>JAWNZC010000071.1:1247500-1457500 GCA_035771165.1 Paragorgia papillata
AGTATAAGTTAAAATATTCGCGTCCGATCTTTATGGGCATTTACAAAATAATGTAAATGCCCATAAAGATTGGCCGCTCATATTTTAACTGTTACACACATATATATATATACTGTATATATATCAGAGTTCTGCCCACGGTGGGTGGTGCCAGGCGGCGGTGCCCAGCACTCACGCCAAAACGGACCCTTCCGCCCGGCACTCGATATGCAATAAGAAAACCCCATGTGTTGTATTTTTTATATATCTTTTAATTAATATACATCATTTTGTATTTTTTTGTCCTTGGTGAATTTTTTTTTATTGAAACCATATTATTTGGTGAAATTCAGCACCACAACGCACACAATATTTAAGCTACCAGAATTGTGATTCGGTGAAATACGATATTCCTTCAAAGCCAGATTGGATTGTCTGATACTTGGGTAAGGTGCTAAACACTGGCGTTGGTTAGCTTTAGGTAGAGAATTCGGGCTTTATATATAATAAAAAAGTACTTAATACTTAATAGTAATATTTAGTCTGACAAAACTGTGAGACACATGATGTAAAGGATTATGAATTTCACTTGCTCACATTTGGAAAATATCATTTTCAGATTACTAATTTTCACATATTCTCGGGGGGGGGGGGGGGGGGGGGGAGCCCCCGGGCGTGTAGGTACCCGACACTCGCATGCTCCTGGGTAGAACCCTGATATATATATATATATATATATATATATATATATATATATATATATATAATATCATTGAACCTGCTGTAAATCCATTGTATTTTTTAACTGAAAATGGATATTAATAAATTTTAATTTCAGTTTCAAATACCCCATATTAGTATGTTGAACTCATAATCTAATTGTTAAATATTGGTAACTACTGTACACGTACATGATACACTGCAAGTTATTAGGTATTTACAGGGCATTTGTGCACACTAATGCTCATAGTGCTAAATTATAAATACATTTACTATACTGTACATGCAGATACAGCTTTTATATAAAAGTAGCTGCTTCCAATATTTATTTTCGTGTAACCTGTGGATTTAATTTATTTAAGAATTGTGGTGTGCCATTTATTCATGCCAGTTGATAATACATACACTAGTATGAACACTAGTGTATGACTTTATTATTAATATAGATAAAATGTAACTACTCTGTTATTGTCATTTAATAAAAATAAAACAAACATATTGAAATGTTTTGCAAAATGTAGTGGTTCAAATAAAATGAATACTACAAGGTGTAGTATTGGCCAAGGTGGCCGATATTAAAAATAGGTGAATTTCAGAGTTGGGCTCCCTACAATGTAAGCAATGGCAAACAGACTTGCTAGCGAGCCAACAACAGCAGAATAACAGTGTTAAACATCGAGAAACTGTATCTAATACTTTATTTTAAACAATATGTTGCCTTTGAGTGGAGTTTACTAGGTTTTTTTTAAACTGATGCTCACGCAACACCCTGAAACTCACCTTCACACGTAAAAACGCGCAAGCTGTTACAGACCTGCAAGCAAGTTGTTACAAGGCTGTTCAACAGGCTGTCACCATCATGTGTTTGCACTGGCTGTCCCAGTCTGTTAACATGTCTGTAACAGGTTGTTGACAACTTGTAACAAGGCTGATGACTCCAACAGACTGATGACAAGTTGTTCCAACAACCTGTTACCGCTCTGCACTTAACAAGTTGTTAACAGGTTGATGCTAACAAGGTTGTAGCAGCTTCTTGAATGAACAGCATTGTTACAACTTGTTCCCAGCCTTGCCACAAGCCTGTTGCGAACACATCCTGTTGATAAGCTGTGAGATTTTTACGTGTGTATGCCAACCTGAAAGTATAACTGCCCTTCTTAAAGTAACTACCCTTAGAGGCTACTAATGCTGAAAGTAGCCTCCCCAGTTACTTTCAAGACTCTTATGGTACCTATTTTAAAACCAGAACTAAGTGTATTCATTTACTTTCTTGTTTGCTTATCTTCTTTTTTGTAGAATGTGACAGAGTTGTTAAATGTAATGACAAAGAAGACAATGCAGAATGTCATTATGTGGTATGCTTTTTGGTCAATAAATATTTTTTTCTGATATTCCAGTAGCAAAATCAGCAAATTGTTGAAGTGGCTAGTGTATTGACTCAAAGCTTATCATTATCATAAAATTTATAAGTATAACCTATTGCTGCCTGAGCTAGTCTATTTAATTATTAATTTTACTCAATTTACCAGATAATTTTACACTCATCAAACGATGCCCATTAAACTCTCATGGACATAATTCTTTTTTTTGTGTTTCAGGACAATTATATTTGCACTTCAAAATACACATTAATAACCTTTCTTCCTAAGAATTTATTTGAGCAGTTTCATCGTCTGGCAAATATCTATTTCTTGTGTCAAATCATAATTATGGTGAGTTATAAATAAAAGGTCCCCAATAATATGTTTTCACCAATTTTATCCTGACCTATATGTATACTTTTTTGATAGATTTAGGCTCTCTGTTTACCCATGAAACGGTTTTACAGTCCAATCAGATAAAAAAATGCAAGTGAAGTCAATCAGGGCACATGTTAATTACATGGAGAATCCAATCTGGTTGGAACATTGTTTTCAGTTTTGGAACACTATTTTCTGTGCTTACCTTAATGTTGGCCATTTAGCACGACACACACCAACTTTGCTCATGCATATCAAGTCATTTTCAAGTCAACCCGTGTTTAGATGAATCAGATGGAGACATTCAAGTCGATCCTTGCTTGAATCTCAAGTCAATTCACTCCACTGTGTGGATGTCCAATGAGCCATTCTCCGCCCTTCATTCGAAATTCTTCTCAACCATGTCAATTTTAATCTACTCTCTTATGGCCATCGATCCTTCTCCGTCGCCACTCCTGAACTCTGGAACACTTTACCTAGAAGCATCAGATCTTCCCCAAGTCTTTCTATTTTTAAATCCAAAATCAAAACACATCTATTTAAGTCTGTCTTTAATTAGTTTTGAGCTTTTGTAAAGCGCCTAGAGCAGACCTGGATAGGCGCTATATAAATAAATATTATTATTATTATTATTATCTGTTTCTATCAGATCAAAAGCTTTCAATCTTCTTCATGTAAATACAACAAGGAGAAACAACATGCGAGATTTGACTCAAACACTCAATCCACTTCATGTAAATTCAGGGCCTTAGTTGTTAATCTAATGTTTAATGTAATGTTTATCGTTTCTTCAATCTTATAGTCCATTCCAGAACTAACAGCTTTAAAACCTGAATCAACCGCAGTTCCCCTCTTCTTTGTTTTACTGGCAACTGCTGTAAAAGATGGTTACGATGATATAGTAAGTTTTAAATTTTTTAATGTGCTTATGAAATTAAATTTTTGCTAATTTCTTTATTTCATAATTATATAAAAATCACTGATATTGCTACATATGCTCACTTTGTTTTTACATGTTTAGAAAGTGCTTTATTTTTATATTTAAACTTGCCAAACTGTAGCTTTTCTTAAGTCGAAATGTCAGCAAGGACCGAGACGAGTAACAATACCTGTGACATACTTTATAAACATATTTCATATAAATACTTTATAAACAATTGTATATTTTATTGTTTTTCTTCAAACGATATCTATATCTTAACCCTAGAAACGACACATAAGTGACAATGCTGTGAATAGTCGTAAAACTAATGTGCTAGATGATGGTCAATTGAAAACAGAAAAGTGGTCAAATGTCCAAGTTGGGGACATAATTCGCTTAAATAATAATGACCACGTTCCGGTATGTAGTTTGTTAATGTTTTTATCATCATGATACTGTTGCTGTCTACACTACTGTACAGTACTTATCGAGAATACAGTATATATATTATATATATTATATATATATATTCTTATATATTATATTGTAGGCTGATATTTTAGCGCTGACTACCAGTGAAGACAGTGGTTTATGTTACATTGAAACAGCTGAATTGGATGGGTGAGTTACTCAATTAATCTTTGTAACACTTACAGTAACTCTAACCATATGCCATCCTGGTAAGTTGTTAACCACCAGCACTTTTGATGGTCAAATTATCCAGTGGAACTACCAGGATGGTGGATAATGATGAGTGATGCTGACACAATGATGACAATTGAGATACTGGGAGGGGAAAAGTGCTGGTGCAACTTACCAGGATGGCGTAGAAATTGGCAACATTTGATGTGATGAAGCAACATTCACGAAGACACTACATCAAAGGAGTCAGACTTCTGGTTGTTCTTTATTCTGTGGTCTGGATGTACAGTACTGTCAGTACATGTACTGTAGAGTTCAAATCAAGCTAGCTGGTACTGTAGCTCAAATTATATTGATCTTTTTTGTAGTGAAACAAATTTAAAGTGCAGACAACCATTGGTTGAAACTGCTGAAATGGGCGATGACGAAGAAGTGTTGATGAAATATGATGGTGAGAATTACCTAGTATATGCTAAAATATTAAAAAGAAAGACTTACTGTAATATATAAATATTTAATTTACCATAATCTATTTTAAATCAATAATTTTGATTGGTGCTCTATGATTGAGAGCTTTTTCATGTCAGATTTTTACTTTTGTTTTGTCTGAACACAGGAAAAATTGTTTGTGAACCTCCAAACAATACTCTGGACAAGTTTCGTGGCACTTTATATTGGGAGGAAAAGAAGTATAGTTTAGATAATGATAAAATTTTGTTAAGAGTAAGTTTTCTTACAGTAATGGGAATTAAGTTTAAATGTTGGTGTGGTTTTGCTTGGTGGATTGATTGAATGATTAATTGATTGAATGATTAATTAGTTGATTGATTGATTGCTTGATTGAATGATTGATTGATTGATTGATTGAATGATTGCTTGATTGAATGATTGATTGATTGAATGATTGCTTGATTGAATGATTGATTGATTGATCGATTGATGGATTGAATGATTGCTTGATTGATTGATTGATTGATTGATTGATGGATTGAATGATTGCTTGATTGAATGATTGCTTGATTGATGGATTGAATGATTGATTGACGGATTGGTTGATTGAATGATTGCTTGATTGACGGATTGGTTGATTGAATGATTGGTTGATTGATGGATTGGTTGATTGAATGATTGGTTGATCGAATGATTGGTTGGTTGATTGATTAATTGATTGGATGGATGGATAAATGGATAATCAAGGGAGTGTTATTTTCTTGTGTAGGGTTGTGTATTAAGAAACACCCAGTGGATTTATGGCTTAGTAATATTTGCTGGCGCTGATACCAAACTCATGATGAACACAGGTAAGACAAACAGACGAAACTACGGCCATGTCCAATCCCTTTTCAAACGAAAACGGAGACCTCGTATCGAAAACGTATCAAACGTTTTCCGTCCACACTATCGTTTTCGAATCGTTTTCGCCGTTTAGTAAAACGCTAAAAAGATCTACAGGGGTATGAATGAATAGTTCTAGGTGACTGAAACCAAGATAACATAATCGTGACATCATCGTTTTCCAAAAGCTTAGTTTTTGCCGTCCACACTGGTGCAGAAAAACGGCGTCTCCGAATGTCTCCACTCTGGAGAGCGTTTTCGAAACGCTCCGTTTTCGCTCACCGAAGACGCTGGATTAGTGTGGACGAAAGGCCTAACCGTATCAAAAAGTCTCCGTTTCAAGAACAAGAAGAAAGGTACAAGAAACAACGAGAAGAAAGGGAACAGAAATAAGAAGCAAGCAAGAAAATCTTTTGCTCTTTATATTTTGCTCCATTTAGGAAAAGCGAGATTCAAGACAACGTCCTTGGACAGAATGTTGAATGCTCTTGTCGGCGGGGTAAGCTACTTTGTCGCCGACACAATGCTTTTCTATAATTTCTATATACAACACAATTTCGCCCAAAAATACGTATAACGTGTTTGCTTTTCCTTTAATATAGATTGCAATCCTACTGGCTTTAATCTGTTTATTCTGTTCCATTATGTCTGGTGTTTGGGAGAACAATACTGGAAGAGTAAGGAATTCCCAATATTTTTTAAAGCTTAAACGACATTGGCAACAAAAATTAAGTTTGTCTAATTTGAAAGAACTCATAAAATTGTAATAGAAGATCTTTTACAATTTTTTTCGTATCTTTCTTCGTTTTCAAGATATTCCAGTTTATTTGATATGTAAATGAGATGGTCTCTGACGTCAGGGCAGGGTACAGTATTTTCACACGTAGCAAAATCAGTTATATCTCTAAATTTGTTCAACGAAATCACTTGAAACTGTGTACATAAAAACGCCTTGTGACACTGAATATTTCAACCCCACTCCTGACGTCAGAGACATCTCATTTACATATCAAACAAACTGGAATATCTTGCAAACGAAGAAAGACACGAAAAAGTTGTAAAAGATCTTCTAATTAGAAAATTCTTCAAATTAGAAAAAGGTGCATAATGAGTTATCGAGAAAAAGTTATATCTTTGCTTGGCAAATATAATAATCACTTGAAGATCTACATGTTTAGTGTTGTGGGCGAAACATCCACATGCTTCATTCAAATTGATTTGGTTTGATAATAGAAAAGATATCTAACCTTCTCCGATAACTCATTATGCACCTACGACGTCAAAATGTTTAATTGGCATATCAAACAAACTAAAATATGTCAAGAACGAAGCAAGGAAACGAAAAACTGCAAAAGATGTTACTCTATCATTTTAAGTGTTCTTTCAAATAAGACAAACTTAATTTTCGTTTCATAGGCACAGATTTTACTCGTGTATAAATTTCATTTTTTTCCTGTTCTAGAATTTTCAGATCTATCTTCCATGGGAGTCTTTCTATAAAGATTCTCCAGCTCTTATCGGTGTGTTCCATTGGCCTGGTTATATCATGGTTTTAAATACCTTAATACCAATATCTCTTTATATTAGGTGAGAACTTTTCCTTGTTATTTTGTCAAATATAAATCAAAAAATATTTTGGCATTCAACTATACACATTAAATAGAATCCATATGCAGTAATATCATATTTGGATTTATAAGCACTTAAAGTGCCTATGTCATCCTCAGGGACTTTACATATTTATACTAATTGGAACATTCTGAGAAGATTTGTAATATATCTTCTCAGGCGAAAATTTCATCTTCATGGATTTTTTTGCCGTTAAAGTTGACGGAAGTGACGTCGAAGGAGGAATTTGTCTATATGAAAACCACTTTACAGATTCCTCTTTTGACGTCACTTCCGTCAACTTTAACTGCAAAAAAATCCATGAAGATGAAATTTTCGCCTGAGAAGATATATTACAAATCTTCTCAGAATGTTCCAATTATCCTAAATATGTAAAATCCCCAACCATGATATAGGGTGGGTTACTTAGTAATATAGGGCTATAACTATCTGGTGTCCAACAGTCTACTATCAAGTGGTAAGTGATACTAGCCACTATATTCCAACGTAAGATGTGATGATTTTTTATTTGAACGCAAGATGTGATGATTTTTTTATTTATTTTCAATTGTAGTGTAGAAATTATTCGTCTGGGTCAAAGTTTATTTATTAATTGGGATGCAAAGATGTATTATGCACCAAAAAATACGCCAGCTAGTGCAAGGTAAGATTTAGCCAGGGGCTGACCGACCAGCAACTTTATAGGAATATTGTAAAAAATGATATATAGTTAGATTGATTGTTGGTCAAGCATTTTGCTGTGTCCGTCGCATTAAAACATATTTCAGCCAATATCTAGCACACATTCTCATAATTTGATGTAGTAGATCAAACACGAGTTTGAGTGTGATTCATCAGGGGTTCCAAACGCGAGAAAACAAATGAAAACCGAGGACGTAGCCCCGAGGTTTTTGTTGTTTTCGAGTGTTTGGAGTCCCCTGATGAAACACGATAAACGAGTGTTTGATCTTGCTTCTCAAACGAGTATTCAGCCTCGCGATTTGCGGTGTTTTCTTCACTGACTTCAATATGCGAGTAGCTTTCACTATCGAGGATCTGTTGCTTGGAATAGCCTATCAAATGGGATCAAAGCTAAGCCAACACTAACAGCTTTTAAAACATCTCTTGTATAACTTTATATGTTCAACATGACTTTTATACTGTAAATATAACTTTTTATATTGTAGAAAAGAAGATAGTATAGATATATATTTTAGTTTATATTATATTATTTTTATATTAGTTTATATTTGATGTAATAATTTATATGACTTTTGAAAACGGTTCCCTGGAAGAACATGTTAAATGATAGGGGATACCGTAATTAAGCTTGTAATAAATAAATAAATAACAATACAATAGTTGTCGGTGGGAAAGTCAATTTTCTTGGTAATCCTTATATATATATTGTTCGTAGGACCACGACTTTGACAGAAGAGTTAGGACAAATTGAATATATCTTTTCTGATAAGGTAAAGCTGAAAACACTATACAATAGTAATTTTTTGATTTTCGTTGTTATTCTTTTGGCTTATACGATTTTTGGTTGATAATTCTTTTAGACGGGAACTCTAACCCAGAATATCATGACATTTAAACAGTGCTCTATAAATGGAGTGTTGTACGGTAAGATGTTTGTTGACTAATTTTGTAGCCACAGACGGACAGTCAGACAGAGACACACAGACATGCACACATAGACAGTCGAAGACAAACAGACAAGCACAGATGGACAGACAGAGAGACGGACAGACATGTGTCCAGACAAACACACACACACACACAGACATGCACACATAGACAGACGAAGACAGACAGACAGAGGGACAGACAGACAGACAGACAGACAGACAGACAGACAGACAGACAGACAGACAGACAGACAGACAGACAGACAGACAGACAGACAGACAGACAGACAGACAGACAGACGGACAGTCAGACAGACAGACAGACGGACTGACAGAGGGACAGACAGACAGACAGACAGACAGACAGACAGACAGACAGACAGACAGACAGACAGACAGACAGACAGACAGACAGACAGACAGACAGACAGACAGACAGACAGACAGACAGACAGACAGACAGATAGATAGATAGATAGATAGATAGATGGACAGACAGAGGGACAGACAGAGGGACAGACAGAGGGACAGACAGACAGACAGACAGAGGGACAGACAGACAGACAGACAGACAGACAGACAGACAGACAGACAGACAGACAGACAGACAGACAGACAGACAGACAGACAGACAGACAGACAGACAGACAGACAGACAGACAGATGGACAGACAGACAGACAGACGGACGGACATATGTCTAGACACGCAGAGGCATGCACACACAGACAGACGAAGACAAACAAACAAGCAAACAAACAAACACAGACAGACGGGAAGACAGACAGATGCGTGAATTAAAACCCGACATGTTTGCGAATTTCAGGTGATATGCAAGGTCCAGAAGTCAGTTTACAAAGTGGGGCTTCTATGCGGACTAGGGTAAGTCGTTATTAGGACCATTTAACCGGGGGGGAAATAAGTCCCGACTTTCAAAATAAGTTGCGTATTTTAAAATATATCTTTATTACTTTTTTAGAAATCTGTGGATTTTTCAGGAAACAAACTTGCAGATGAAGAATTCAAATTTTATGACCAAACTCTGGTCAGAGATATTAACAGCGAAAACACGGTAAGCGCGGCGCCGTTTATCAAGTGCCACGTGCCCCTCTCCAGAGCGTCGGCTTTGTAGGCTATACGTGTGCTTAGCTAAGACGCACCTTCAGTATTTTACTCTGGCTAACGCCAGACGATTTTACTCGTCAAGGGAAGACCCCTGGTTTAGCGTGCTCCATCGACTTATGGATGCACGCGGGAAGTTCGGAGAGCACGCGGAAAAAAAGCGTGCGTGCGTGTTCCATCGAGTTATGGAGCACGCACGGTAGCCAATCAGAATTACATCTATGTTATAAAGTTGGCTAAAACAAAATTAAAATGTAGTGTAATAATGAAAAAAAGAATGAATGAAGGATTTTTACTCACTGTCAAATGAGATCTTTCTCAAAACATAATTTTCCCCTTTCATACTTTTTTTTTTTCTTTTAGAAATCCCATGATTTTTTCCGAGTCATTGCGTTATGCCATTCGGTCATTTCTGAGGAGAAAGATGGTATGCTTGAATTTCCCTGTTTTAGTAAAAAAATGCAAACGTTTAAGTACATAATCTAATGTACCTTCTCCTCTATTATTTTTATGGGACTCTTGGCGAAGAACTATATATAAAGTATCAATTAAAATTACTCATGAATAATTAAATATTCGCACTACGATATTCATTGACGTGGATCGATTCGTCAATTTTAGGGGATCTTGAATATCAAGCCCAGTCTCCCGATGAAGCCGCTCTTGTGACAGCTGCCAGGAATTTTGGGTTCGTGTTCTTGGTGAGTGCGTCGATCAAGAATCACGTGAGATGTCGCGTCACGTGAGATAATATCACGTGGGATGTTACGTGAGATACGTCACGCACCCATCCTTTACTTAAATTTTAAAAATTAATTGAAGAATTTAGTAAATGCTTTTAATCGGTTCTTTTTTTCTTCTGCAGAGACGCTCGCCAACCACTGTGACTCTACAGTGTCTGGGAAAAGAGGTTGGTAGTTCTAGTGGCAGTGTTGATGAGGTGGTGTTGACAGTTGATGGTGATGATGATGGTGGTGGTGGTGATGATGGTGGTGGTGGTGATGATGGTGGTGGTGGTGATGATGGTGGTGGTGATGATGGTGGTGGTGGTGATGATGGTGGTGGTGATGGTGGTGATGATGATGATGGTGGTGATGATGATGATGGTAATGATGATGATGGTGGTGATGATGGTGGTGATGATGATGGTGGTGGTGGTGATAGTGATGATGATGATGGTGGTGGTGATGATGGTGGTGATGATGGTGGTGATGATGGTGGTGATGATGGTGATGATGATGGTGGTGATGATGATAGTGGTGATGATGATGATGGTGGTGGTGGTGGTGATGGTGGTGGTGCTGATGATGATGGTGGTGGTGGTGGTGGTGATGATGGTGGTGATGATGGTGATGATGGTAGTGGTGATGATGATGATGGTGGTGATGATGCTGGTGATGATGCTGGTGATGATGCTGGTGATGATGCTGGTGATGATGATGGTGGTGCTGATGATGATGGTGGTGATGATGCTGGTGATGATGATGGTGGTGCTGATGATGATGGTGGTGATGATGCTGGTGATGATGATGGTGGTGATGATGGTGGTGATGATGATGGTGATGATGATGGTGGTGATGATGATGGTGGTGATGATGCTGGTGGTGATAATGATGGTGGTGATGACGATGGTGGTGGTGGTGGTAGTGCTGCTGCTGACGATGGTGGTGATATGTGATGTTCATTATAATGATGATGGTGATGATCTTGACGATGATAATTTTCTTCAGGAAATCTGGGAACTGTTATGTATCTTGGATTTTGACAACGTGAGAAAGCGAATGTCGGTACGTTTGAGGAAAAGATCATTAAAGTTAACTTGAAAAGTTATTTCGTATATCTTACTCCCATTATTCCAATTTTGTTCAGGTTCTTGTCAGACGTGGTAACAAAATAAAACTTTACTGCAAAGGAGCAGGTTAGTTCAAATACACTCAGATTGTCCTTTGGCTCATTCACTGGCTGAACTTTCGCCTTTTCATGAGTAAAATTGTCTGGATGCGTTATTGCAATTGGATCATATATTGTATATATTTTTATTTTATTTACTCTTGTATAACTGTGATTTCTTATTTTCCTTTCAAGATACTATTGTTTTCGAGCGTTTGGATCCAAGCTGCCAGGAACTAATGAAAGAAACAATGCAACATCTGAATGTGAGAGTTAACTTTTACTTTTTAAAATCCGAAATTGTTTTAGATTGTTTACTTGATTAACTATCTTAATTTACGCATTTTACGACGCACGCTCACTTCAATTTTCAGACTTTTGCCACGAGTGGTCTTCGTACGTTAGTTCTGGCAGAAAAAGATATTTCGGAGGAGTGTTTCGATGAGTGGATGCAACAGTATCATGAAGCCAGGTACATAGCTGGATATAAGTCGTTTTTATGATGATGATGGTGGTGGTGGTGAAGGTAGTGGTGGTGGTGGCAGTGATGGTACTGTAGTGGTGGTGGTAGTGGTGGTGATGATGGTGGTGGTGATGATGATTGCGGTGATGATGGTACTGTAGTGGTGGTGGTAGTGGTGATAGTGATGGTAGTGGTGATAGTGATGGTAGTGGTGATAGTGATGGTAGTGGTAGTGGTGATGGTAGTGATGGTGATGATGATAGTGGTGGTGATGATGGTGGCGATGATGATAGTCGTGGCGATGATGATGATAGTGGTGGTGGTGATGATGATGATAGTGGTGGTGATGATGATGATGGTGACGATGATGATAGTGGTGGTGGTGATGATAGTGGTGCTGATGATGATGGTGGTGATGATGATAGTGGTGCTGATGATGATGGTGGTGATGATGATAGTGGTCGTGGTCGTGGTGATGATAGTGGTGGTGGTGATGATGATGATGATAGTGGTGGTGATGATGATGATGGTGATGATGGTGGTGGCGATGATGATAGTGATGATGATGATGGTGGTGGTGGTGATGATGGTAGTGGTGGCGATAATGATTGTAACGGTGGTGATAATGATAACGACGTCGAGAACAGAATGAGGAAGAGAGGATAGTGATAATCTTCGAAGATAATGTTCACAATTGATAGTGTTGATGAATATTTACATGTCAAGGTGCCCAAAGCCTTCTGTAGCTGACTCAATTCAACTGTGTTTATTTACTTATTTGTTTCTTTAGTACGGCGACAGAAGACCGTGATGACAAAATAAACGACGTAAGAGATTAAGCATTCTATTTAAAACCTTATATTTTAGTGTTTTAGTTTTAATATCCTAATGTCTGTTCCCTAAGGCTTATGAAGCGATTGAAACTAACATGCAGCTGGTCGGAGCAACAGCAATCGAAGACAAACTTCAGGATGGAGTCCCAAGCGCGATAGCCAACTTAGCTAAGGTAAATAAATATACTTTACATTTGAGCGTTGAACACTTTATTACTGGGGCTACCTGTGGTAGGGCGAGTCTAGGTTTCGGCTCGGGTTTTTTTTCCTTCCTTTTTGGGTGTCATGATTTTTGCATTTTTGCACATTTTACTTCCGCTAGTGTTCATACTTCCGGTGAGTTGTTAGCCGTGTGACTTCGCACATTCTTCAGAACATCGCACTTCTCAGAAGGGCAAAATTATTTGTTCCTCAAAATATCCTTGTAAAATTGTATAACGCTTTAATATTGCCCCATTTCAACTATTGTTCGACTATTTGGAATGATGGCTGTTGTAGACATATAAACAAATTATTAAAATTACAAAAGAGAGCGGCGCGCGTGATAACTGGTAGCACTTACGAAGTTCGTTCCACTGAAATACTGGAAAAACTAGACTGGGTTACAGTCGATAAGAATCTAAAAAACCGTGAAAATATAATGACATTTAAAGCTTTAACTGGAAAGTTACCTAGTTACCTTGCCAATTTGTTCACTAAATGTGAAAATGAGAATTACAATTTACGAAGTAATAATGTTAAACTTTCTTTGGGTAAACCAAAAACAAATTTTATGAAAAGAAGCTTTTGTTATAGAGCTGCTAAATCATGGAACGAATTTCCGAGTGACTGACTAACGACTTAACGCAATCAGTTTCATCTTTTAAGAAACATTTGAGTGATTACATTAGATTAAATTAATATTTTTATACAATTCTTAAATATTTCTGTAAATAATTATTAAATTTTTTGTATCCTGTAAATAGTTATACATGTATTTCGTTATGTTTATGTATGTATACACGGCCCTTTGAAAACCAGCTTGCGCTGAAAGGCTACCGTGTCAAAATAATTTTAATTAAAGATTAAAGATGACTGAGTGAGGCCGTGAGGCATGTTGTAAGTTCTTTGCTCCTTTCGCTTTTGGACCAATCCCGTTCCCAGAGCCCACGTTCCCCACCCGGGAAACGAGAGACTCTGGGATAATCCGTTTCAAATCGTTACGTTATTGGCTGAATAGTGAGCATGAGTTGGTCTGAAGTGACCAGAAGTAGAATTAGTAAAACCAAAATAACAAAGATGTCGGACGACAAGACTCCAGTGAAGACGTTGCCGCGATCGATATCTTCGCCGTATGTGTGTAGATGCTGTAATTCGAGCTTCGCCAGCAACCCCATTGACTTGTTTGGGGAAAAGTCAAACAAGGAGAACATACTATCCAGATTCCGCTCGGATATTTACGCATGCGTACCTCAACCGGAATAACAAGAATCCTGTGATTTGAAACGGATTATCCCAGAGTCTCTCGTTTCCCGGGTGGGGAACGTGGGCTCTGGGGACGAGATTGGAGTTGGACAAAAAGTTGAACAGCTTTGCCTTTTTTGATCAAAGTGTTCTTGCACGTTGTTGGTTAGATTTTGAAAGTGACTGGCTGACTTTGTAGTTAAACAGCGATCAGACGTGGCTGACAACTGCCATGATAGTAAATATGTCCACCAGTGTGAAGTAGGCAACACATTCAGCCTTCGATTCTAGCCTACGAACCTTCGATTCAGGCTCGGCGTACTTGCTGTAGCCCGAGGGAACGCCTGATCCAGGCGTCTTGTTAGCTATAAGATGGATTAAGGGGCCGTTTACATGGACAAACATTGTCCCTGGTAGAAGGGTCACCCTGCCCCCCGAGCTACCCTGGGGGAGCCAACTTTGTGTTCATTTTACTTAGTCTCGACAGCGAGCGTTTACATGGGGAATTTCATACTTGTCTCGGGTAGTAGGGTCACCCTGGGGGTAGGGTCACCCTCTTTGCGAGGTAGAGTTACCCTAGGGGGCGAGATAAAGTTGACTCGCCTACCCGAGGCAAAACTGCGAAACAAAATGGCGGCAGAAAGTGAAACAATTGATAGAGCAGCAAATACGAAGCGAAAAAAATGGTCTTGGTCTCCAACAATGGCTGAAAACCTGATAATTGGCCTGAAGAAGTATAAAAGCTTCTGTGAGTTTAATTCTATCGTTTAATTCTAACAGTACAGTTACAGTTTCTTCCCGACGATCGGCTATCTTAAATTAGATGCATTAAACTATACCCAGTTTTATTCCAGCAATGTGCTTTGACGCAAGGAATAAACTTCAGTGATAGCTTCTAAATATCGTTTTGTAATTTCATTATTTGTATATTATATAGATTTTAACTTTTTAGATATCTTATCGAACTTATGTAAACATATCATAATTCATTGTATTAATGCCAAGATATGTGAATAAACCATTTATTATTATTATTAAACGGCCCCTAAGAAGCTGAAGTTGGTCATTGATGAGGGAGGAAAACCAAGGAACGCAGAGACAACCCAAAATAAGCCCAATTAGCTTAGAAAGACGGTCGCCCATCCAAGTACCAATCCCCGTCTACAACCAGGCTTAAAAAAGTAGAGTGCTGCGTAGGCAGTGTTGAGGATAGAGCTACTGTAAGTGAAAAGGTGGTAAACTTCCGACATTTACTCTGATGAAAGGCCCTGCTCGAAACGACAGTATTTCGTTATCAAAACTAATCTCAACAGTTTACGACCTTTTCAGTTTGCTCTAACGAAGCTTAACTTCGGTCATCAGCAGCGCGCGCTAACAGCACACTCGTGTTTTCCTAATTTCGGCTACATTTATCTTTTTAGGCAGACATTAAAATATGGGTGTTAACTGGTGACAAACAAGGTAAATTAAACCAAACTAATCTTATTTATACCAACTGGATAGCTCTACCAGTTAATAGCTAACTGTTCTCCCTAGAGGTCCTTACTTGCAGCCAGCGGCTGAATTGCGAAGGACGCAGATCAACGTGGCCGTGTCGAGGCATATCAAAGGCGCTCCAGGCAGCCGCCATACGACACAGTTCAGACCACGGATCACATCTAAGATGTTAGGTGTTGATTTTACGGAGGGAGGAAAACCGGAGAACCCGGCGAAAAACCCTCGAAGCACAGGAGAGATCAACTACAACTCTACTCACATGAGTTCCAAGCTCGACAACGGGGTGATCCCCAAGCGGTCACCCATCCAAGCACTAACCCCGTCTAGCCGGGCTTAACTTTTTGGTGAGAGGCAGCGCGCTAACAGCTCACGCCACCCGTGCTCCCAGAAGATTGTCGTTCTCTTTTACTCATTCGCTTATCTTTCCTAGAAACGGCCATCAACATTGGATACTCATGTCGTCTTCTTACTGATGATATGGAAGAAGTGTTCATCATTGAAGGCGAAGACCAGGAGTCTGTTCGTTCGTCTATCCTTCATTGTCTTCAAACTGTCCAATCGTTCTCAAATGTCGACAACTCGCAAGAAAATAGCCTAGCAATTGACGGCAGTGTCGGCGTCGAAATCTTGCCAAGTGGAAAGAGTGGTGCTAGTGAATCTGGTAGTAACGCCGTGTTAGAAAACGGTGTTGTAAGTACGAAATATTAAAGAAGTCGTGAAACATCAGAAAGGTGTCTTGTTCATTACCTCTACCAGGTTATGGGCACATGGTCTGTTGGCTGGCTGTCTGTCTCTGTCTGTCTGTCTGTCTGTCTGTCTGTCTGTCTGTCTGTCTGTCTGTCTGTCTGTCTGTCTGTCTGTCTGTCTGTCTGTCTGTCTGTCTGCCAGGATATCTCACAAAATGCTGCACAGGTTTTGCATGAAAGTTTGTTGATAGATTGATCATAGACCATTTTCATTGTTTCTGTTAATTTGTATTTTCCCAGGGCATGAATAAGATGAACAATGCACGTTTCGCGTTGGTTATTCGTGGCAAGAGTTTGGTAAGTGATTCATTAACACAACAATGGCCCACACTCCTGGTGTAGTATATACAACAACACTAGAACGACAGGATTCTACTCTTACTGTATACAAAAAAGTAGAGTGTTGCGTAGGCAGTGTTCTAGATAGAGCAAAGTGAAAAGGTTGTAAACTGCTGAGATTAGGTTTGATAACGAAATACTGACGTTTCAAGCGGAGCCCTTCAGATCTCACTGTATATACATGTCTTTGAAAATGGTGTTCGGATAACTTGCAGCCAGTGGCTGAATTGCGAAGGACGCAGATCAACGTGGCGTGTCCGTGTCGAGGCATATCAAAGGCGCTCCAAGCAACCGCCATACGACACATTTCAGACTACGGATCACAGCTAAGATGTAGATGTTGGATAGAGTTTCTTTGTAATATGTCTGGCATAACATTCTTAAATCGTGTAATGTTTTGTTAGGTGTTTGCTCTTGATCCTTCGTTAGAATTAGACTTTTTGGGATTAGCAACTCATTGTAAAGCTGTAATATGTTGCAGAGTGACTCCACTTCAAAAGGTAAGACAATGACCTTTTTCTTTATCAGTGAGTGAGTGAGTGAGTGAGTGAGTGAGTGAGTGAGTGAGTGAGTGAGTGAGTGAGTGAGTGAGTGAGTGAGTGAGTGAGTGAGTGAGTGAGTGAGTGAGTGAGTGAGTGAGTGAGTGAGTGAGTGAGTGAGTGAGTGAGTGAGTGAGTGAGTGAGTGAGTGAGTGAGTGAGTGAGGAGTGATTGATTGATTGATTGATTGATTGATTGATTGATTGATTGATTGATTGATTGATTGATTGATTGATTGGGTGAGTGGGTGGGTGAGTGAGTGAGTGAGTGAGTGAGTGATTGATTGATTGATTGATTGATTGATTGGGTGAGTGAGTGAGTGAGTGAGTGAGTGAGTGAGTGAGTGAGTGAGTGAGTGAGTGAGTGAGTGAGTGGGTGAGTGGGTGAGTGGGTGAGTGAGTGAGTGAGTGAGTGAGTGAGTGAGTGAGTGGGTGAGTGGGTGAGTGGGTGAGTGGGTGAGTGGGTGAGTGGGTGAGTGGGTGAGTGGGTGAGTGAGTGAGTGAGTGATTGATTGATTGATTGATTGATTGATTGGGTGAGTGAGTGAGTGAGTGAGTAAGTGAGTGAGTGAGTGAGTGAGTGAGTGAGTGAGTGAGTGAGTGGGTGAGTGGGTGAGTGAGTGAGTGAGTGAGTGAGTGAGTGAGTGGGTGAGTGGGTGAGTGGGTTAGTGAAATTCTTTATTCGCCTCCCATGCGGAAGAGATAAATTATAAAATTTACAAAGAAAATTTAAAATTAACTATACTAAACTAAATTATAAAAATTATAAAGTACATTTGCAATATGGCTCTATATTACAAAGTTATTACTCAATAGTTATCAATTTTGATACTGTAACACAGCGATGTATATAGTACGCGGAGTGTACCAAAAAGTCGTCCAAAAATTCTGGACTTAATGTTATAATTCGTCCAAGAAGGACATCAAGCAACTCGTCATCGTCCATCTGAACTAGACAGGAATAAAACTCGATTGGCATGCTATCCATTAACCATTCCCAAAAGTTTTCTCTAGGTTCTTGGCTCCAACAACAGGTTAAAACAATATGTGCCACAGGATCCCCAAACGTATTCCCACAACCATGACATTCATGAACTACCGAAGTTGCATTTATTCGTTTTTCATTTACCATAAATGAGTTACACAGTAATCTTACGACTGTCATTACACACCTATTTGTAGTTGGATGTCGTTGGAGAAGATAGTACCAACATGAGGGTTTTAGCTCTCCGTGGATACGTAGATATCGTTCCATTCCTTTCGATGCAAGTCTATCTCTCCAGGAACTTTCCTCAGTAGCTTTGACCGCTTTAAACACTACTCTCTTCCAATGCGTATTAGACGGAAAGGTACCATGTTCCAAAAATATTTCGATATAAGTCCATAGATCATGTTTTAAAGCAATATTCATGACGTCAGGTACAAAACCAGTTGATACTTCATACCTGTACTTCCATCGTAGAATCCTTATTATTAGCAGCTTTCTTTGTGCAAGATAGTGTGATGAATTAAGAAGTCGCCCAAAAAAAGATAACTTCTTTTTCTCTATCTCTCCCTCGATGCTCCATAGGCCCAAAAGACCCCTCGCCGCAGAACCAGACGTTCCTGGCAACAGACCTTCAATCACGCGAACAAATATGTTCTGACATTTCTCTAACATTACACATTTTTGTTTGCTAAGCTGCCACAGTTCACTTCCATACAACATTTTAGGTAAAACAACTCTTCTCCATAGTTTGCTTGAAGTAATAGGATTAATGCCACCAGATCTACACCCTACCCCAGCAAGTTCGACTCCCGCCGCATAACCTTTCTTCGCCGCATCTTCTATCGGTTCCATATCTGTGGCTTTCACATGCCATATTTTACCTAAATTCTTCCAAACATCTTTCTCACGAAGTTGAATATCACCAAGTAACCAAACTCTTCTATTTACGTTCCTCTGGCTATCAACGGTTTTCTCTCCAAATACCATGGTAACAGTTTTTGTTTGATTAAATGTTATTCTCCACAGTAATCCATAATCATAGAGTAATTTCAACATTCGATCTAAACCATTTTTCAAGCGTGAAAGCATAGTGATATCATCTGCATACATGGGTGAGCCATAATACATTCCATATAATACCACCCCAGTTTGGGCTGTTCCTTGTAAAAATGAAATCAAGTCATTGACGAAGACTGTAAACAACCACGGAGATAAAACCCCACCCTGACGCGTACCTTGCAGGAGGTTGTAACATCTAGAATAACAGTCATCGATACGCACCATTTCCTTCATTCCTGTGTACCAATGTTGAATGATTTTTAGACACTTTCCCTTAATACCCATGTTTTGATACAGTTTGAATAGCATACCATTTATCCATAGGTTATCAAAGGCTTTTGTGATGTCCACGTAGCATACATAAACTTTGTCCTTTTCCTCACAGCAATGTTTAATAGTTTCATCAATAATAAAGGCTGTAGTAAGAGCATCATGTTCACTCCGATAAGCTCCCTGTAAAGTATGTGGAATACATTGCGGTTTCTGATGAATTCTCAAAAGGATTATTCTTTCCATGATTTTGTTAAAGGTTGTTAACAGACTAATTCCTCTGTGATCGTCAAATGTACATGCAAAGGCTTTCCCACCTTTAGGAATTGGAATCTTAACTGCCAGCTTAAAAGATGACGGGATATACTCCACTTTAATGACGCTGTTAAAAAGTTGAACAAGATACAATAGCAAAATACGTTCGCCGAGTTTAATATGCTCGTAAAAGACCCCATCATGCCCAGGAGCTTTCCCAGCAGGGAGTTTTCTTATGATCGACTGAATTTCTTCTATTGTTATCGGTTTATCTAGAATTCCATCAAAAAGCTCATCTCGCCCCATTACGCATTCAACTTCGCTATCAATCTTCATCTTGAATTGTTCATCAAATTTTAAACTTGGCGTAAAAAGTAACTCATAATAATCAGCCCATAAATCGGCCAACTTATGCGGATCTGATACAGTTTTTCCATTAAACTTCAATCGAACATTTCTTTTTCGTCTGTTACCACGCTTCCTATTGACGTATCGCCAAAATTTGACATGATCAATTTCACTAGCATTACTTATCTCATTGAATTCTTGCTGTTCAGTTCTTTGTGCCGCGTTTCTATTTTCTCTTCTGTAGACTGACTTAGCTCTTTTATAGTCTGCATAACTCGCATACTGCATTCCCCTTGGACGTCCTTCAGATATCCACTTCTTAAACTTTTGTCGAGAAATTTTCTTTAGACGATTTAACTTTTCAGTCCAATACGGTTTAATTTTCTTATTATATACTATACGCGGCAGCATCTGGTCAGCTTGAATTATTGCTCGGCATAGAAGCGACACTTGGGCATCAATATCAGCAGGTGTTTCAAAGAGTTTTTCGGGCAAAATATCTGCAGGTAAATATTTGGATAATTCTTCAATATACGTTTCAATGTTATTTGTAGAACACTTAGACCATGCAATGCGTTCCTTAGGAAAAGCTGAATTCTTTTCCTGAGTTTCACCTACTTCAATATGTAAAACAACAGGCAGATGGAACGCAGTATTATCTGGAGTCTCAGCCAAAATTTCTACACGCTGCACAGATGGCACCAAGTGCTTTTCAATAAGAATATAATCGATCATGCTGAGTGGGTGAGTGGGTGAGTGGGTTAGTGGGTGAGTGAGTGAGTGAGTGATTGATTGATTGATTGATTGATTGATTGATTGGGTGAGTGAGTGAGTGAGTGAGTGAGTGAGTGAGTGAGTGAGTGAGTGAGTGAGTGAGTGAGTGAGTGAGTGAGTGAGTGAGTGAGTGAGTGAGTGAGTGAGTGATTGATTGATTGATTGATTGATTGATTGGGTGAGTGAGTGAGTGAGTGAGTGAGTGAGTGAGTGGGTGGGTGGGTGGGTGAGTGAGTGAGTGAGTGAGTGTGAGTGAGAGTGAGTGAGTGAGTGAGTGAGTGAGTGAGTGAGTGAGTGAGTGAGTGAGTGATTGATTGATTGATTGATTGATTGATTGAGTGGGTGAGTGAGTGAGTGAGTGAGTGATTGATTGATTGATTGATTGATTGGGTGGGTGAGTGAGTGAGTGAGTGAGTGAGTGAGTGAGTGAGTGATTGATTGATTGATTGATTGGGTGAGTGAGTGAGTGAGTGAGTGATTGATTGATTGATTGATTGATTGATTGATTGATTGGGTGAGTGAGTGAGTGAGTGAGTGGGTGGGTGGGTGAGTGAGTGAGTGAGTGAGTGAGTGGGTGAGTGAGTGAGTGAGTGAGTGAGTGAGTGAGTGAGTGAGTGAGTGAGTGAGTGAGTGAGTGAGTGATTGATTGATTGATTGATTGATTGATTGGGTGAGTGAGTGAGTGAGTGAGTGAGTGAGTGAGTGAGTGAGTGGGTGGGTGAGTGAGTGAGTGAGTGAGTGAGTGAGTGAGTGAGTGAGTGAGTGAGTGAGTGAGTGAGTGAGTGAGTGAGTGATTGATTGATTGATTGATTGATTGATTGATTGATTGGGTGAGTGAGTGAGTGAGTGAGTGATTGATTGATTGATTGATTGATTGGGTGGGTGAGTGAGTGAGTGAGTGAGTGAGTGATTGATTGATTGATTGATTGGGTGAGTGAGTGAGTGAGTGAGTGATTGATTGATTGATTGATTGATTGATTGATTGGGTGAGTGAGTGAGTGAGTGAGTGGGTGGGTGGGTGGGTGGGTGGGTGGGTGGGTGGGTGAGTGAGTGAGTGAGTGAGTGAGTGATTGATTGATTGATTGATTGATTGATTGGGTGAGTGAGTGAGTGAGTGAGTGAGTGAGTGATTGATTGATTGATTGATTGATTGATTGATTGATTGATTGATTGATTGATTGGGTGAGTGGGTGAGTGAGTGAGTGAGTGAGTGAGTGAGTGAGTGAGTGAGTGAGTGATTGATTGATTGATTGATTGATTGGGTGAGTGAGTGAGTGAGTGATTGATTGATTGATTGATTGATTGATTGATTGATTGATTGATTGATTGATTGATTGGGTGAGTGAGTGAGTGAGTGAGTGGGTGGGTGGGTGGGTGGGTGGGTGGGTGGGTGGGTGAGTGAGTGAGTGAGTGAGTGAGTGAGTGAGTGAGTGAGTGAGTGAGTGAGTGAGTGGGTGAGTGAGTGAGTGAGTGAGTGAGTGAGTGAGTGAGTGAGTGAGTGAGTGATTGATTGATTGATTGATTGATTGGGTGAGTGAGTGAGTGAGTGGGTGGGTGGGTGGGTGGGTGGGTGGGTGGGTGGGTGAGTGAGTGAGTGAGTGAGTGAGTGAGTGAGTGAGTGAGTGAGTGAGTGAGTGAGTGAGTGAGTGAGTGATTGATTGATTGATTGATTGATTGATTGATTGATTGGGTGAGTGAGTGAGTGAGTGAGTGAGTGATTGATTGATTGATTGATTGATTGATTGATTGGGTGGGTGAGTGAGTGAGTGAGTGAGTGAGTGATTGATTGATTGATTGATTGGGTGAGTGAGTGAGTGAGTGAGTGATTGATTGATTGATTGATTGATTGGGTGAGTGAGTGAGTGAGTGAGTGAGTGGGTGGGTGGGTGGGTGGGTGGGTGAGTGAGTGAGTGAGTGAGTGAGTGAGTGATTGATTGATTGATTGATTGATTGATTGGGTGAGTGAGTGAGTGAGTGAGTGAGTGAGTGAGTGAGTGATTGATTGATTGATTGATTGATTGATTGATTGATTGATTGATTGATTGGGTGAGTGGGTGAGTGAGTGAGTGAGTGAGTGAGTGGGTAAGTGAGTGGGTGGGTGGGTGGGTGGGTGGGTGGGTGGGTGGGTGGGTGGGTGGGTGGGTGGGTGGGTGGGTGGGTGGGTGGGTGGGTGGGTGGGTGGGTGGGTGGGTGGGTGGGTGGGTGGGTGGGTGGGTGGGTGGGTGGGTGGGTGGGTGGGTGGGTGGGTGGTGGGTGGGTGGGTGGGTGGGTGGGTGGGTGGGTGGGTGGGTGGGTGGGTGGGTGTGGGTGGGTGGGTGGGTGTGGGTGGGTGGGTGGGTGGGTGGGTGGGTGTGTGAGTGAGTGAGTGAGTGAGTGAGTGAGTGAGTGAGTGAGTGAGTGAGTGAGTGAGTGAGTGAGTGAGTGAGTGAGTGGGTGTGTGAGTGGGTGGGTGAGTGGGTGACTGTGTGAGTGGGTGGATGAGTTGATGGGTGGATGGGTGGGTCACTGTGTGAGTGAGTGGATGGGTGGTGACTGTGTGAGTGAGTGAGTGGATGGGTGGGTGGGTGGATGGGTGAATGCATTGTTAATATATATCTCAAATTGAAATCCCGTTTAGGCTCTTGTAGTGGAGTTAGTAAAATCTCATGTAAAGGCAGTGACGTTGGCCATTGGTGATGGAGCTAACGATGTCAGTATGATTAAATGTAAGTCAAAATAGTTGAAATGTGTGATCGATGGTAGCTTGGAAGGACAGGTGGTGGTAATGATGGTGGTGATGATAGTGGTGATAATGATGGTGATATGAGGATGGTGAAAATGGTGGTGATGATGGTGAAGATGATGAAAAAGAGATCGATTTCTTCGTTTTCTTTCTGCTGCACGCGTTTTTAATAAAACCATTTTTATTTACAGCTGCACATATTGGAGTTGGTATAAGCGGTCAAGAAGGAATGCAGGCTGTTCTGGCAAGCGATTATTCTTTTGCTCAATTCAGATATCCTTTTTTATTATATAAAATAGAGTGTTTTATTGATGTTTCCGCCACTAATAAAAATGGTAATCTCACATGTGCGATTGTGTGTCGATTAACGTGAAAAGCATTACTTCTCTTGTGGGGAAATAGGATTATTTTTTTATATAATAAACAGAACAATACATGAATGCTTGGAAATATGAAATTTATTTCTGTCTCTCAAATCAACACTCGAAATAAATTTCATATTTCCGCGCATCCATTACACGGCCAGAATTTAAGCACGCTTACGTTAAGCGTGCTTAAAATGTGCCACCTTGGTGCGTTTACACGGTCATTTAAGCTTATAGAATAATCCCTTACTAAAACAATGGAAGCTTCGTATTGGTAACGCACGTCAAAGAACAACGGAACGGAACTACGGAAGACATCGGTACACGAGAAAGAGTAATAGCAAAAGAAACAAACAAACAAACAAAGAATAGCGAGATGGAAGCTTGTACAGCAGGGCAAAAAAAATGCATTTTATCGTATTAATAACACCGTATTAATAGCAAGCGTTTTTCAATCCCGTTGCGTTTACACGGTCAAGTTAAGCGGGGTTTAACTGATCGTGCTCAGTTTAATCCACCTCCTTGAGGTGGTGCAAACTAATCGCGATTAATTTACGCCGATCTGTTTACACGGCCATTTTAAGCCCACTTAAAGTCAGATGTGGCTCAGATCCCGCTTAAATTTTGGCCGTGTAAACACGGCTTAAGACTATTCGATGTGACTTCTTAACTGGAATTAATAGCAAGCGACGTTTTTTTACGCCAATCAGGGCACCACTGTTTAGCACAGCGTCTGGTTTGGCTGTGTGGTTCTGTGTGATATTTCTTAACACTTTCCAGATTTCTCGAACGCTTGTTGTTGGTCCATGGACGCTGGTCGTACATGAAAATGGCCAAGTTTTTAGGTTATTTTTTCTACAAGAATTTCGCCTTCACACTTTGTCAGTTGTGGTTTGCTTTTTTCGCTGGATTTACTGCACAGGTAATTTTTAATTGCTAACTGCTATCCTACCCTGCGAGCAGAGCCTTCTTTTCCTTATTTCTTCGCTGTGAGAGAGGAAGAAAAGTAGGCTCTGCTGTATTCGTGACTGGTTTCCATTGCGCATGCATGTCAGTTGCTTGGTTACAATCTCGAACCCAGTCCCAATCAGAGCAGAAAACAAAACGAGAACCGGTTAAACGGGTCTTAAACGGGTTACTTCGTCCTAAATCTTGGACGAAGCCAAACACGAATACAGCAGAGCCTACTTTTCTTCCTCTCTCTCAGCGAAGAAATAAGGAAAAGAAGGCTCTGCTCGCAGGGTACTGCTATACCCATACTTCACTTTGTGTGTATTCTCGTGACCTTTTACGTTTGTCTGGCTTAATCCCACAAAGATCAGTGGTTAATCCTCTCTTCTGAAGGATCGCCAAAGAGGAGCTTTCTGTGAAATCAAGGGGGCCATTAAGTAATAGATCAAACTCGAGTTTGAGTGCTTCATCAGGGGTTCCAAACACAGAAAACAAATGAAAACCGAGGGCGTAGCCCCGAGATTTTTATTGTTTTCGAGTGTTTGGAGTCCCCTGATGAAACACGATAAACGAGTGTTTGATCTTGCTTCTCAAACGAGTATTCGCATCGCGATTTGCGGTGTTTTCTTCATTGATTTCAATATTCAGATTAAGAAATGTGACCCAGTTCAGTAGGAAGTTTCCTACAGGTTTTCATTGGGTATCAAAATGCATGCATGTGCTTGGTATACGTTCATGGATTGGCTACGATAATTCATGAATTATTAATGAGTTTGAGAATGTAACATCATGCAGTCTGGCAGATTAGTGATGTGGTTCCATGTAAATGATCCGAATGTGCATAATTTGTGGTGTGCAACTTCAGCAGCAAAAATACGTGCCTATGAAACGAAAATTAAGTTTGTCTTATTTGAAAGAACATTTAAAATGATAGAGTAACATCTTTTGCAGTTTTTCGTTTCCTTGCTTTATTCTTGAGATATTTCAGTTTGTTTGATATGCAAATTAAACATTTTGACGTCGTAGGTGCATAATGAACTATCGGAGAAGGTTAGATATCTTTTCTATTATCAAACCAAATTAATTTGAATGAAGCATGCGGATGTGTTTCGCTTACAACACTAAACATGTAGATCTTCAAGTGATTATTATATTTGATACCAGCAAAGATATATAACTTTCTCGATAACTCATTATGCACATGTGACGTTAAAATGTTTAATTTGCATATCAAACAAACTGAAATATCTCAAGAACGAAGCAAGGAAACGAAAAACTGCAAAAGATGTTACTCTATCATTTTAAGTGTTCTTTCAAATAAGACAAACTTAATTTTCGTTTCATAGGCACTTTAAAGGGTATTGGCAATAAAAATTAAGTTTGTCTCATTTGAAAAAACTCGTCAAATGGTATAAGAAGACCTTTCACAATTTTTCCATATCTGTTTTGGTTTTGGAAATATTTGTACCAAACGACAGCCTGCTGTCCGCCATCTTGGAATTATTTTCGATATGCATGTGACATCATAACCAGGGTAAAGTGAAATTTTTATCTTGCCAACCGTATGACATGAGCTAGAAACTCGATTTTGTTGCGCTATTTGCATTTTAAATTAACCCACAACATTTAAAAAGCCTTTCGTGGAAATTTGGGCACCCACGGAGTAGTTTCATCAGGTTTACCCTGCTTGTGACGTCACTAATTTCCTAGTTAATTAGACCCAATATTACAACAAGATGGCGGACAGCACGCTGTCTTTGGTCGAAATACTTCCAAAACCAAAACAGATACGGGAAAATTGTAAAAGGTCTTCTTATACCATTTGACGAGTTCTTTCAAATGAGACAAACTTAATTTTTATTGCCAATACCCTTTAAAAGCTGGTTCTCAATTTATCTGTTAATAGTTAGTCTCTTTTATCAACTAGGATTCTGGAATTGTCATATTTATACAACTATAAAGTTAAAAGAGGCTGGGGGCTGGGGGACCGTGGTTAGTCACAATGTTAAAATATTTAGACCCGTCTCTTCTGCTTTTCTATTTTTAGACATTATACGATGCGTGGTTTATTTCTTTCTATAACGTGTTCTTTACGTCACTTCCCGTGGTCGTCATGGGAATCTTTGATCAAGTATGTATCAATTCAGGGATTATTTTAAGGAATTTTTATCACTGCACAAAGAGCTGAAAAAGGCATATAAAATCTAACTTCAGTAGTAAATTAAAAAAATATATATAATAATTTAAAATTGGCATTATATTTAAGAATTATTTAGTGGACCAATATATTAATTCAAATTAAGAAAAAAATTAAAATTGGCATTATACTTAAGAACTTCTAAATAGAATCGTAATTAGAAATAACGGAAGTATACGTATTTTCCCTTATCTATATGTGATCAGTTTCTAGCTTATTTATGCGCGAAACTGGTCAATGATAATATTTCACTATTTCGGCTTCATAACATTTAAGATTATTGGACCTAACTCCAGATATGGTTACCTGTATAATCACAAGCTAACTGTCTCGTCTAACCGTATGGTTATTACAGTTAGCTTGCACCACACTGATGTTTAAATTATTATTAATACTAAGCTTGTAGATTATTTACTCTAGGTGCTAATAAATTTTGATTTGATTTTGATTTTTGATTTGATTTGCACGTTAAACGGCGATGGAGCACTGAGTAGCTCGGTAGCTCGTCGGTAATCAACTAGTCATACTGTCATAGTATACATAAGCGGCCCTCCTTTTCCCAATTTTTAATGATTTAATTCCTTTCGCACAGCATACATTCGCATTTTCAAAATAACAATGGTCAAACAGTAGCACACGAGCACAGACGCATCGACCTGAGAGAAGCCTCAAGCATGTTATGTGGGGTTGGCTGGTTGGCACCGTTGGGTAGTCTGGCTAAATAGTAAGAACATTAGCGGTTTGTTTATTAGGGCGGTAGGGCTTGCTATAGTAGCTATATTCATGTATCTTGAAATTAAGGTTTAAAGTTTACGGTACGATTAACGTTATCAGAAGATAGTGGACTAGGCACTTGAACTGGTATCAGCTATCCTTGTTATGCGTTTTGAATGAAAAGATAATTGTATGTTATTGGTGTTTTCAGCTTGAATTGTTAAAGTTTTTTCGTATGTTTTTGCGGTATAATCTGTCGTAAGGTAAACTCGGCGAAAAACTCTGAGCTCCAGACGGGACTCGAACCCACAACCTTCCGAATGCCAGCCAACTCAAACTGAAAACACTAATAACGTACAAAAAAAACATTTACTGAAAATAAACTGACGCAATGCGACTTGTAGCCCAACAAGTACTTGTGACACACGTACGGATTGACTAGTTCCCAGGCGTATAAATATCGAAAACAACCTCGGTCTACGGCCTCTCTTTTTAACGCCGAGCGGCAGACCGAAATTGTGAGAGGCCTGGAATAACATGTTTTGCTTGGCCCCAAATCTGGCCCCAAATTATACAGGCACCAAACGGCCGTTTGGCGGAAAACCAAGGCAGATAACACTCACGTCGGTCTGCACAATTCTTTATAACATCATATAGCAAGGTTGGTCTACTGCCGAAACGTTAAAATAGCATATTTCGATTTGTATAAATGTGTTTCAACACAATCACTTCCTACGCCGAACACTACTTTATAAAGCCTCGTATGTAACAACCTTTTAACGTAATGTAAAACAAAGAAACCTACTCGTTTGCTGTCTGCTAGTCAAGAAGAAGTTTGTTTAAGTGCCCTCGTTCATAAAGATTAAAGAATCCGAGCTCCAGCAGGCAGCAGGATTCACGATAGAGTAGAAATCAAGATCTTTGTTGTCTTCATACACTTTGAGATATAGGAATTTAAATCGTTTATTGGATTCTAAAAATAATACGAAAAAGTTGAAAACTTTGCAGAACTATAGGTTGCTCGGTCATTTTGGCCAACAGGACCCCTTACATGTTTTTAATTCTAATTTTTTAGGATGTAACGGATAAGGTCTCTTTGGAGTTTCCGAAGCTCTACATTCCAGGACAAAAAAATATATTTTTTAACAAGAAAATATTTCTGTTCAGTCTTCTTCGTGGCGCTGTTGTGTCTATCATCTTGTACTTCGTGCCGTACGCTATTTACCATGATCACGTCAACAGCAGCGGAGGGGTAGAGACGGGCCTTCAATTCTTTGGCACAGTGGTTGCCGCTACGCTTGTTATTACAATGAACTTACAGGTAATTATTAATTATTGTCTGTATTTAGAATATACAATTGGCCATTTCCCAAAAGAGTTGAAAACTGGTGACGGGTTAGGAACGATAGGGTACACCCGTAAAAATCTCGCAAGTTGTTACAGCATTGTTGCCTGAACAATGCTGTAACAACTTGTTGACATACACGCGTAAAAATCTCGCAAGTTGTTACAGCATTGTTGCCTGAACAATGCTGTAACAAGTTATTGACATATGTGAACAACATTGATAAATGAACAACATTGTTCATCATTGTTTCAACAAGTTGTTACAGCTTGATGAAACAACAACCGTTGTTCACGCATGTTGTAGCAACCGAAGAACGTGTTGATACATCAACCATGTTCACCATTGTTGTAACATTGTTGTTCATCGTTGGTATTTCGTCATGCTGTTACAACATGTTGTATCATGTGCGAACAACGTTGTTGGCTATAAAAATGTGCTGTTGGAACAACTTGTTCATGACTGTTGATTTATCCGTGAACAAGTTGTTCGAACCACAAGTGAACAACTTGTTGACAACTTGTTCACGGCGAGCAGCACAACATTGTTCACGCCTGTTGACAACCGTGAACAAGTTGTGCGTTTTTACGCGTGTACTTGAGATCGTTTGGAGCGACAGATTTCACGCTCCGTAGCGTAAGCACAATGAAACTGTCCTTCCAAACGATCCCAAGAACACCAGCGCTCAATACTCTTTACCAGTCTTCAGCTCTTTTGGGAAATGACCAATCACAGCCCTCTCAGCCCTCGCGACAATTTTGTCTTTAGTAAGGGATTGGTGGTCATATAGAATCAACAGACATACACACAGACACATGTACATGCAGACAGACACGGACATACGTAGACAAACAGACACACGCATACACATAGACAGATACAGACATACGTACACAGCAACCTCGTTCCCAGGACCTTTTTGAAATTGGGAGGGTGTGAAAAAGCCCTGGTTGATTGCTTTTCGTAAACATTCCGTGTGAAACATAATTATGCATAGTTTTGTGCCAGTTATGATCAAATAGCTTCAACGGGACCGCCATTACAATGAACTTCTGCGCGACTGTCATTGCTCAGGATGATTTTGCATACTGAACTAAATTGCTAATTTAATACACCCAGTATTTCTGGATGCTGTGACCAGGCGATGCCAGTGAACTCGATGTAAGTTAAAATGTGATACCTGGAACGCTAACGAAGAACCAAAAAGTGAGGCAAAAAGTTCCAGGCCCCTGCGCGGTTTGCAGGTACGATTCAGTCTCCCACAAAATGTTTTTTACACGGCCGCCCGTCTTGAGCGAACTGCGAAGGCTCGAAAAAAGGTTTGAAAAAATTATTTATCAGACTAAACGTGCATTTAATGGTTTCCCATTGTTGTGCAGCGCTGTTGTTGTTTTATTTACTGTATAGCAGTCCAAAACTATACAGTAAATTAAGCTAGGGATGAAAATAGGCTGAGAAAACAGACGTCCTTTTGCTGAAAACAGCCAGCCGAAAAGGTGAGAACAAGAGTGAGAAAGCTATTCTTGTACGAGTTTGAAGACGTATTGATACTTGATATTTCATAATATACATCTAATGTCATTTTCTTATTTCTGCTCCTTTAATTTCTTGTTCAGTTTTGTTAAACGGCCTTTTGTAACTAATGATATTTTAAGAAATATAAACTGACAACTTGATTGTTTATTTTTCACGTTTACTCATGGCTAGTTGCTGTTTTCGGTACGAATGCGGAATGCTTTTTAAACAAAACGAACTGATGAAACTGGTACTAACCTAAACGGCATATTCTATACTAAGTTTGTGTTGATTTTTTGTATCCTCTTCGGAGTGACGAAACTCTATATATATGGTTTATAATATAACGAAAATTTGATTTAATTTCTTCACTGACAAACTTCGTACACGTTTTGTAAAGACAATGACTTTTACTATAGCAACAAATAGACAATCACTGCATAATTAGTTCGGCAGCATAGCACAACCCATAGCGTGATAAAGTGATTCAATAAATAATTTTTCAAACCTTTTCGAGTCTTCGCAGTTCGCTCAAGACCGGTGACCGTGTAAAAAACATTTTGTGGGAGACTGAATCGTACCTGCAAACCGCGCAAGGGCCTGGAACTTTTTGCCTCACTTTTTGCCCCCCGAATGACTGGACGTTAGCGTTCCAGGTATCACATTTTAACTTACATCGAGTTCACTGGGCGATGCCAGGACCTTTTCCAGCCCTCCCAATTTCAAAAAGGCCCTGGGAACGAGGTTGCAGACATACGCACAGACACCATTCTCGTCCCCAGAGCCTCTCCCGTGCTGGCGCGCGGAAAAGGCTCTGGGGGAACAACCTCGTACCCAGGGCATTTTGCCTCCACGTTAGGAGGTCGGCGAAAATGGCCCTGGCATCGGCTGGTCGATTCTATAATCTGATTGGCCGGTTTAAGGACTGATTAATATTCAGATAGAGTATAATCTATTTATGAAAATTTGAATTGCAATAGATCCACTCTGCAAAGTTTACCCATAGGATGGAACGATAGCGTTGATCAAAGCAAGAACAACATTAGGTATATGTTTGTTCATGACATTTACATGTATCCTGGATAATCGTGGGGAGTATCATGATGAATAATGCTAGCCAGTTGCTTTTATGATAAAGGTTGACATGAGTGAGTCGGCAGAGCGTTAAATATTTCTCATTTATTATTCATTTATACGTATTATACAAAAACAAAACACAAAGACCGTATACATTTTCTTGCCATAACACCCCAAAATTCTGGGTGTCACGTGACCAGCCGATGCCAGGGCCATTTTCGCCGACCTTCCGACGTGGAGGCAAAATGCCCTGGGAACGAGGTTGCTGGGGGAATCCATATATCATCGCGATCTGATTGGTTGTTCAAATTCAAAGGCCTATATGTAACGGAGCTTGGTGAATGTTTATAAATAAACAGTATTTGAAACACGAAAACTGACAACGAAGCAGAATTATAATCATAGTTCTAATCCGAACAATTTAATCGAACGTTTTTCAAAGCAATCAACCCGTTCCCCTTATATAATTAAATCAAACACAGAAGACAGACAGCAATTTGAAACCGATAGACGATGGACCACACACTGCAGGCTGTTCTGTTCGTGCATGGTACATAATTATTAAGAATCTCATTGAAATATACAAGTCAAATAAAACGAACGGTGCAACAAATTAAAGAGAACTACCTTCACTAAGAGAGACCGTAAATACGAAGAAATTCCGACGAGGCTCTACTAGTCTACTGGCAAGCTCTGAAGCGAACTCGTATTAAAATTTTAATGTCTTTAGCCCCGCCGAGTAAACGCGGCGATGAGCCACACTCGACAAGAACCTTCTTCGCAAGGAATCTACCACAATCTGAATTGTTCCAAAGTCAAACGAGTCAATCGTACGAGACAGTCATACCGCTAGAATCGAAAACGAAAGGAAAATTATATTCCAAACAACTGTCGATGATCCCGTGTCCAACTCCCAAACCGCGAACTTAAACGCATGCGCTTTAGAAAGAACACCAAAGAATCTTGGTGTTCCGGTTTGGATTCCCCCAGTGCCTTTTCCGCGCGCCAGCACGGGAGAGGCTCTGGGGACGAGAATGCACAGACACACACACATACACATACAGAGACAGACAGACAACAAACATAGAGAGACACGGACACACATAGACAGACGCACACACACAAACAGACACACGGACATACGTAAACGGTACAGACAGACACACACACACACATAGATGCGCACGCACACACATAGACAGACAGACATCACGGATTCAGTTTGGAAGTCGCTGTCATCATTTTTTACTGGTATAATGTAAGCACTACTGGGCTTTATAAGTAGTCGCTGACTTTACTCCAATTTTTCCCCCTTCTCCTAGGTTGCTTTAGATATTCATTCATGGACGATATTGAATCATATCTCTGTCTGGGGCAGTATAGTTGTGTATTTCTTATTTTATCTGGTCTTTTATTCGTCTTTCGTATTTGGCCTCGCACCGCAAGGATCATATGTCGGGGTTCAATACGAAGTCTACGGCAGTGGTTCGTTTTGGTTGTGTGTACTACTCACCCCAGCTATCGCTATACTTCCAGTCCTCGCTTACCGCTCGTTTAATATCGAACTACGACCGAGTACTTCCGATGATGTTCGTCGAATGCGGAAGACTGGTCAGCTTGTGGAGCCGGTTCAATTTCTGGGGATAAGACCGATGACGAGTGTGAAAAGGGGCTCGGTACGACTCGGTTATGCGTTTGCGCAAGAAGATAACCTTGCCGATAGAATGAACTCTGGCCGGCTCATGCGCTCAAAGAGGAAAGCAAAAAATAAAGAGAAACGTGGGAAATGAAATAACTAAATTTTTTTTAAAGTACTTATAAACCCAAATATGATATTACTGAATATGGATTCTATTTAATGTGTATAGTTGAATGCCAAAATATTTTTTTATTTGAACTTTTATTTGTTGTTATATTGAGGTTTGTATTTCCAAAATGGTAATGAGGATGACGTCTATGTAGGCATAATTTGCATACGCAGTGTTCCGTTACAGCAGAAATATTACCCAATTCACATGTTAATGAATACTTGAATAGTATATTCTATATTTTTTACATTTTTTTCATTAAAATCTTTATCATAAGAAAAGAAAAAAAATACACACAAATGCCTATATAGACGTCATCCTCATTACCATTTTGGAAATACAAACCTCAATATAACAACAAATAAAAGTTCAAGTCAGAAAATATTTTGGCATTCAACTATTCACGTTACATAGAATCCATATCAGTAATATCTTATTTGAGTTTATAGACACTTTAAAATAAATGCCTTCGTAAATAAGGCTTTTCTTAGATTGCTTAGGAAATCTCATGTGCAAACATGGATAAAGTCGGTTTTTTGCCGACGAGATGACTTTTTAACTCCTATTGGAAAGGTCGCTTACGTTTTAGTCTTGTACGATATATACCCACAAAGAAACACACAAGACCGCGTGAAACAGGGGGACGGACACTCTGGACAAGAAACAGTAAAGCAAGAACATGTAGAAATAATAGAAGTAGAATAGAAAATTCAAATGACATAATAAAACTTGGCAAGGAAAACTTGTCCAAAACAGTTCATGAAATGCTGATAAATTTTATGAAATACGAATTACCTAGTTGTATTGTTCGTATAATTATGTACTAAAGTTTTAGGCTCGACAGTCTAAATCATGAGAAATTATGTATTTTTTTCATGAAAAGTTTTGCACAGGTCTCGTGAGCTTCATTTTAGTTCATTGCATAGCTCTAGTGGTGGTTTTGATTATTGAAAAGATTTATACTTGTAGCGCTTGCGTATCTAGAGAAATTGTGTTTGTGGTAAGCGACAGATTTTATGCAAATTAGGTTTTCTGCATTTATTGGAAACTCGATTTATTCACTTTAGTAAACTTTGATAATATAACACTTTTCAATAATCAAGACCACCACTAGAGCTTGCAATGAACTGAAATGAAGCTCATGAGACACGTGTCAGACTTTTTATGGGGGAAAACGATAATTTCTTGTGATTTAGACTGTCGAGCCACCTTGAATCGCATAACCCAAACAACCCCCTAACCCCAATCAGTAACGAGCATGGGAACGAATTGACAATGCACGTGATTGGTTACTTATAGCCAATCAAAAAAACTCGTATTTATGATAAGTTGTATACGTGTAGTGCATGTTGGTCCAAAACTTGTCTTTACCGTGTAATTTTGATTATCACAGATCCGAAACATGTTGGACATGCATGCTTTCGAGTATAAATATACAGACATTTATATGGCTGGGTTTGATTTCCGATCCGTACGCAAAACGACGCACGCTGATTGGTTCCCGAGAGGTCGGGATTTTACGATATTCACCTCCGGTCTGTGTCCGGGTCAATACGCTTTTTTCTCGGCCCTGCACGTTTTGGCGAGAACATTTCTGAGTTGATTTGAATACAAATAAAAGAGAACTGGTTATCTTTATTCAAATATTCTGAACAATAAAATGTGTTGGAACATTACTGCTGGTTTTCTTTAAAGCTGTTTATCTAAAAACATAACAAATAAAAGCCGAACTGGTGTAAACAGTGTTTTATCAGATTTCAAACACGAGGCGATATTACTTAGATCTGATAAAACACGTACTGCGAATGTTTTAAATGGCTTCAAAAAATAACCATAAGCTCATATAGAAATCAATTTTGAAAATTGAAGTTTTCTGAGCCGCAAAATCGAAGAAAAAGTTCATCGAAAATAGCGAGCGTGTCTCTATCACATATAGAGACACATCACGTTCACGAATTTCCTTTGTGTTTCAGTCCTCATGAATTATTAATGCATTTTTGAATGGATTAGTATTATAATACGCGTGAGCGTCGTTTGGGCAGGTCATTTCGTGACGGCAAAGCCCAAGAAGCAGTCTTGTTGTTTTCATCTCCGTAGTTTTTCTGAAAGTGAAACTTTCAAAGCTCGGAGATATCATGTTTTCAGCGCCGATGTTTGTTGCCCTCTGGCTCTGTTTGGCTGTCAATGGTATTTCATCAGAAGACAAGGTTTATGTTAAGACCAAGATACAAACCATTCCGTGTATTGAAAACCCCGTCAAAGACATATGTCCTTCGGCACACAAAGTTCCCGACTTCAGTAAAATACGCGATGATGATGAAAAAGGCATGAAGAGGGAGCTGTTCAACAAAACTCAACTCGACGCAACGCTGTCGTTCTTTCTGAATATTTTGAATTCGCGTAATGCGAGAAAGGCATGCAAAGATGCAGCTAAAACATTCGTATGTTCCCCAGTATTGATTTACCAGTGCAAAGACGACGATGATTATTTTACTACAGACAACGGAAAAGCTGGAAGTCTCTGTGAGAAAGCTAAAAATGAATGCCGTACAGCCCTGCCACCATTTCTGCTGACGACCCTATTCAACTGTCGGACAGATAGACGTGTGGTAAAATATCGAAGACGTGTAGCAGTGTCTCAGGATTTCCCTGCTGTAAAAGACTACCCGTACCCACGACGAGTACAAGTGTCTCAGGATTTCCCTGCTGTAAAAGACTACCCGTACCCACGACGAGTACAAAAGGGTGCTCGGTACGACTCGGTTATGCGTTTGCGCAAGAAGATAAACTTCCCGCTAGAATGAACTCTGGCCGGCTCATGCGCTCAAAGAGGAAAGCAAAAAATAAAGAGAAACGTGGGAAATGAAATAACTAAATTTATTTTAAAGTGCTTATAAACCCAAATATGATATTGCTGAATATGGATTCTATTTAATGTGTATAGTTGAATGCCAAAATATTTTTTGATTTGAACTTTTATTTGTTGTTATATTGAGGTTTGTATTTCCAAAATGGTAATGAGGATGACGTCTATGTATGCATAATTTGCATACGCAGTGTTCCGTTACAGCAGAAATATTGCTCAATTTACATGTTAATGGAATACTTGAATAGTATATTCTATATTTTATCATTTTTTTCATTAAAATCTTCAAGCGGTTTATCATAAGAAAAGGAAAAAACACACACAAATGCCTACATACAAACCTCAATATAACAACAAATAAAAGTTCAAGTCAGAAAATATTTTGGCCTTCAACTATTCACGTTACATAGAATCCATATCAGTAATATCTTATTTGAGTTTATAGACACTTTAAAATAAATGCCTTCGTAAATAAGGCTTTTCTTAGATTGCTTAGGAAATCTCATGTGCAAACATGGATAAAGTCGGTTTTTTGCAGACAAGATGACTTTTTAACTCCTGTTGGAAAGGTCGCTTACGTTTTAGTCATGTACGATATATACCCACAAAGAAACACACAAGACCGCGTGAAACAGGGGGGCGGACACTCTGGACAAGAAACAGTAAAGCAAGAACATGTAGAAATAATAGAAGTAGAAATGTAGAATAGAAAATTCAAATGACATAATAAAACTTGGCAAGGAAAAATTGTCCAAAACAGTTCATGAAATGCTGATAAATTTTATGAAATACGAATTACCTATATGTGTTGTTCGTATAATTATGTACTAAAGTTTCTGCTTGGTTTAAGCAGTGCTGTAAAAGTTACATAATTTTTGTAACTAGTTACAGTTACAGTGTTAGAAAAGTAACTAGTTACCGATAAAAGTTACAATGAAAAGAAAGTAACTAGTTACAGTTACAGTTACATCGTTAGAAAAGTAACTAGTTACCGATAAAAGTTACAATGAAAAGAAAGTAACTAGTTACAGTTACAAAGTTACTTCAAAAATTGTGTAACTAGTTACAAAGTTACATTCCATTGTCCATGTTACTAGAATCAACAAAGAAATTACTGGTTTTTAGATACCAGTACCATAATTATGTTTTACAGCTAAATGCCTAAATATAGTTGTCACTAAGCAGAAATAGTCAAATGTGTACATAATGTACCTTTATTATTATATCAAAACCATTTTTATCAAGAAAGAATGATACCCTCAACTGAATATCAGTAACTATACTAGTCACATTTTTGAACCAAATATTGTAACTAGTTACAGTTCTTTAAAAAAGTAACTAGTTATAGTTATTTCTTCAAAAAGTAACTAGTTATAGTTACAGTTACTTCTTCAGAAAAAGTAACTAGTTTCAGTTACAGTTACTTAAAAATGTAACTATTTACTGTAACGAAGTTACTCACAGCACTGGGTTTAAGGCGGTCCGACAGTCTAAATCATGAGAAAATACGTATTTTCTTCGTGAAAGGTTTTGCACAGGTGTCATGAGCATCGTTTTAGTTCATTGCATAGCTCTTGTGGTGCTCTGATACTTGTAGTGCTTGCGTATTTAGAGAAATTGTGTTTGTGGTAAGCGACATACTAGTATGCAAATTAGGTTTTCTGCATTTATTGGAAACACGATTTCTTCACTTATTAATACGAGCAACAAATTGCTACAACATTGTCGGTTGCGTTGCAAGTTGAAGAGCGTTGTTGCACGTATTACCACCCACTTTAAACATTTTCACGCAACAATGATTTTGTTGCTATAGATAAACTTTGAGAGTATAAAACTTTTCAATAATCAAGACCTGCACCACTAGAGCTATGCAATGAGCTAAAATGAAGCGCCAAACTTTTTATGGGGGGGGGGGGAACCAGTCGGAAATGCGTCGAAATCGTCAGCTGGACACAAGGAGTGCTCCGAAACCTCCAATCTCCGAAATTTAACCTCTGCGGAGGAGAGAGATGTCGCATGCTGCGACGTCAAACGTGCATAATGAGTTATCGAAAAACGTTATACTGCTCAAATCAGTGGAGCGAGACATAGACGATGTTTTCATCGCTTTCGCTAACCGCAGATCAATTTCAAAGCAATCACGAGGTGTATTCTCATGTGCCACGTGATAGCTTGTTTACGAGTTAACGTTAACTAACAAGCTATCACGTGGCACATAAGAATACACCTCGTGATTGCTTTAATATTGGTCCGCGGTTAATAAAACTGACACTTCCATGTCTAACTATTGTCAGATATATAATCACTTGAAAATCTACATGTTTAGTGTTCTGGGCGAAACACACGCACTTGATTCCCTCGAATTATTTTTCTCTCTGACGAAGGGCCTTCGCTCGAAACGTTAGATTCCTACGTTCTCTGTTTCGGCAGTATATCTAACCTAAGTTACTATATTTCGATCACAGATCAACGGTGCCACCGATCACGTGAGTGAAAACGGCATTAAATTACCATGTAGTTCTATATTTGATCATTTTTACATCATACATATATGCATTAATTGGATTTGTTAATAATATGTGTGAGCCAGCGGCGTTTGGGCAGGTCATTTCGTGACGGCAAAGCTCCAGAAGCAGTCTTGTTGTTTTCATCTCCGTAGTTTTTCTGAAAGTTAAACTTTCAAAGCTCGGATATATCATGTTTTCAGCGCCGATGTTTGTTGCCCTCGGGCTTTGTTTGGCTGTCAATGGTGTTTCATCAGAAGACAAGGTTTATGTTAAGACCAAGATACCAACCATTCCGTGTATTGAAAACCCCATCAAAGACATATGTCCTTCGGCACACAAAGTTCCTGACTTCAGTAAAATACGCGATGATGATGAAAAAGGCATGAAGAGGGACCTGTTCAACAAAACTCAACTCAACGCAACGCTGTCGTTCTTTCGGAATATTTTGAATTCGTTTAATGCGAGCAAAGCATGCAAAGATGCAGCTAAAACATTCGTATGTTCTCCAGTATTGATTATCCAGTGCAAAGACGACGATGATTATATTACGACAGACAACGGAAAAGCTGGAAGTCTCTGTGAGAAAGCTAAAACTGAATGCCGTACAGCCTTGGCGCCACTTCTGCTGGCGGCTGTATTCAACTGTTCGACAGATAGACGTGTGGAAAAATATCCAAGACGTGGAGCAGTGTGTAAGGATTTCCCTGCTGTAAAAGACGACCCGTACCCATGTTCGAAACGAAAGTATAAGGTATGACTCGATATAATTCGTGCTTACAAAATATACACGAGAAATCTAGCCAAGAATGCATCGATACGGTTTTATAAGAACACGCCTATATATATAGCTATTATAAGTGATATTGGGCATTTCACTCGATTACATAGCATGTTCTAAGGATTTTGGGTGAAGGAAAATTCGAGTGTAGAATATATACATTTTAAGACCAAACCGGGACCAGTTGCGAAAAATGCAACAACACAGGCCTTCCGGCAGGAATTGAACCCACGACCTTGCGATTCTAGTGCAATGATCTATATATATATAGAGAGCAAAGAATTCAGAATTAGACAGATGATTTTAAAATGGTTCCTAAAGCCGTAACCTAGCAATCATTTTGCTATTTTACACTCATTTACATAATTACATCTTCAATCTATTATCATAGTTACTAAGTAAAAAGAAACTATTTTAATTGCCCAAATTTCTCCGACGTTTCTCTCTGACGAAGGGCCCTGAAACGCTATTCTATACGTTCTCTGTTTCGGCAGTATATCTAACGTTACTATATTTCGATTAAAGATATCTCGAATCGCCAAATGTGATTGGATGGATTCAGGCGATCGGGGACGATCTATTCTTATGGAATTAAACCAAGTATTCAACCGACTAAAACCCCGGTCCTTTGACATTTTGAAGTTTATAGTCTACTCTAACGTTAAAGTCAGATTTTTTTACTCAAACGTCAGCCAATTTCCGATTGACTGTGAAAACTACTGAAATGACGTCAATGGGCTACGCGGGGAAGTAAAATGCAATTTGTTTTACGTCATAGGACGATTGGTGATCGGTATTTTACTGATAGATTGAACAATAGTGTCTCTGTGTCGTGTCGGTATAACCATAAGTAGCCCAAGCACACTGTGTGAGTATATATATATAGTAACGTTAATACTATATTCTATTTTATAATTGATTTATTTTATATGGCATAGAAATGCATACTGTTTAATACCATTTAACTGTTCATATGACTTGTTCGTTGACCATAAAATTGAGCAGTGTTTTAATAATATAAATAAATACAGCTACTCTACATTACCCCTTGCTGTGTTCACCTGGCTTAACCATCGGATAAACATTCTTATATTACTATTTTTACCGCAAAATATACAGGAAAATCAAATTTACTGTTCAGACTAACTGCTTACTTAATATACCATGTAAGATGGAAAAAATCACACATGTAAATTTGATTTTCCTGTATATTTTGCGGTAAAATAGTAATATAACCATGTTTACCCGAGGGTTAAGCCAGGTGAACACAGCAAGGGGTAATGTAGAGTAGCTGTATTTATTTATATTATTAAAACACTGCTCAATTTTATGGTCAATGAACAAGTCATATAGATATATATACTCACACAGTGTGCTTGGGCTACTATGTTCCTACAAACAGAATCTCACAATTAAGAAATGGTTCATGGTTTGGTGTGCTCCATTGAGGATGTACGTGAGAAGTTCAGGCGAGCATGAAAAAAGCATATAAGAGTTGGTCGAGGCGTAGGCGTAGCTGAGATTTTTGAGTGCTCTCCCAACTTCCCAAGTGCATCCATAACTCAATGGAGCACGCCAAACCATTTCTTTTAACACAGAGAATCAGTAACGGTTTTATATTATTTAAAAATATAAAAGAGATACCATACCAGCACAGAAGTACGGATGTCATGGTCAAAATTAAAGCGAAGCAGCAATCAAGTTTTCACAACTGAATTAATAATATACAGCTTTAATTTTGAAATTTGCAGCTCTGAATTTCAACTTAATACCGAGGGCTCTCCACTTGACAAGTAAAATAGTCTGGTGTAAGACAGAGTAAAATAGTCTGGTGTTAGACAGAGTAAAATAGTCTGGTGTTAGACAGAGTAAAATAGTCTGGTGTTAGACAGAGTAAAATAGTCTGGTGTTAGACGGAGTAAAATAAGTCTGGTGTTAGACAGAGTAAAATAGTCTGGTGTTAGACAGAGTAAAATAGTCTGGTGTTAGACAGAGTAAAATAGTCTGGTGTTAGACAGAGTAAAATAGTCTGGTGTTAGACAGAGTAAAATAGTCTGGTGTTAGACAGAGTAAAATAGTCTGGTGTTAGCCAGAGTAAAATAGTCTGGTGTTAGACAGAGTAAAATAGTCTGGTGTTAGACAGAGTAAAATAGTCTGGTGTTAGACAGAGTAAAATAGTCTGGTGTAAGACAGAGTAAAATAGTCTGGTGTTAGACAGAGTAAAATAGTCTGGTGTTAGACAGAGTAAAATAGTCTGGTGTTAGACAGAGTAAAATAGTCTGGTGTTAGACAGAGTAAAATAGTCTGGTGTTAGACAGAGTAAAATAGTCTGGTGTTAGCCAGAGTAAAATAGTCTGGTGTTAGACAGAGTAAAATAGTCTGGTGTTAGACAGAGTAAAATAGTCTGGTGTAAGACAGAGTAAAATAGTCTGGTGTTAGACAGAGTAAAATAGTCTGGTGTTAGACAGAGTAAAATAGTCTGGTGTTAGACAGAGTAAAATAGTCTGGTGTTAGACAGAGTAAAATAGTCTGGTGTTAGACAGAGTAAAATAGTCTGGTGTTGGACAGAGTAAAATAGTCTGGTGTTAGACACAGTAAAATAGTCTGGTGTTAGACAGAGTAAAATAGTCTGGTGTTAGACAGAATAAAACACTAAAGTCGGATTTGTTCGAAAATGAACGATACAGTAGAGTTAAACAATTTATCCATCTCAAACGGCAAGTTTTTGACAAGCTTAGTTCCTTCTCTTGGTAAAAAATCACCGAAACTTTCCAGTAAAACACAACAGCAACATGAAATGTATACGACGACAAACACTTTCTAAGACGTTTGAATTCTGTTTCAGTTCATATGCGTACTGGTCAGGGTGAAATTTACCATAGGAATTATATATAATTTCTTATCACACTTCACTCCAGAATTGAAACAAATTCGTTCAAACTAAATTCGTCAGGGTCTGTTGTGCGTCGTTTATAAATTAGCACCTGCCTATAAAGCTTGCCATATTTGGCAATAGTTGACAAAAGATATGGACGAATGATGTTATTAATTGCTCCATAACAAACCAATATTAGGCTATTGACGTCAGAAGCGATAGGAAGGAAATTGATCGAGGAATGGCGTCAAGCGGTGATACCCCAGAGATGAATAAAATCGTCTGCGGGTAGGAGATTGGCGTTAGCCAGAATAAAATACTAAAGACCAATTCGGACAGGAAAGAGTTAGTTTTTAAACATTTTAGGCTGTGGTTATTATTCCGACACCGAATTCCAAACTCCAGAGCTATTCGCTCGACATCATAGATAATCTTCTTTTGTTTTCGGTCCTCTTAGGATTTATAGCAGGTGTGGCGATCTGAGATTGTCGCCGTGCTGAGATTGTATATCAATATCTGTAATCGGCTTTATGACCGGAATAATCAAACTTTTTGCCAAGAAATGACTGATTTAATGAACACTGCCTGAATAAAATCGAATACTTGAGATGAATAATTACAGTTTTAATGAAAAAATATTATATCCGCTCGTGAACTAGAATGCTGATGCTGATGCATGACGAAAGTTTCGGACGTTAACTATAACTGAGATGTCTTGTATCGATCATTCCATTGAATTATTAAATGTATCCAGAGTTTAGAAGATTAACAATAATTTTGGTTGATATACATGTATACATGCAGCAAGAATATGCGATCACCCCGTGATGACAAATGGTAGTAACTCGTCGTTTTGTTTCAGTTCATATGCCGTTCATCGCATTCGTTGTTCAGATTTCTTGAAAAGCCCCTGTTGTAATATGTTGTGACAAATTCACAACTACTAGCAAAGTTCACAAAGTTTTTGAATTTTGTACTATAAGGAGTTTTCGTCAATAAACCATTTGAAGGCAAAAAGTTTGAATGTTTTGAACGTCAAACATTTAATAGTGTTCGAGTTTAGTTCAGGGTTTGCTTTGAAATGCTAAACACTTATCGGTTGAACGTAGGGACGAGGATTTCTCAGTTGATTTCAGTGGCCGAGTGGTCTAGTCACCGGGTTGGGATAAAACGCGGATGCGGATAGACGGACGGACGGACAAAAAGGATAAAACGCAGATGCGGACAAAAAGAATAAAACGCGGATGCTCTATAGTCACCGGCCTCATGTGGCAACGGTAAAGCCCCGCACAGACGATCACGTTTTTCTTGACAAGTTCCTTGGTAACTTTCCTTGCTCGTGTGTACGATGAACACGTTTTTTTCAAACAATTTTCCTTGACAAGTTATAATTGCTCGTGTGTACGGTTGGACAAGTTTTCCTTGAGTAATATATATATAGTATATAGTAATGATCGCGTAATAAGCTTCGGAGATGAGTTGTCAAGTTTTCCTTGACGACTATACACACGAACAAATTTCCTTGTTCAAAACCTGGCATAACCAGCTTTTGAACAAGGCTCCTTGTCAAGGAAAAACTTGTCAATTTGTGTCGTACACACGAACAAATAAAACTTGTCAAGGAAAAACTTGGTCGTCTGTGCGGGGCTTTACGTGAATACGCGTGTTCGAGTCTTGTCGGTAGCTGAATTTTTTCTTCTTTCAATCTTCAAGTTTTTCTTCCGATTTGTTTTGGTTTAGTTTTCATAGCTTTTTCTTTTGTAGGTTTATGTTTAGGATTAGCAATCGAAATATAGTAAGGTTAGATATACTGCATGCCGAAACAGAGAACGTAAGAGTCTAACGTTTCGAGCGAAGGCCCTTCATCAGAGAGAAACGTGCTTAGGATTAGGTCTGATGCATTGTTAGGATTTTAGATCGAATTTTGTGAATCTTTCCTCAAGGTTTTGTAATGTCAGACGAATAGCGTTTAGAGATCCAGTGTCGGAAGAATAACCACGGCGAACATTTTATGTTGCGATGAGCATTGTTATATATAGATAGACCTTATTCAAAAATGGCCGCCGAATTAAAATTCTTTTATATACATATAAATTAGCCCTTATGAACTCGTTTTCATGTGTGAAATTCAAAAGAATTTTTACCTTAAAACGAGGTCATAAGAGCTAATTTATATGCACATAAAAGAATTATAATTCGGCGGCCATTTTTTTAATAAGGTCTATTGGGGGACAGCTTTATCTTTTTACTCTTAACATCTGCAGAGTGAAATATTTACAGCGATAAATCCTCTTGAATAGCTAAGTTATTACAATGAATGAACTGAATGTGACAGAAATTAGTAGAGAAGCGAGATGGTGGACCAGATGTGATAGAGAGAAAAAACATCAATAAGAATAGTGCTAAAGAAAACGATCGAATGTTGGCGTTAAGCGAAAGTTTGATTTATATTATGGGGAAATAACCAAGGTTAAAACAAAGGAGAGCGTGGTGGCACAGAATAGAAATACGACCAGAAGTCCAACTCGCGTCGGAACCTTTGACGTTTATATCCTCGCGCATGTCGCCTCGCGCATCTTGATTCCTCGCCATCCCACGCAATCCTGGCAAGTTTCCCCGGCAGTTTGGACCTTCAAAAGAAGGTTAAAACCGCCGGGGGGAACTAGGCAGGATTGCGTAGGATGGCGTAGGACATTGCGTAGGATGGCGTCGGATGGCGTAAAATATCGCGCCTGCGCATTGAAGAAATGCGGACAAGTTGTCACTCGAGTTGAACTTCTGGTTGTATATCTATTCTGTGGTGGTGGGTAGTCCGAGGTACTAAAGGGGCCTAAAGACGTACTGTCAACTAGAGGTGTGCGAATCTGATCCGAATCCGATCCGGTCGGATTTTGTTCTTTTTTTCTCGGATCGCATCGGATTTTGTTCTTTTTTCCCCAGATCGGATCGAATCGGATTTTGCACTTTTTTACCCGCATCAGATTCACTTTTGTCATTGTTTTTGTCACAAAATTAACAAATTCACTAGTTGTATGCACGTTGCACAATATATGAAGGCTATTTATTACATAAGATTATTATTGTATTGTAGTTTTCTTAAATTTATTTGTTCATTGGTTTCCTTTTTGGAAAGTTTGCGCAATTATTGCAACATATATCCGGTGTTTTAATTTTCTCGGACCGGATCGGATTTGAGCAGCTGTTTTCGGATCGATTTTTTGGCTTCGGATTGGATCGGATTCGGATTGACAGTTTTGGCAAACCCTCGGATTACAAGGCCTAGGGGTCAATCCTTATTCTGTGCCACTACTGTCAACTGGCGAGGAAGAAAGCGAATCTGTTGCGGGCGGAGTCTGTAGCCAAGCGGGATGATTGGAATTCGCATTTCGATAATCCTTTATAGAAAATAATAACTAATAAGCTTTCTTAATGAGAACGCCGAATTGAGTGGCACCAGGGTGTGGAAACTTGAAAATTTACCCGGAGGAAGTCGATAAAAACATTTCCCAACTCTGACGTCGGTTTTACAGGATATAATTCTGAATTCTATTTCCTTCTAGGTATATCCTCATGCTAATTTCACTGAACTTGCAACGGTTCAAGTTGACGCACACAAAAAGCTGAAAGCCAACGAAGGCAAACTGGATGAAAAATGTCGCACTAATGTTGCTGAAACAATCTGCAAAATTGTGGTTCCTGCATGTACGAAGGATGGAAAGAAAATTGTAGATCTTCTCAGCAAACAAGAATGCCACAAAATTATGGGATGGTAAGGGGACAAGCTAATCTATATTAAAACAAAAGTATTTTCATATTCTGCGATTATTAACTAAACTAACTTTATTTATACTTCATGAGTAACCTTATCAGTTATATCTAAACTGTTCTCCCTAGAGGTCCAGTAAGAGTCATCCCTCATTGATCCAGTGTTACTACAGGAGGAAACCAGAGTAAACTAAACTCACTTTATTTATACTAGATAACTCTATCAGTCATATCTAAACTGTTCTTCCTAGAGGTCCAGTAAGAGCAGGCTTTCTGGCAGGCGTATGTAAAAAAGTAGGATAAAAGTAGGACTAGAATTTTAGGAAAAGTAGGAATAAAGTAGGAAAATATACAAAAAAGTAGGACAAAAGTAGGAATTTTTGGTGATTAATTCGCATGACAATACCACAAAAATATAATTTAACCTCACTTTTAATAAATTAAATATACAAAAGTGGCCTCCTTCTCCCCTACAGCCAACCTTACTCCACCTTTAACCAATAATATCATGTAAAAAATTCATTCAAATTTTCACCTGGCAGTTTCAAGACAAAAGCATAATGATTTCCCAAAACAGTTTTTAAAAAGTAGGATTTTACGAGAAAAAGTAGGAAAAAGTAGGAAAATCAAGCAATTTTTAACAAAAAGTAGGAAAAGTAGGAAAGTGCAAAAAAAGTAGGAAAAAGTAGGAAAAGTAGGATGGCAAGAAAGCCTGTAAGAGTCATCCCTCATTGATCCAGTGTTACTACAGGAGGAAACTGGAGTAAACTAAACTCACTTTATTTATACTAGATAACTCTATCAGTCATATCTAAACTGTTCTTCCTAGAGGTCCAGTAAGAGTCATCCCTCATTGATCCAGTGTTACTACAGGAGGAAACCAGAGTAAACTAAACTAACTTTATTTATACTGGATAACCCTATCAGTCATATCTAAACTGTTCTTCCTAGAGGTCCAGTAAGGACCATCTCTCATTGGTCCAGTGTTACTACAGAAGGAAACAGAGTAAACTAAACTAACTTTATTTATACTGGATAACTCTATCAGTTATATCTAAACTGTTCTCTCTAGAGGTCCAGTAAGGACCATCCCTCATTGGTCCAGTGTTACTACAGAAGGAAACTGGAGTAAACTAAACTAACTTTATTTATACTGGATAACTCTATCAGTTATATCTAAACTGTTCTCTCTAGAGGTCCAGTAAGGACCATCCCTCATTGGTCCAGTGCTACTACAGGAGGAAACCAGAGTAAACTAGTCTGCCACAGGTTCTGCCCGTGGGTTCATTATTAGGAATCTTAAGCAAGCTAGGACGGCGACGGCAATCTAAAGTTCAGTATCTAGCAGAAACCACGAATCATTTACGTAGTATTGAATACTTAAAGTATGTTTTTCGACATCCAAAAGCTTCTGACTGATAGCCTGCCAACTACCCTCGACTGCTGCGAAGATACAGACATCACAGCAGACATCAGCGTACATGTCTCACACATGTAACTGCTGCCACTGCCAGTGCTGCATAATTGTTGGTTAGCCAATGTTTTGCTGCAAATCGCATTTCTTCTCGACACCTTGCTTGATCAATTGTAACTTTCTCAGATTACCGAATGGGTTTTTCACGTGTTTTCACTTTAAACCTTCCTCACTAAAGTAAACCTTCCTCCGGGTGTTACCCGCATACCCGCAGCTTTTTTCCAACTCTGCTCAACAACGAAGCAAGGAAACAAAAAACAACAAAAGATTTTACTCATTAAAATTACTTTTTCTTTGTTCTTGCAGCGTAAATGCCACCAAGGTAACTGATCTCATCCAGGGCGCCCACGGTATGTGTGACCATCTGGCAGACGGTACAAAAGCCGAGACAATCCCACTTTCTGATGTCGAGACGACCAGCCGAGCAACCATCCAAAGCGCAGTCAGCAAAATGTTGTTGTTTGCTTTCTTGTATTTTGTTTGGGTTTTCATGTAACTGGGTTTTGGAGAGTCGCACTAGGAAGCACATTATTGTAGGAGGATGCACGTTATTGTAGGAGGATGCACGTTATATTAGGATTAACTTTTGAACAATTTACACAGGCATGCACACATGCATGGGTGATTTATAATTCTGTTTGTAATTTTTAGTTTAAATTAAAAACGTCACTCGGATCTTTGTTTGTTTGTTTTCTTGCTTTTTTGTTTGTTTGTTTGTTTGTTTGTTTGTTTGTTTGTTTGTTTGTTTGTTTGTTTGTTTATTTGCTTGTTTGCCTGTTTGTTGCTTGTTTGCCTGATTGTTTTCTTGATTTTTTTTTTGTTTATTTGTTTGTTTGTTTGTTTGTTTGTTTGTTTGTTTGTTTGTTTGTTTGTTTGTCTGTTTATTTATTTGTTTGTTTGTTTGTCTGTTTATTTGTTTGTCTGTTTGTTTTCTTGCTTTTTTGTTTGTTTGTTTGTTTGTTTGTTTGTTTGTTTGTTTGTTTGTTTGTTTGTTTGTTTGTTTGTTTGTTTGTTCGTTCGTTCGCTTGTTTGTTTGTTTGTTTGCTTGTTTGTTTGTTTGTTTGCTTGTTTGTTTGTTTATTATCTTGCTTTTTTGTTTGTTTGTTTGTTTGTTTGTTTGTTTGTTTGTCTGTTTGTTTTCTTGCTTTTTTGTTTGTTTGTTTGTTTGTTTGTTTGTTTGTTTGTTTGTTTGTTTGTTTGTTTGTTTGTTTGTTTGTTTTCTTGTTTGTTTGTTTGTTGCTTGTTTATTTGCTTGCTTGCCTGTTTGTTTGTTTTCTTGCTTTTTTTGTTTGTTTGTTTGTTTGTTTGTTTGTTTGTTTGTTTGTTTGTTGGTTTGTTCGTTCGTTTGTTTGTTTGTTTGTTTGTTTGTTTGTTTGTTTGTTTGTTTGTTTGTTAAAGCATTAACCATTTGCTGCATGGCTTTCAGAAATGTCTCCCTTCGACGAGTAAAATTCTCTGGCATTAGAGTAAAAAAATAAAGATATCCCACAATAACGATGCGAGATCAGTAGAATGAAAGGACCAACGTTTATTGCAATAAACATCCCTCTAATAAATGCCTCTCTAATCTCCTCTACAAAATGCCTCTCTAGGACACGCCCCTCTCTAAGAAACGCCCCTCTAAGAAATGCCCCTCTCAAAGAAACGCCCCTCTCTAAGAAACCCCCTCTCCAAGAAACGCCCCTCTCTAATAAGAAACGCCCCTCTCTAAGAAACGCCCCTCTCCAAGAAACGCCCCTCTCTAAGAAACGCCCCTCTCTAAGAAACGCCCCTCTCCAAGAAACCCCCTCTCCAAGAAACGCCCCTCTCTAAGAAACGCCCCTCTCTAAGAAACCCCCTCTCCAAGAAACGCCCCTCTCTAAGAAACGCCCCTCTCTAAGAAACGCCCCTCTCTAAGAAACGCCCCTCTCTAAGAAACGTCCCTCTCTAAGAAACGTCCCCCCTCTCTAAGAGACGCCCCTCTCTAAGAAACGCCCCTCAAATAAATGCCCCAGCTCAATTTTCAGTCCCCTGCCTCCCCTCCCTCAATCAGACCCGTATTAAACTGATCTGAGTTGACATTTAGAAAGAGTATCTTGGTATTTTTTCACCGTGTACCAACAATTTATCTCAAAAAATTAAACCATGAGTAATAAACCGACAAACAATGATCTTCTAGAGTGTATTAAGGACAATAATTTAAGTAAAATCCGTCCACTTCTTGCTCAGAAAGATATCAACTTTGACGAGCGAGGTACCGATGGCTGGACAGCTTTAATGCTCGCAGCAAAACACAACGATGTGGACGTAGTTCAGAGCCTTATCAGAAGAAGGTTAGACAGTATATTGAATTATTCCTTGTATAAAATCTGAATGGATGAAGAAAACTGTAATTACTAAATTATATTAAAACTACAATGACAATATCCCTCGTCCATAGCTATTGAGCATGCGTAGATATATCAACAATGGCCGATGTCCGTGACCATAGCTACCTGCTCTATTCAACTAGGAATTTATCTAGTTTTCTTTTGAGTTTTCGTTGTCTGCTTGCTCTGTGATTCATAATGCGGAGTTTACGATTTTCATCGTTTGTTTTGGGAAGCAAAACGTTATTTAAACGAGGTTTTTTCACTGTTAATATTGCAAGGTACTGTATATTATGTAATGTATACTTATTCTTATCTGAACTTTGATCTTAAACGACTTGCAAATATTTTGTGATGGATTTAAGTATCAATACTAGTGATCTAAGGTCTGGAGATGTTTATCTATATAAAGTGTATTGTTTTACTTTCCATTCACTACATGTATCTACATATATGTAAAATGTAACAAACTTGATTTTGATACAATACTTGCATGTATCTAAATGTAGCAATGGTATAAATAGGTATGCAGTATACATCTAAATGTAATAATGGTAATAGGTATGCAGTATATGTCGAAATGTAGCAATGGTGCAGTATATGTACTAGTTACCATTTGCATTCAAGCGTTTAGTGAGTAACTAGTTGTTTTCGAGTTTTGAAACAAACGTTGTCCAATGACAACTATACGTTTGACAGTGAGATCAAATCAATGAGGAATAGGGCGTGAAACTTTCCATTGTTATTGCTTCCGTTTCAAGTTTCAACGTTGCATTTATATTTTCTCACGGGCCACGGCAAACATGGAATACCAAATAAATGCATTCGACAGGTCATATCGAAGTGAACTACCCTTATCAGATGACCTGCATTCGCTGATCATTCCACTTCTCACAATTAAACCAAAGACAAGTTATGCCAAGCAAATGCTGCTGTGTGAAAAGAACGATGTCAAGTATTGACAATGTAAAGTTACACCCCCAATCCATTATTGATTTGATCTGTGAAACGTATAGGTAGTTGTCATTGGACAATGTTTGTTTCAAAACTCGAAAACAACTAGTTATTCGCTAAACACTAAATGCTTGAATGCAAATGGTAGTACTGTATCTAAATGTAGCAATGGTAATTGAATAGGTATGCAGTATACGTCTAAATGTAGCAATGGTGCAGTACATGTATCTACATGTAAATGGTGCAGTACATGTATCTAAATGTATCAATGATTTACATTCAGTAAATTCATTAATTCCTTTATCAGAGCACTACACTAGCATCACAGGCTCGCAGGTTCAATTCCTAGCCAAGAAGGCCTTGATGTTGCATTTTTCGCAACTGGTCACAGTTTGGTCTTATAATATATATATTCTACACACTCAAAATTGTCCTTCACCAAAATTACCTAGTACATCCAGTTGGAGTGAAATGCCAAATATTACTTAGATTAGATAGAGCAATGTGCTTTAAAAAGGTTTTCAGAGTCTAATGTATTTTGTCTGTTTTCCAATATTTCTTATTCTATAGAGCTAACACTACGATTAAGAATGACAGTGGCCAAACAGCAGTTGACGTTGCTCGACAATTCAAATCAAGAGCAGCCTTAAATGTCTTAAAATCTCAGAAGCGTTTAACTTCTGTTAAATATCCAATGACTAACTACTTTAGTCATGTCCCATTAAATCGACGTGCTGACAAACGTAAAGATACTACATGGCTACACAATATGAAGACAAATCCTAAATCAAAATATGTTCTGTTCAACAACTTGAAACCATTAGCTTCCAAGTTATCAGGTGAAAAGAAATATCGTCTTTCAATCCTGAATTATCCACAGATAAAAAGTGCGCTTGGTGAAGAAAGTACTGATCTTAAAAATGTAGTTTTCCTTGGAACTGAGGATAACTTTCCTGAACAAAATTCAGAAGGTTCCAGGGAAGAGAACAGCCAAGAAAGTTGTGCTTGGTTTGCTGTTGACATTGGACACATTAGTCAGGCTTCAGAAAAGTTTTTAGATATTTGCCCTGAGGCAAAATATTTGTCTCCTCGTCCTGGATTTTTACAAGTTCATGTAGAAGATGCAACAATTTTAGCCCAAGCTCGGCCAATCGTGGAATGGCACCAGTTTAGCAAATTTTGCCCAAGATGTGGATCAGCAGTTACCATGGAGGATGGGGGTTACAAGCAAACTTGTACAAATGGTGAATGCGCTTCTAACAAAGGTATTAGTTACAGTTATTCATTCAAATATTAACCCATTGCTGTCTGGGATGTCTGAGGATTCTCCCTTTGAGGAAAAAAGTTGTTTGGCATTTAAAGACAGAGTATTTAAAACAATAGAGGGGTTGTTTTTGCCTGGCTCAAGCAGGAATGGGTTAATCACTTACCGGTAATGCGCCTTGCTGCCTGGGATGTCAACAAGTGGCATTAGACAGAGTAACAAACTAAAATTTTAACATAATTTTCAGTAGTGAAATGGTTAAAAACAAAACAATTTTTGATATCACTGACCTTTATGTATATTTTAAGGTATATTAAACGTGAGTTACCCTCGTACAGATCCTGTCAGCATCATGCTGGTTATTTCACAAGATGGTACCAAATGCTTGCTTGGACGTAAATCAGTATTTCCAAAAGGAATGTACTCGTGTCTCGCAGGATACATGGAGCCAGGAGAGAGCATTGAGGATGCCGTGCGTCGCGAGGTGTTAGAAGAAAGTGGTGTTCAAGTAGATCTTGTAGAATATCACTCCTCCCAATTTTGGCCTTATCCTACACAACTGATGATTGGTTGTTTGGGACATGCTACAACAGAAGAAATTATTGTTGATGAAGAGGAACTAGAAGATGTAAAATGGTTTACATTAGATAATATAAGGCATGCTTCTAGTGTAGCTTCACCGGGGTCCTCATTATGGTTTCCACCCAGAGAGGCTATTGCAAGACAATTAATCGAACATTGGCTAGAATTAGGCCAATCACATTTGTAGGTTATCAAGAAAAAGATATGGTCAGATCAGTGAACTCAATTTTCATAGCTACAACACTAACTACACTCCAGAGCAGAATTAAAGTGCTTCTATCACTTGTGGGGATTTTACATATTCGTAATCTTTGGGTTCTCCTGAGCACAATTGCAATATATCTTGTCAGCCAAAAATTTCATCTTCATCGAGTTTTTCGCTGTCAAAGTTACCGGATGTGATGTCACAAGAGGCATTCCAAACCAGTTTTCTTTTGTTACTTGCCACAAAAATGCCTCTTGTGACATCACATCTGGTAACTTTGACAGCAAAAAACTCCATGAAGATGAAATTTTCATTGAATTTTGGGAGAACCCAAAGATTACGAATATGTAAAATCCCCACAAGTGATATAAGCACTTTAAGTGAAGTCAGGAATATTACATCACTTTTGGACTTTTTCTTCTTTTCTTTTTTAAACAAGTTTATTCACAAATGGGTCATTTATACTTAACAACAATAGAACACTAATAATATTACATAGCAAGATGATGAAAGATCGTATAAAAATATAAGAAGATCCAAAGGGGAAAGGTGCAAATGGGACTCTAAGGCCCATGGAAGGCACCTACGGACCTACCCAAATAAATTTAGAAAGTCTAGAAAAAATCAAATATGGAAAGTGAATGAGAAAATAAATCAATGAATGAACAATGAGCGAGCGAGAGAGTGAGTGGATGAGTGAGTAATTTAATAGTGAGTGATTTTGTGTGTGTGAGTGAATGCAAGTGGATGAGTGATTTAATGAGGACAATGAGAGTGAATGAATAGGAGTGAGTGATTTAGTCAGTGAGAAAACGAGTGATCGAATGAATGAACATTGTTCTGTGACAAGAGCAATCATGGATCAAGGACCATGTACAAGTCATTTCAGCATCAAAAACTAAAGTAACAAGAGAGAAATAGACCCAAGAGAAATAATAGAGAAATATTATAACTTTCAGTCACCCCCACCTCCCTACACATGCAGTCAAAAGGTAGAGGACTGAATCCAATGTGATATACTCCTGACTTCACTTCTGAAGCATGATGATGACTGAAGTTAGAGTTCCAGATCTGGAGAATGGATTTCACTGACTACATAATTTATAGATGAAATATTAAATTTATCACAATTGTATTAAACATGCATTATATTATTTTGACCATTAGTATCATATTACTGTACCAGTTGTGTCCAAAACACTGATAATCATACATTCTTATTTTTGTGTACTATTGTTAAAATTTTCCGAGTAATAAGGGCCAAATATTATTAAATCCTTGTCTTATCTTTGTCGTCATTCAAAATTCTACGAAACCATTGCCATATCTATATGGATATATTCATTCCAACTCGACATCATAAACTAACTGTACTAGGCACATTTATAGACACTAAAATGATACAGCAACGATGTAACATTCGCCACGGATAAAACAAACAAAGATGCCGCGCTAAGATATACAAGACTCAAGAGTTCTTCCTTAAAAACCTCAACAGTATTGCATGTAAAGCCCTAATCAAACGAGAACGCAAGTCATCGCAAGTTGGCAGTCACGCTATCTTAGCCAGCAGCTCTGAATAGTTTCCCGAAAATATCATGTACCGTGACAAAGTTAAAACTTGTTTAAAACACTCATGAAACCTTTATTTTGTTAATTTGGGTGTTCAAACGACCGCCACAGAAATTCTGACTGCCAACTTGCGAAGACTTGCGTTCTCGTTTGATTAGGGCTTTAAAGACGATTCAAAATGGAGACCTTGCCGACGTGACTTCGTAAAAGAAAACAGAATTCAGAAACGAAAAGCGTACAAAAGTAGTAGATAGACGTTAGTAATATACAATACCTTTCCATGTTTAGTAAAATGTCGAAATGCTGCTGATAAACGAGCATTTAGAAGTTAAAAAGCATCAATTATTTTATATTTATTAAAAATCTCCTTGCATCAACTTTAAATTTTCCCGCCAAACAACACTAGTCACCAGGCTCTGCCCGGAAAAACACGCGGGACATGTCACGCAATAGCACGCGTGTTTCTCGCGTTTTTCTCAACTTTCGAGTGATTCTTCGTTAGAGAGAATTAATGAAAGTACTTCTTTGGTATATTAAAGTTGGCGTACTAAATACAATAATACTTCAATGTACCAAATAAATTTATTTCAAAGCTGAAAGTTAAGCGCTTTGTGGAAAGTTAATATAAAATATGGAAAACTCTTTACGTTGAACGAATTGTCGACAAACCTACAGCTTTTGCCGACGCGTGAACAAAAAAAAGTAAATTTTGAATGGCTTCGAGAAACCTTTTAAAGCCGGCACAGTGGCGCTTGCCAAAAAGATGTAAACGAACGCTGACGTAGACAACTCTTGATGACGTAAGGCCTGGCCAAACGCTTTCAACATCGCATTCAACATCATTCAACATTGTTGAACGATGTTGAAGTAATATTTAAAACACGAGTGGCCAAATGAATTCAACATCGTTCAACATTCGTGAATGACAATTAATTGAACGCGGGCTACCACAAAAGCTGGAATCGACAATATCCCGCATGGCGCATGTCTCTGTTCAACAAAGTTGAATGAAATGTGGCCAAATGCGTTCAACACCTTTCAACATTTTGAGAACAATAGAAATGTTGTTGAAACATGTGTTGAAACAATGTGTTGAAACGCGTGTTGAACGAAAATTTGAACATGTTCAAATTTCGTTCAACATCATTCAACACCATTCAACAACGTTCAACATCATTCAACAGCGGTGGCCAAACGCTTTCAACATGTTGAATTCAACAATGTTGAATGAAATGTTGAAAGCGTTACATTTGGGGAGCGGTTACGTTCGGAGGCGGCTACTTTTGGGTTTATTTTGCATCACGAAAAAAAGTGGTTACTTTCGGGGAGTCAATACTAAAAATTGGCATTTGGTCGGAGAGAATTTATTCGAGCCATCCCTTCTATAAAAACTGGGTTTTTTTAATGAAAAAAATTATCTTGGATCAAAATAGTCTTCACTGGCATTGTTAGCTACTTTCTCTGCTGCTGGTCCACGTAAATTTTCTACGATGACTTTTTGCAACTTTTCTTTATCAACTCCATGGATATCACACACTGTCTGTAAAATATTTAAAAAAACACGGAACAATTACTGTAAGTGGTTGTAATATTTAATTAAATTTTTCAATGACAATGACAATTGGTTTCAAAACTCATTAATAATTCATGAGGAAAACACAAAGGAAATCAGTACCATGTCCGTGGTTTTATATCTGATAAAGAAACCTCCTGATCGATTTACATAAACTTTAGCTTTGATTTTCTCGGCTTAGCCAACATTATTTTTTACTACGCCAATGAACTTACCAAATGGGTCGTTTTTGAAGCTATTTACAACATTCGCAGTACGTGTTTTATCAAATCTAAAACACTCGGCTATCGTCTCGTGTTTCAAATCTGATAAAACATTGCTGCTCATGTTTTAAAGTGTTTATGAAACGAAAATTAAGTTTGTCTTATTTGAAAGAACTTTTGAAATGACAAAGTAAGATCTTTTGCTGTTTTTCGTTTCCTTGCTTCGTTTATGAGATATTTCAGTTTGTTTTATATGTGAAACTAACCAGTGACATCACAAGGTGCATAATGACTTACTGGGAAAGGTTATATATCTTTTCTGTTATCAAACGGAATCACTTCAAAGCAATTATGTGTGCGTTTTTCCCTTACAACAACAGAAATATACATTTTCAACTGATTCCGTTTAGTAATAGCAAATATATATAACCTTTCCCAGTAAGTCATTATGCACGTTGTGATGTCACTGGTTAGTTTCACATATAAAACAAACTGAAATATCTCATAAACGAAGCAAGGAAACGAAAAACAGCAAAAGATGTTACTTTGTCATTTCAAAAGTACTTTCAAATAAGACAAACTTAATTTTCGTTTCATAAACACTTTAAGTAATAGTTAAAATATGAGCGGCCGATCTTTATGGGCATTTACAATGGCGAGCCGAAACTTACTTATCAAATTGTAAGTGTAAATGATGAACACTTTGTTTAAGAGTCGTAGAAAAGGTTAAATAAGATAATTTTAACTCAGAAAAAGCTGAATTTGAGCCACTAGTGCCTATTAAATTTGATAAAACATTGATGTTTTATTAATCAATGTTTTATCCGTATTTAAAGATGCTGATTAAACATTCATTTCTTTTGAATTTTCGTCATGAATTATTAATGAATTTGATAAATATTACATAAAACACTCTATTTTATAAAATAAAATTCCATATATCACCTCTCCGTTCCATATAAATTTGTAGGCTGGTAAAAGGGTTATATTGTATCCGGTTTTTAAAGCCTAAAGCAAATAAAGTAAATTTCTCGAAATTAACTCATGCATGAATAAACAGTTTAGACAATCGGAAAAAAGGTAAAACTGTTTTAAAGGTTTTATGTATTTTTATAAGTACCTATAGACTCAAATAAGATATTACTGATATGGATTCTATGTAACGTGAATAGTTGAATGCCAAAATATTTTCTGACTTGAACTTCTATTTGTTGTTATATTGAGGTTTGTATTTCCAAAATGGTAATGAGGATAACGTCAATGTAGGCATTTGTGTGTGTTTTTTTCTTTTCTTATGATAAACCACTTGAAGATTTTAATGAAAAAATGATAAAATATAGAATATACTATTCAAGTATTCCATTAACATGTGAATTGGGTAATATTTCTGCTGTAACGGAACACTGCGTATGCAAATTATGCCTACATAGACGTCATCCTCATTACCATTTTGGAAATACAAATCTCAATATAACAACAAATAAAAGTTCAAATCAAAAAATATTTTGGCATTCAACTATACACATTAAATAGAATCCACATTCAGTAATATCATATTTGGGTTTACTGTATATGCACTTTAAAGGGGATTGGCATTAAAAATTAAGTTTGTCTAATTTGAAAGAACTCATAAAATTGTAATAGAAGATCCTTTACAACTTTTTCGTATCTTTCTGCGTTTTCAAGATATTTCAATTTGTTTGATATGTAAATGAGATGGTCTCTGACGTCAGGAGTGGGGTAAAATATTTTCATACAGAGCAAAATCACTTACATATCTAACATGAAATGTTCAGCGTCGCAAGGAGTTTTTATGTGCACAGTTTCAAATGATTTCGCTGAACAAACTTAGAGATATAACTGGTTTTGCTACATGTGAAAATATTTTACCCCACACCTGACGTCAGAGACCATCTCATTTACATATCAAACAAATTGAAATATCTTGAAAACGAAGAGAGATACGAAAAAGTTGTAAAGGATGTTCTATTACAATTTCATGAGTTCTTTCAAATTAGACAAACTTAATTTTTAGTGCTATTGCCCTTTAAGTAACGTCTTTGATAAGAACGTGCTCACCGGTAATACGTCAGTATTCACTCGCACAAATAGAGCTTTTTTGTTGATTCCATATTCAGCATTTAAAGCGTCAAATTCCTGCACTGAACGTTTGCAATCAGCCGACCTTGAAAAATGTACGATCAAAACAGAACAAAAACCATGAGTCCATAGAAAACATCTTTAAAAACATCTACGAGTTTTCATTTCAATTCAAATACGGAACGATTTAGTAATCTCAACAGTTTTTCATGAGTGTTTAGTAGTTGCAAAGGGTTCTTGTAACTCACCAAGTGACAAAGAATTCAACCACAATTAATTTATTGTTGTTCTCTCGCAGAATTACTTCCAACTGCTCCGCTGTTTCTATTTCCAAAACCTGACAAACTAAGTGATAATTGGTTATTAATTGTTATTTATTATATGGCTGGGCTTGTTTTCGGGTCATTACGCCAAACGGCGCACGCTGATTGGTTGCTGAGAGGTCCGGAAAAAGCCGTAATGCCCTCTCGGCACTGTGAGAGGGCATTACGTCCTTTTTAATGACCTGCAAGTTTTGGCGGGAAAATTACTGAGTTGATTTGAATGAAAATAAAAGCGAATTAAATATATTCGTAATTGGAAAATTTTGAACAATAATACGTCTTGAAACATCAGTGTTTCTTTCCATAAAAACTTCTTATTTAAAAGCGCGAAAAATAAAAGCCTAACAGGTGTAAACATGAAGCGAAACGAACAAGCTCAAAAGTAAGAACTAAGGTGAACAGCGACACCTGATCAAGACAAACGTAGAACTAAAAACAGATAAGAAAACAAACCAAAAGTCATATAATAAAAGGCTTATTAACCTCGTTTTCTCGGTCTGCACGGGAAAGTATTTGCCCTCGGTTTCTCTCGCACAAACCTCGCTCCTTCGTCGCTCGGTCTGTACGAAAACCTCAGGCAAATACTTTCCCGTACAGACCTCGAACTTGGTTAATAAGCCTTTAATACAAATATCGTACACTTTAGTCTACAGTACAAGATCTAACTTACTCTCTCCATGACCTTGTGTTAGACTTCCTATTTGATCAGCACGCTGCACAATAAGAGTCTCCTGAGATTTTATACCTTGGAAATGAATTAGTTATAAGGTATTAATGAGTATTTTAAGGTATTAATGAGTATTTTAAGGTATTAATGAGTATTTTAAGGTATTAATGAGTATTTTAAGGTATTAATGAGTATTTTAAGGTATTAATGAGTATTTTAAGGTATTAATGAGTATTTTAAGGTATTAATGAGTATTGTAAGGTATTAATGAGTATTCTAAAGTATTAATGAGTATTTTAAGGTATTAATGAGTATTTTAAGGTATTAATGAGTATTTTAAGGTATTAATGAGTATTTGAAGGTATTAATGAGTATTTTAAGGTATTAATGAGTATTTTAAGGTATTAATGAGTATTTTAAGGTATTAATGAGTATTTTAAGGTATTAATGAGTATTTTAAGGTATTAATGAGTATTTTAAGGTATTAATGAGTATTGTAAGGTATTAATGAGTATTCTAAAGTATTAATGAGTATTTTAAGGTATTAATGAGTATTTTAAGGTATTAATGAGTATTTTAAGGTATTCATGAGTATTTGAAGGTATTAATGAGTATTTTAAGGTATTAATGAGTATTTTAAGGTATTAATGAGTATTTTAAGGTATTAATGAGTATTTTAAGGTATTAATGAGTATTTTAAGGTATTCATGAGTATTTTAAGGTATTAATTAGTTTTTGAAACGTAAAATACAGTATGGTAAATTTACAACTTACCTAATTCTTCAAGATTTTTTTTTTTTTCAGTTAGTCTCCTTTGAGGTGAAACTGTCATTACAGTAAATTCTTCTTCTTTTAAATCACTAATACGTGAAATATGTCTATTGAAGAGATGAAACGCGATTTATTACACTGTTTCGCATGTAATATAAGCGTCCGAGGCCCGAACTGTATGGGGTTCATACACTGATCTCCATATAACCAATACCAATACCAATAAACTTTATTTAACGAGGGTGACACAATTACAATAGATATTGTATTCTTCCCTGTGGCCCTATAACATTTGTATATAGATGTATATAGTTGTATAGAGATCAGTGGGTTCATAGGGCAAGCCGTTGTATATCCCACACAGTTCAAACACGAATTCTTTCTAATATTCAAGCCATTTTAGTAGAGTATACATCGAAGGAAATCTTTACGCCCTAATCAAACGAGAACGCAAGTCATCGCAAGTTGGCAGTCAGAATTTCTGTGGCGGTCGTTTGAACACACAAATTAACAAAATAAAGGTTTCATGAGTGTTTTAAACAAGTTTTAACTTTGTCAAGGTACATAATATTTTCGGGAAACTATTCAGAGCGGCTGGCTGAGATAGCGTGACTGCCAACATGCTATGACTTACGTTCTCGTTTGATTAGGGCTTTATACAAACTAAGATGATGGATTTTTAAATACGAAGAGTTACTGACTCATATATACTGCGTAATAGACTTTGTGGTTGAACTTTCAGACCAGATATCTAAAGCAACATACAAAAAAAGGTTTTGTTGTAAGTCCCACTTGACGTCCTCTGCTATTAAGAAGGATTACCAGTCCTCACACGAAGCAACTCGCAACGAGCTGCGAGTACTCGCGGCTGCACGATCGGAAATTGCGGCTGTCGACTGGGACCTAATCCAGGTTGACCTGGATTAGCTACGCATGCGTAGAATGATATCTTGCGTATAAACGTCATCAATACACGCGAGACCAAGCGAGGCTGGCGCGAGATGAATGAGGAGCGAAGGAGCGTTGTGGTACATGTGGGTTCATACGATAAAATTAGGAAGATAAAGGAAAATAATGGATCCGTTGAAGAGAATACTAGGGATATTGTAGGATATCAAGCATTTGCTGACTTGAAATCAAATATGGCGAAAAATTAGACGAAGAACAAGGTGCGATCTAGTATCGTAAACTACTAAACTTCCATGTTAAATGACTAAAATCTGTTGTTTGTTGGTCGTTTACTACCCCCAAAAGAAGTCGGGTTTGCTTTTTTTGGCAGATGTGTGTAACAAATTGGCCTTTAAATGGATTTTAAAGTTCGAATCAGTCGTGGAAAGTATACTTGACGACTGACGAAGTGACGAGTTGACATAAAACAAACCCAAATTATCCACTATGGAGCGTGAATAAAGATCTCAATTGATTTTTGCTTTATGTCTTGATTTTGTTTTTGGCTATATATGGACAGTTCACTTGTTATTGTTTTTCGTGTGTGTGTCTTTAGAATTTAGTATTAAAATTTCCAGACGAGTTCGGGCGACAACTTGAGCCAGCACGCACGTGGCCTGCGAGCTGCCCCATGAAAGTGACCAATTGTCTATGCGATTTCCGATCGTGATTAAGCGATAGCCGAGTTTTTTTAACAAACTTCGAGGTGTTTGGATATTCTGATGAAGCACTCTTCTGAGTGTTTGATATAGCATCTCAAACAAATCAGTATCTTAAAAGGGGATTGGCAACAAAAATTAAGTTTGTCTAATTTTAAAGAACTCATAAAATTGTAATAGAAGATCCTTTACAACTTTTTCGTATCTTTCTGCGTTTTCAAGATATTTCAATTTGTTTGATATGTAAATGAGATCGTCTCTGACGTCAGGAGTGGGGTAAAATATTTTCATACAGAGCAAAATCACTTACATATCTAACATGAAATGTTCAGCGTCGCAAGGAGTTTTTATGTGCACAGTTTCAAATGATTTCGCTGAACAAACTTAGAGATATAACTGGTTTTGCTACATGTGAAAATATTTTACCCCACACCTGACGTCAGAGACCATCTCATTTACATATCAAACAAATTGAAATATCTTGAAAACGAAGAGAGATACGAAAAAGTTGTAAAGGATGTTCTATTACAATTTTATGAGTTCTTTCAAATTAGACAAACTTAATTTTTAGTGCTATTACCCTTTAAGAGAAAATCGAGGTGAAAGTTCGATTAATTTATGTAATTTCTTCCTTCAAATATCCATGCAATGATGGTAATGATTTCCTTTGTGCAGTTTTCCTCATGAATTACTAACTAGTTTGAAATGTTGACATAATTTTTTTGATTGGTTTATTCACCGCGAGTACTTGCCGCGAGTAAAAAATAGTTCAAAATTTCCAACTATCTGCCACGAGCGCTAAAATACTCGCAGCGAGCTTGCGCGTGCTCGCAGCGAGGACTGGGAATCCGCCTTTAATCAGACTGATTTATGGTTTAGGTGCATGTTAAGTAATGTCCATCACCTGTCCACCAGGCAAACGTAGTTTCAGAGATATGATGTCACTTTCTCCTTGTTCTGTTGACTCATCTGTTTTTTCTACACCAGATGTTGTAGCCACATTATCGCTCATTCTCATGTGTTTTATCTGTTCACCCTACATGGAATAACAACACGGTTAGAAATACTGTAATATAGTAATACAAATATACAATAACAGACAACGTAGGAATCTAACGTTTCGAGCGAAGGCCCTCCGTCAGAAAGAAACGTTTCTCTCTGACGAAGGGCCTTCGCTCGAAACGTTAGACTCCTACGTTCTCCGTTTCGGCAGTATATCTAACCTTACTATATTTCGATTGTTGTTTCAACACTGCCTACGCAGCATGCTACTTTTATTTTACAATAACAGATGCTTGATAGACGTTTGTCAAGCTCAAATACTCCAAAATGCTTCCCCAGACAGGGAACGCACTTTCTGATAACCTGTTAGGAGAACGCCCAATTTATACGAGGCCTACGGGTTGCCTTGTTACCATTCATGAATAGACTTCTACACGCGTAAAAACGCACAACTTGTTCACGGTTGTCAACAGGCGTGAACAATGTTGTGCTGCTCGCCGTGAACAAGTTGTCAACAAGTTGTTCACTTATGGTTCGAACAACTTGTTCACGGATAAATCAACAGTCATGAACAAGTTGTTCCAACAGCACATTTTTCTAGCCAACAACGTTGTTCGTACATGATACAACATGTTGTAACAGCATGACGAAATAACAACGATGAACAACAATGTTACAACAATGGTGAACATGGTTGATGTATCAACACGTTCTTCGGTTGTTACAACATGCGTGAACAACGGTTGTTGTTTCATCAAGCTGTAACAACTTGTTGAAACAATGATGAACAATGTTGTTCATTTATCAATGTTGTTCACATATGTCAACAAGTTGTTACAGCATTGTTCAGGCAACGATGCTGTAACAACTTGCGAGATTTTTACGCGTGTATGTGCGATAAAGCGTAAATTTCGGGCACAATCAAGGTGTTAGCTACACTGAGCTAACCTTCTCTTTTCGTTCTTTTTTCTCAACTTCGAGATTTTTCAACAGGTATTCTTTTTGTCTTTTCTGCAGCGCCTTTTCCACTCTTAAAAATACACAGTACAGCAAGTAAAAGCAGGTATTGTCAATAAAAATTAAGTTTGTCTCTTTTGAAAGAACTCGTCAAATGGTATAAGAAGACCTTTTACAATTTTTCCGTATCTGTTTTGGTTTTGGAAATATTTCGACCAAAGACAGCGTACTGTCCGCCATCCTGGAATATTTTCGATATGCATGTGACATCATAAGCAGGGTAAAGTGAAAATTTTATCTTGCCAACCTTATGACATTATGAGATAGAAACTCGATTTTGTTGCGCTATTTGCATTTTAAATTGACCCACAACATTTAAATAGCCTTCCGTAGAAATTTGGTCACCCACGGAGTAGTTTCATCAGGTTTACCCTGCTTGTGACGTCACCAATTTCCTAGTTAATTAGACCCAATGTTACAACAAGATGGCGGACAGCACGCTGTCTTTGGTCGAAATATTTCAAAACACAAGAAAGATACAGAAATAAACTTTTCAAAACCTTTCAGCATTTGGCTTAAGGCAGCTAATTACGCAAAAACAATTTTTCTTGTATTTTTAAATTTCTATGGTGTAACGTAACCTTAAGAAGTTGGGAAACGTGCCACAGGCCATTAAGTTGTACTACATAACGTACATATAGTTACCTTGCAGCTTCAATTGCTTCTAATCTTAGTTTCTCTTGAAATCGATGTCTTTCGTCAATGGTAGTTTGAAATCTTGAAACAGGAGCTGCCTTGGAAATTCAAATATTATTTGGTTAGTAGGCCTAGTTCAAAGTTTAATTCAGGCTTACGGAAAATCTAGAAAGTGGAGAACTGACAAAATTTTAGAAAATGAAGTGCTGACGTTTAAAGTGGTTCTCTTATGAAAATATTGTTGGTAATGTTTCTGCATAATATTAAAGATATTATGGTACTTGGTAACTGTGCAAAGTTTCATTTCGAACTTCCCAAAAACAAAGTTGTCTTTTACGTGCGAAGTTTGTATTTTGGAGCGCCGCCATTAAATTGGCCGTGTTTGAGAAGAATGAGTTGAGGAGAACTTATGACGTCATAGACTCAACAAAAACAAAAGATCATTGTTGTTGTCAACAAAAGGGTCATTGTTGTTATTGAGTCTATGACGTCATAAGCTTCCTCGACTCATTCCTCTCAAGCTCGGCCACTTTAATGGCGGCGCTCCAAAATACAAACTTCACACGTAAAATACCACCTTTTCTTCAACGAATTTTGAAATGAAACTTTGCACGATTACTAACTACCATAACATCTTTAGGACTGTCCAAAAACATTGCCAACAATATTTTCATCAGAGAACCACTTTAATTCACTTCATCTAACTCCTACCCTTACTTCAATAGTTGATTGTACTGGTTGAACATGCTGATTCTCATGGACTGTGTCCACTGGTACTTCAGTATTCTCGCTCGCTTTCTTGTATTTAGCCATTCTTATTTCATTTACTTCCGTAGGATTACTGTTAATCCTGTGAGGAATAAATAATAAATGCGATACAGATAAAGTATTACGTTTTTAAATGGATACATAAGTGTTAAAAGAAGAGACAAAAATGCTAGCTCAGATATGAGAATTGATGGTATAACTCAAAAAACATTTACAATCCATATATATATATATCCCGTTTAGGGTGAAACCTCTGGTAGCGAAGACTTTAAGGTAAAACTATACTTCATACTTTGTATATATATATATATACTCACATGAGGCTCAAGGTCGAGAACAGGGTTATTCCCAGACGGTCACCCATCCAAGTACTAACCCCGTCCAACCGGGCTTAACTATTGGTGAGAGGCAGCGCCCTAACAGCACACGCCATCCGTGCTCTATTTTACTAGCAACTAAAGCACTCGTAGAATCCATATTTCACTACATCCGGGAACCGAGTGACGTATTTCTCGTATGGAACGCTCGCGAGTGACATATCGACAATTCAAAATTTTCGCCTTTTGCCGTAAGTTTCGAATCATGTAACTTCGAGCCAGTAACTTCTCATAATTCAGTTTTTCACGTAAAATGACGTATTCGAATTTCATTTGTATTTTCTAAAAGTTTAGGTCAAACGGTTGTAGTTTTTGCATTAAACCCAGTTTATCAACATCACTTCCTGTTCCACGCATAATTTCATTGTCCATATAATAAATAGAACATTACACGGTTGCTCCAAGATTTGGATTTTATGATATTGTCCTTGCCACTCGAACATAAAATCCATATCTTCTCGCCACAGTGTAATACCCCTTTATGTTTATCGGATAGTGGTCCTTAATGTCTGTTTAAAGGGTATTGGCAATAAAAATTAAGTTTGTCCCATTTGAAAGAACTCGCCAAATGGTATAAGAAGACCTTTTGTAATTTTTCTCTATCTTTCTTGTGTTTTGAAATATTTCGACCAAAGACAGCGTGCTGTCCGCCATCTTGTTGTAATATTGGGTCTAATTAACCAGGAAATTGGTGACGTCACAAGCAGGGTAAACCTGATGAAACTACTCCGTGGGTGCCCAAATTTCCACGGAAGGCTTTTTAAATGTTGTGGGTCAATTTAAAATGGAAATAGCGCAACGAAAAATCGAGTTTCTAGCTCATAATGTCATAAGGTTGGCAAGATAAAAATTTCACTTTACCCTGCTTATGTCATCACATGCATAATTTTGCATATCCGAAATAATTCCAAGATGGCGGACAACACAACACGCTGAGTTTGGTCGAAATATTTCCAAAACCAAAACAGATACGGAAAAATTGTAAAAGGTCTTCTTATACCATTTGACGAGTTCTTTCAAATGAGATAAACTTAATTTTTATTGCCAATACCCTTTAAGTGTAAGGTCACTGCAGTGTAGTGTCATATTGTACCAGTAGTTATAGTATTATACGAGTGTTTTGTATTCACTGTCTTTAGAATCACCCTACAACATGCATGTTTATTGTGCCTTGTTTTAAGCCAGATATCTAAATATTTATCAATATACCAATCCATAGCTGGTTGAACTCCTTTATTCTTTGTAATTAACAGAGCTTTCTCAGCCACATTGACATCAAAACCTTTCAAAAGACATAATGATTATTTTTATTCCAGCAATGCAACTGCTATAGCTATTCACTGTTAAAAGTGCATAATTTGAATTAAACATACCCATCTCTTTCATGTATGATAATAAAGTAAGATCTGGATTCACAACTTCATCAAACATGCTACCATCTGAAATACAAAGGTGATAATTAGAGAGAGAGAGAGGTGATAATCAGAGAGAGAGGGTGATAATTAGACAGAGAGGGTGATAATTAGAGAGAGAGGTGATAATTAGAGAGAGGGGTGATAATTAGAGAGGGTAATAATTAGAGAGAGGTGATAATTAGAGAGAGAGAGGTGATAATTAGAGAGGGGTGATAATTAGAGAGAGGGGTTATAATTAGAGAGAGGGGTTATAATTAGTGAGAGAGGTGATAATTAGAGAGAGGGGTTATAATTAGAGAAAGGGGTGATAATTAAAGAGAGGGTGATAATTAGAGAGAGAGGTGATAATTAGAGAGAGGTGATAATTAGAGAGAGAGGGTGATAATTAGAGAGAGGGTGATAATTAGAGAGAGGGGTGATAATTAGAGAGAGAGGGTGATAATTAGAGAGAGAGGGGTGATAATTAGAGAGAGGGTGATAATTAGAGAGAGGGGTGATAATTAGAGAGAGAGGGTGATAATTAGAGAGGGGTGATAATTAGAGAGAGGGGTGATAATTAGAGAGAGGGGTGATAATTAGAGAGAGGTGATAATTAGAGAGAGGGGTGATAATTAGAGAGGGTGATAATTAGAGAGAGAGGTGATAATTAGAGAGAGAGGGTGATAATTAGAGAGAGAGGGTGATAATTAGAGAGAGAGGGTGATAAATAGAGAGAGGGTGATAATTAGAGAGAGGGGTGATAATTAGAGAGGGTAATAATTAGAGAGAGGTGATAATTAGAGAGAGAGAGGTGATAATTAGAGAGGGGTGATAATTAGAGAGAGGGGTTATAATTAGAGAGAGGGGTTATAATTAGTGAGAGAGGTGATAATTAGAGAGAGGGGTTATAATTAGAGAAAGGGGTGATAATTAAAGAGAGGGTGATAATTAGAGAGAGAGGTGATAATTAGAGAGAGGTGATAATTAGAGAGAGAGGGTGATAATTAGAGAGAGGGTGATAATTAGAGAGAGGGGTGATAATTAGAGAGAGAGGGTGATAATTAGAGAGAGAGGGGTGATAATTAGAGAGAGGGTGATAATTAGAGAGAGGGGTGATAATTAGAGAGAGAGGGTGATAATTAGAGAGGGGTGATAATTAGAGAGAGGGGTGATAATTAGAGAGAGGGGTGATAATTAGAGAGAGGTGATAATTAGAGAGAGGGGTGATAATTAGAGAGGGTGATAATTAGAGAGAGAGGTGATAATTAGAGAGAGAGGGTGATAATTAGAGAGAGAGGGTGATAATTAGAGAGAGAGGGTGATAAATAGAGAGAGGGTGATAATTAGAGAGAGGGTGATAATTAGAGAGAGAGGTGATAATTAGAGAGAGGGGTTATAATTAGAGAGAGAGGTGATAATTAGAGAGAGGGGTGATAATTAGAGAGAGAGGGTGATAGTTAGAGAGAGGGGTGATAATTAGAGAGAGAGGTGATAATTAGAGAGAGGGTGATAATTAGAGAGAGGATGATAATTAGAGAAAGAGGTGATAATTAGAGAGAGGGGTGATAATTAGAGAGAGGGGTGATAATTAGAGAGAGGGGTGATAATTAGAGAGAGAGGGTGATAATTAGAGAGAGGGTGACAATTAGAGAGAGGGATGATAATTAGAGAGAGGATGATAATTAGAGAAAGAGGTGATAATTAGAGAGAGGGGTGATAATTAGAGAGAGGGTAATAATTAGAGAGCAGGGTGATAATTAGAGAGGGGTGATAATTAGAGAGAGGGGTGATAATTAGAGAGAGGGGTGCTGATTAGAGAGAGGGGTGCTAATTAGAGAGAGAGGGGTGATAATTAGAGAGAGGGGTAATAATTAGAGAAACAGATGATAATTAGATGAGGGGTGATAATCAGAGAGAGAGGGTGATATAAATTAGAGTCTGCACCAAAATATCTAGAAAAATATTACACAGTGTACATGTATCTTATTTGAACATCTACCTTGTCTTAACGTAAGTAAGTTATTGGAAGATGATTGTGCAGGTTGTGATGCTTGACACGTCTTTGCACTTGACACTGGCACATCATCTAAAGCAATACCATCCAAAATTATCTTTGCTCCATCCAAATCTATTCCATCAGGTAAAACCAAGAAATCTTCTCTCTGTTATAGAAAAAAAAAGTTTTAAAAGATGGAAATACTACATCTGTAATTTTAAATTATACAACGTTAATACATTACAAAGAACATTAGTTTGGTTTTTGAAATTTTAGCAGAAAAAACTCACAAGTTTTTTCTTTAATAAAAATTACTTAATAAAAATACCTCTTCAAATCCAGCAAGCAGTAGAAATGATCTAGCATCTTCATTACACCAAATAATTGAATAGAATTTTGGATTGCCTTCAAAGAGTTGAGATTTTAAAATATAAAGTATTATGTTTACATATTATAATTATGTATTGGAAAGTTAAGTAATTTGGGCTTCAGTGTGTACATGCTTATCAATAATATTTAAGATACCATGCTTGATAAAGATGCTTGAGAAGGTAAAGGACTGGGGGACTAATCATCCGTACTTGCAGCCAGCGGCTGAATTGCAAAGGACCCAGATCAACGTGGCCATGTCGAGGCATATTAAAGGCGCTCCAGGCTGCTGCCATACGACACAGTTCAGACCACGGATCACAGCTAAGATGTTAGGTGTTGATTTTATGGAGGGAGGAAAACTGGATAACCTGGCAAAAAACCCTCGAAGCACAGGAGAGATCAACTACAACTCTACTCACATGAGTTCCAAGCTCGACAACGGGGTCATTCCCAAGTGGTCACCCATCCAAGTACTAACCCCGTCTAACCGGGTTTAACTTTTTGGTGAGAGGCAGCGCACTAACAGCACACACCACCCATCCAAGGTGTCTAGGGTTAGTGTTTATGGCAGGGTTAACATACAGTGTTTGACACTGGTGTCTGCTGAACTCCAGTTATAGCAATAACAAGATACCACAATCTCTCAATGACTCGATCACTTTACAGTACAAGTCATGTATGTATAAGTGGAATTTTCTGCTGGCTGAGGAACGAAAGAAGCAGAAAATGTTTTTCTCACACACTGTGAAGGGACTAGGGGGGGGGAGAAGAGATTTAGGTCAAGTACCCTGGATGTTAAAATGCCTATCTCACATTTGGGAATTTTACATATTCGTAATATTTGGGTCTTCCTGAGCAAAATCATATTATCTTGTCAGCCAGAAATTTCATCTTCATGGAGTTTTTCGCTGTCAAAGTTACCGGATGTGATGTCACAAGAGGCATTCCAAACCAGTTTTCTTTTGTTACTTGCCACAAAAATGCCTCTTGTGACATCACATCCGGTAACTTTGGCAGCAAAAACTCCATGAAGATGAAATTTTCGCTCAGGAAGACCCAAATATTAAGAATATGTAAAATCCCCAAACGTGAGTAAGGCACTTTAAAGGTCACTTTTTGTTGTTGCCATTGCTGTGGTCTGACCTATTTTACGTACAGATTGACTAGTTCCCAGGTGTATAAATATCAAAAACAACCTCGGTCTACCATCTGAGTTCCAGTGGCTCAATGGTGAGAGCGTCCGGCTGGCATTTGGAAGGTTGTGGGTTCAAGTCCTGTCTGGAGCTCAGAGTTTTTCTCTGAGTTTAACTTACGACAGCTTGTACAGCAAAAACATATGGAAAAACATTAACACAGTTGCATGTGGGCAGTTCAAATGATATTAGAATCATGTTGTGTACAGTTCGTTTATTGACATTAGCACACTAGCACAGACACAGTTGCTTGTAAACATTTTGGGTTAATGCACCTGTCAATGTTAAGCCCCAGGGGGGGATGGGCAACCCAAGGGGATTTGACAACTTCCATGCCCCCATCGGTTAGGAATTTGACAAAAAGGCATATCCGGAGAGAGGGAGATTTGACATTTTCACACAGGAGTCTCGTGACCACCAATTACGTGAAAAGCCGCCATCTTTTTTTTGGAATTGCTTCGTGGTGATAAATCTGATAAGTAAATTAAAATATGAGTTGTTTTTATTGTATTTTTGTGTTTTATTTAATATTGCACAGAGAAGTTTTCTTATTTATTTGACACAAATGTTTGTCCCGTGGGTCCAGTCTGCATTCTAAGGGCCTTCCGCCACAAATTTGTGGCGGAGAGATTTGTGGCAGAGAGAGAGGTCAGGAAACTCCCGCCAAGGTGCTTTTGGCGCACACGGATGCATGAAAGCTTTGCTTGGTGGGTGATTTGGTGTAAAATGAGAAATTTGTTTTAGGAAAATAGCCCTCTGGAAATACGGGGGTAGGAAATAGCCAAATGAGTTCGTTGTGAACTTGGCCAGAAAGCACCCGCCATGTGAAAACCGCGTGTTTAAAGATCTGGGCTATTTGCCGTGGCGGTAAGGCATGTGAATCATTTGGCGGATAGAGTTTCTCGCCAAAAATATTGGTGGGAATATATGGCGGGGCAATATTAGGGAATGCAGTATGGCCGTGGGTAAGGAATTTGATGTAAATTTTTTTTAAATGTCAAATCCCCGTGGGTTTGCCCGTCCCCCCTCCCCCTGGGGCTAAACTTTGACAAGTGCATACACGGTTGCTTCTTTAGGTTAAACAGTCAAAATATTGTGTCTAAAACTACTCAATTCGATATCTTGCTTGTCTACATTAAATTTTACTACTGAATAACTTTAAAATATGACTCCTTACTTATTCGTATTCTCCTGAACTTGGCGTTTGATGGATTCCCAACAATATTATTGATATAAGCCTTTAAAAGATGAAACACAGCACTGCTTTTTGCCTTGTCGTCGTTATTTCTAAGACTTCTCTGCAACAAGACAATAGCCCAAATCAAAACAAACTTTGAAAACAACAAGAACCAAAACTGGCAAAAAATATTTACCAAAACATCCTCCATGTTTTTTGTCAACCGAAAAAAAATACGGCAACTTCAGAAAATTCGCGTCTTTTTTCGCTCTTTTGGGTGATTCCATGACAGTGGATACGTCACAGCTTTGACGTCACAGCTTTGACGTCACAGCTCACAGCTTTGATGTCACAGCTACATTTTAACGCAACCTCGTACCCAGGCTCTTTGCTCGGCGCCCCCTAACTCGGAGCAAAGAGCCTGGGTGCGAGGTTGCATTTAACGTTGTTTTATTACTATAAAACCTTATCCCATTCATAATCCAACCTTTAAAAAAGCAAATGTCCACTTAAAACGAGCTTAAAAGGCGTTTAGAAATTCTTCGTCTTCTTGCATCTTCTGCACAAGGAAACAACCTCTTTTTTAAATATGAGGATCTCGGGAACTGTTTGGAATGACGTCATTAATATCCCATGGGGTCCCTCACTTCCTCTCCTCATCCCTTAGCCAAAGAAATTGCGTTTGCCAACGGAAGAGAAGAGAAGCTGAAAAATCTTTCATTTTCTTGACTTTCTTGTCAAATATCTTGTTCACCAAAAGGCGTAGTAGTCGAAACAAGTTCTTCTTGAAAGATGGTATGAATCACGTGTATTCTTGTGCCATTGGCTCTGTATATTTGGCACAAGTTTCTTCAACCTTTTGTTAACATTGTATGGTATGGCAAGAAATCGATCACATCAGATGAGTCAAAAGACGCGAATATAACCGCACTTATTAAGGTATTTTTATTTGATATTGCATGGAATGTGTAGGGTTTAACGAGGTTTAAGCACTACTGTTTATGGTTGACTGATTTATTTAAAATGCCACTAACCCCAATTTTTATGCCTTCTAACTTGCAAAATTTCGCATCTGTTTGTGCCATGACGGAGCAGTGAGGGGGATGGGTATAGGATTCGTATGACGTAATACGAGGAATTCTTCAAAAATCTATAAAGTGTATATAAATACACTGGAACTATAATAAAAGAATATTGCCAAACTGGCTATAAACGTAACCTGGGTACGTTCTTTCCTATTTACTTTACAGTAAAAAAAATATATAGAATTCCTGGTATTGCGTCACAAACCCTTCTCGACGCAGTCTCCCAAGTGCTCCATCATGTCCGTCATTCTCGCCACTTCAATCGATTCTTAAATCAAGAGGATTTTACCAATTTAGTTAACTTATATTGCATTCTTCATCATTTGGATTGGCGATGTTTATTCGTGCAAAAAACTTTTTGGGGTTAGTGGCACTTTAACAAGTCATATTAAAATTAACAAAAATATTCAATATAACGTAATATTTCATAAACGAGTGGGTGTGTTTTACCAGGGGTTTAATATACAAACACAAGAGGACAATGAAAATCACGAGGCTGTTATGCACCTGTCAATGTTAAGTCTGGTGGGGGGGGGGGGGGGGGGGGGACGGGCAACCCAATGGGATTTGACAACTTCCATGCCGCTGTGGGTTAGGGGATATTTGACATTTTTGCATGGGAGTCTGGTGACCACTAATTACGAACGTGTGGAAACTGAGTGAAAAGCCCACCATATTTTTTTTGGAATTGCTTCGTGGTGATAAATCTGATAAGTAAATTAAAATATGAGTTGTTTTTATTGTATTTTTGTGTTTTATTTAATATTGCACAGGAAGTTTTCTTCTTTATTTGACACAAATGTTTGTCCCATGGGTAAGGAATTTGATGTAAATTTAAAAAAAATGTCAAATCCCCGTGGGTTTGCCCCACCCCCCCCCCCTGGGGCTAAACTTTGACAAGTGCATTAACCTCGTTAAGGAGCGTCAATCTTGACTCTCCTGCAACCTCGTACCCAAGGTCTTACCCTGATTTTGTAATACTCTACATATAGGATATTCTATGAACTTCCTAAATCTTATAGAATATTTTTATAGAATCAGGGTTCGAATTAACGGTGTGCAATGTGCAATTTGCACATCGCTTTCGGTTTGCTCTAGCAGTGTGTTTCGCGAATCTTTGAAATGAATAAAGTTGTTCTTTATCTCAATGCTCAATACAAATACGACCAGACTGGTAGGTGTTATATTTTTAGCCGCCATGACAGGTGTGAATTTTTTAGCTGTCACCAGGCCTTATGCATGATAATACTCAGATGTCCCATATTTGGCTTTAGTGCTTTTGTTTTGCTTTTCGAAAAGCTGTTCAATCGAAATCGCTTTCTTTACTTATGGCTTCTTTATCGAAAGGCTGTACCAGCAAAGTATTAAAACACCGTTGAGAAATGGAAAGAAACATTACATGCCAACTGGCTTGAGTACGACGGTGATGGCAAAGTGGTGCATTCATTGTGCTGCAAAGTTTGCACAATGAAAGAAAACAGAAGTACCTCCGTGAAAAATTTCTCACGCACATTTATAATTGGTTCAGCAATTGTAAAGAAGAACTCCGTAGTAAATCACATGAATTCGGATAAGCATAGGATGGATCTGTGGTATGGTCAAAAGAAGCGCAGAATTGCTGAATTGGATTTGGAGGCCATGTTTATCCTGAGAAACGAAAGAAGAAAAACAAGGACCTACTTTTCTGATCAAGAGTCCGAAAGCGATTAGCTAAAATGCATTCAAAGTTACTTAATGTCATGTTTATTTATTAAAAATAGATTACAAATAATGTTTTAAGACAGCTATTAAGTTATCGCAGGTTTGACTGAGTAGTTAAGATTATGACAGAGCTATTATATTTTTAGTCTGTTATTTAACCATAGTTAATGATTTAACACTCATTCCAGAACCACATATTTTCGAAAAATAGTTGCACATCGTTTTTTCTCAACTAATTCGAACCCTGTATAGAATTAATATATGGAATTTCTATAGAATTCTATGGAATATTTCATTAGAATAAAACCCAATTTCTATTTTAATATTTTGTAAAATATTTTATATAGAGAGTATTTATTAACTTTGCCATTGAATTAGTAAATACTGCAGTATATATTAGAATTACATTTAATAATGGCAAGGAAACCACAACAGCCTCAAGCCAATTACAGTGGCCCCAAAATATTTAAAACTATTATACACATACAATACATGTACATTACAAATATATATATACAGTTTATACACACATCAACTTACGCATACATACACAGATAACAAAAACAAAACCCGCAAAACATTAGAAGCAACATGTTATGTTTCCAGTGAGGCTACGAGAAGTGTTGCAACTTAAACAAATTGTCTAAGTTCCATGAACGAGGATTGTCGTGATTGTAAGATGTTGCGAGGGCTGTAAAGTAGTAACGGAGTAAGGTAGTTTTGAAGGTGGCCAGTTGTAGTGATCCAAGATTGTCGAGTTCATTGTCTAAAGTGAGAGGAATGCATGGTTGTACGAAAATATTTTTCTTCAGTGTTTAATTTGATCTGTGACAACTTGTGTAGTCATAAGTGGTAGATTAATTGCTCACGAGAAGATAAATTCCACATCTTCAAGCATCCATGTATTATTTCTGTTTATTTACATAAACACTAAACATAAACAATCTAAGACAAAGCATAAACTGAATTAAATAAACATCTTTAAACTCAAAATATGAGCTAAAACAAGACAACAAATGAAACAGTGATATTTCAACTTTATCATAAAGTCATCATTTATATACCATCATTTGGGTCTGATCAATGATGACTTTGTAATAAAGTCAAAATTCACTGTTTCATGCAAGGCTTGTCTTGTGTAAGCTGTGTCTTATCAGCTTTTGCATAAACAACCCTATTGTGCAGTCAAGCCTTGAATTTCATTGAGGACATGTCCTCCGATAATCGTCATTTGACCACCGATAAGGATTTTTCCCCCCATAATATGTAGGACACTTTTGTCTGCTGATGGAGTTTTGAGTTTTTAAATTTTCCCGATCGATCAAACGTATGATCGTAAGAAAATGTTCAGCAATAGAATATCCCAGCCAATGATTGAATTATCAGCGTGTAAATGTTTTGGTCGCCATTGCGGGATCAGCCCGGAAATGCAGGCACAACTGTGCTAACCACGTGTTCAAACACTGGTGGCCATGATTGTGCATTGACATTAAAATATGCAGAGGACATTGTTCAGTGTCGGAGTGAAGCGATCTGCATGTCCAAGCGAAGAAGACAGTCCTATATCTATATACCAGTCACTACTAACTAATACTATAGCACATAAATGACATAATATCATGTGAATGTTAGTCACTCTTTATCATGGATTTAGTCATTTCCTGACTGTATAGGATAACGTTTTGTCTTAGCCGAGAGAAAAATGTCCTTGGATAGCCTCATGGAAATTCATTATCGGAGGACATTTTTGTCTTTGGATGCAAAAAGTATAATTCAAGGCCTGTGTGCAGTGGCGTAGACAGGGTCTTGGGTTTGGGGGGGCAAGAACCTTGATCTCGTAAGGGGGGCATGCCCACTGGAAAATTTTGTATTTCTAAGGGTCTCTGAAACACTATTTCCGGCATTTTGAGGCAAGTAGTTAAGAGTAATCTGAAAGCCATAAATTACATAATTTTGTTGAAATCAAACCAGAACATAGAATGATACACGGCGGAATATCTTCAGATTTATTTATAAACAAGTTGTAAATGTAAAAACAAGTTGGAGGCATTTTATAATATAGACCCTTAGTATTGTAATTTATAGCATATGTATATATATATATATATATATATATATGCATGCATGCATATAACACGTCACTGTCTACTCACTTGGCCTTAAAACAACCAGTGCTGTAAAAGTTACATAATTTTTGTAACTAGTTTCAGTTACAGTTACATCATTAGAAAAGTAACTAGTTACCGATAAAAGTTACAATGAAAAGAAAGTAACTAGTTACAGTTACAAAGTTACTTCAAAATTTTGTAACTAGTTACAAAGTTACATTCCTTTGTCCGTGTTACTAGAATCAACAAAGAAATTACTGGTTTTTAGATGCCAGTACCATAATTATGTTTTACAGCTAAATACCTAAATATAGTTGTCACTAAGCAGAAATAGTCAAATGTGTACATAATGTACCTTTATTATTATATCAAAACCATTTTTATCAAGAAAGAATGACATCCTCAACTGAATATCAGTAACTATACTAGTCACATTTTTTAACCAAATATTGTAACTAGTTTCAGTTCTTTAAAAAAGTAACTAGTTATAGTTACTTCTTCAAAAAGTAACTAGTTATAGTTACAGTTACTTCTTCAGAAAAAGTAACTAGTTTCAGTTACAGTTACTTAAAAATGTAACTAGTTACTGTAACTGTTGTAACGAAGTTACTCACAGCACTGAAAACAACTGCCCCCCCCCCCTACAAGTTTCTCCACAGTTTTAAACTTTTCACAAGAGAGGTCTTGGAGACCATTATGTGATTGCCGCATTGGCTATGCCGCTGCTATTGTGGAAATATTTATCAAACTACTGTTTGTTTGTTTTTAAAACAGGATGGCGGTACTCCAACAGAAGCCTCAGAAATAAACCAGAAGATAAACGAAGCAATTCCGCAGAGAGAACCACTTTTGGTTGAATCTCCGAAAGACAAGTAAAGCTGTTTGTAGTGGAGATGAACATGAAGCTGATGACGATTTGTGAATAAAGCCTTCAGCAGGAACTTCACAAATTTGAAGTATTTGAGTAACTTTATTTCCATCTCTATAGCAAAAACTTCTTGGTTACCTGTGCATCGACTAACTAAAATACATGTATTGATAATAATAATTAAAATATTTATTCATTGTGTAAATGTTTCTTTAAGAACATCAATTTGATACAAGATAAAAAATACTGGAAACGTTTTTCGACGTTTCAAGCCAAAGTCCTTCATCAGAGTAATATAAAAATAGAGTGCTGTGTAGGCAGTGTGTTACGATGTATAGAAAATCTATTTTAGAGAACGAAATACTGACGTTTCAAGCCAAAGTCCTTCATCAGGGTAATATGGGTTCAATTCCTGCCGGAAGGCCTATGTAGTTGCATTTTTCGCAACTGGTCCCAGTTTGGTCTTAAAATGCATATATTCTACACTCGAATTTTCCTTCACCAAAAATCCCTAGAACATGCTATGTAATCGAGTGAAATGCCCAATATTACTTCTAATAAACTCAATTCTCTCTTGGCATTACCACCTTAATGTATACAGAACTCGCGATCAAGCTCTCGGCAACGGCCTCCGTGGCTCAGTGGTCAGAGCATTGTACTAGAATCGCAAGGTCGTAGGTTCAATTCCTGCCGGAAGGCCTGTGTAGTTGCATTTTTCGCAACTGGTCCCGGTTTGGTCTTAAAATGTATATATTCTACACACGTTTCAAGCCAAAGTCCTTCATCAGAGTAATATAAAAATAGAGTGCTGTGTAGGCAGTGTGTTGCGATGTATATAGAAAATCTATTTTAGAGAACGAAATACTGACGTTTCAAAATCAATATTTCCTTTGCCTTCTTCAGTATGTCAAGAATGTTAATAATTGCTTATCTTAGCACAATAGATCCACAATGCAATATTATTGACGAGTATAACACTTGGTCACTCGTTTGGGCTGTTTCTCTTTTTTTTAAACCCTTGCAACGAAACACAACTTGTACAATTCCGCTAGCTAAAGCTTTAGAAGATATTTCATTGTACAAAAAGTTAGAAATAGGGGAGGTTTTTATTTGATGTAATGTATGCGGTAAAGACAAAATATTATCATTAAAATCACTGAAGTGAAACGACTTAATGCTATATATGTAACAATATGCATTCGACCAGTTGGCTATTGACTGTTGGAATTTCTACGTGGGAAGATTATAGTTCTACACAATATTCAAAATTTCTTGTTAGTTTATGCCTAGTACGACATGTTATCGAGTGGTAGAGGTGGATTTTCAAATGCCAGGCGAGGAAAGTGTCAAACGTATTCCTCCCGAACAACAAACTACAAGGTATCTTAATACTTTGAAGCCTGAAGACGAGTCTTTAGTATTTTATTCTGGCTAACGCCAGACGATTTTATTCAGCACAGGGAGGGGCCCAGGTCTCAAAGTGTTAAAACCTATCTCTTTAACACTTTGAAGCCTGAAGACGAGTCTTTAGTATTTTATTCTGGCTAACGCCAGACGATTTTATTCAGCACAGGGAGAGGTCCAGGCCTCAAAGTATTAACATGACGAAATCATTAGTAAGAATATATAATATACTTTTTTACTTATAACAAATAATAAATATCGCTAGACCCACAATTAGGCATACATTTAGTTGTTTGTTAGGTATATATAGTATAGTTTCTTAAGATATATAGGAATATATTTAGAAAATATTTTCTATCTTTGTTTTACCAACGCCCATGTCGAACAATGCATGATCCGTTGTTCAAGATCTTGCTTGTTCTTTCCGTAACTAAAGAACTTAGTGCCAACTAACCGTTCAGATTTCTTTCGAAAATGTTAAAGATTTGTGTATACTGCCAAAATACTTGTATAAATAAGGTCTATATAATGTTTAGAGCGAAAGTTCTTCACGAGATCGCTAATTAGGGGCAGGGTCAAAGCATTATACCTCTTGTTAATATTTCAGCGCCACACCAATTTTTACAGTCAATTTGGTGTTTGTACATGGTTATTTATATTTCTTTCTGTTGGGAAAAACTGCATGCATGGTCCGTAATGTTACAGGGATCACAATCGTTGTTGACGATCCTAATATCATGACGGGGAATCGCTCCACTGCAGCCATGCATATACCACACTCGCATACAGCCGTATACGATTCACAGGGTTGGACTGCTACACTGCTGTTATATATAGATAAGTTTTGTACACCACGTAAAATATTTAATTGCTCAGTAAGCTTTCGGTGTGTTGACTCAGGCCTTCATCAGAGCAAGCTTATTGTTGCTCTGATGAAGACCTGAGGCAACAGGCAGAAAGCTTAGCAATTAAGTATTTTACGTCGTGTGTCGACAAATCTTATCTATATATTACATTATCGCCATGAAAACTTTCAAAGAATTAATACACTGCTGTTCTTACGATTTTTGAAATTTCATGGACCCAGGGGTCTTCCTTTGTAGAGTAAAATCGTCTGGCGTTAACCAGAGTAAAATACTAAAGGTGCGCCGTCTACATGCGTGCTTAGGAATCAAAGGGTTAAGCATTGATTCAAACAAAGCTGATTATGCGCACTCAGATCTTCAACAGTTTTGAGATACGAAAATCCTATGTGTTGCCGTTGAATTGCGTGCATGATTACGCACATAAACATCCAAAGCTTTATAAACTTGAAGACATTTCTGTTTGTTAAACTTCTTAAATTCTTTTCTGAGTAAATTGAGATTGACGAACATACAACTTATCATATCCTGTAGCCTCGTTGTAAATACTTTATCTATACACTTAAAAATGCCATCACAACAACTGTTTTGAATTGAGTTCTGTTAAACTTTAGAAAAAGCGGCTAGTATCTACTCAAATATGTGAAGAATAGGACAACTGAATCAGATTTATACTGAAAAAGTTCTATGAAGAAAGTATATGATCGATATACGAAAACCTCTTTCCTTTAATAATTTCGGTAAAAGTCACTGATCCGTAAAGCTAATCGTGATTATCGATCACCGTTTGTTCAATCCTCTAACTATATCAAAAGTTGAAACAGTCCACTGAAGTAAAGATTAATGAAGAATTCTTATAGCGAAAGGTTTCCGACTTCTTTTCAACTTATCACAGGATCACTACCGATCACATGATATGAGGGCAAATAATTTATTTTATTGAATGCATGCTAGTTGGTGCTATCCTGCTGAGAATAGCGCTCTTTAACCCTGTTTTTAAACTAAGTCTTGTTCCTAGTTCTTATGTAGTGTCCCCAATGCTTAGTGTTATTGTTAAAGGTAGTTGATATAACATAAGAGCTTACATTATAGAAAATTTGAGCTTCTCTTCGCATTTTTAAAACAGACGAGTTCGTTGGATAATTACTGCATTGTTATTTTCTCATTTTAAATGCATGAGCTGTGAGGAATACTCTGAATGCATATTGAGTCGCTGAGGTGGTGCGTCATATCACGTAGACGAGTTAAAAGCGAAATTATCGTTTAGGGAAAGCGTGATGGCCGTAGATTATTGAACTGGAGTCCATCACGTAACGGAATGGCAGGCTTGGGATTCACCAGAAGGGAGTTGGATCTGTATCTGTACGGACAATCTCCAGTGTTACCTGTTGCTGTTGAGGGAAGGAGCAGCGAAGCAAAACCGAGTAAAGATCAAGAGAAAATCTGTCAAAGTATTCACACGAGTAAGTTTTGCCGCATGCACCAAAAGCCATATATTTAATCTTTAAGATACAGGTAGGTTTCGCTTGTAATCCTGACGACCATCAAGGTTTGTAGTGATGATGCTGTTTGAGGGGTGATACATGCCGCTTTATCAATGATTAGGATTATAGCTTGATATACAACGACAAATTAACGGCGGACTGAGATGAACTAATTGTTGTAGTTTATATGTAACAAGATTGAAAAGGCAGAGATTACTCACGTTTAACTAAAACGTAGAATAACCGTGTAACACGACGTGAAAACGCATGTTGACTAGTGGTAGAAAAAACCCAACTATAATATATAATGAAAATATTTCTGTTGTTCGCCAAAGCTCTCGAACGCGGTGAAGCTAGACATTTCATATATGAATAGAAAATGTTCCAATTCGATATATGAAATTTCTTATTCCATATATGAAATTTTTGTATGAAGATAAAAATTTCATACTATGGAATAAGAAATTTCATATATTGAATTGGAACATTTTCATATATGAAATTTGTAATGTTTGATTTCATATATGAAATTACAAATTTAATATATGAAATTGGCATTTCATATATGAAATCGTATACTGAAGTCTCGTAAGGGAAGGTCGGTTCGTACTGCATGGGATTATTGGATTTGGACTGAATTTAGATAGCGTGAGTCTACCAGTGAGAACGCAAGCGGATTGGATTTGGACTAAGTTTTGAGGTGGTGGATTGCGACTTGAATAAAACTCGATCAAGTGTGAATATAATGAGATTGACTTTGGGCTAGAAATGAACTGCTTTCTAGTATGGTGCATGAGATAGTTATCCGTTGGTCAGTAATCTATTCAGGTCGTCTTGACAGCAAAACTAAAACATATATAGCAGCATGAAAAGTTTATAGTCCGTTTCAGCTTGCTTTTGAAATCCGATACGTATATAATTGAAGTGAACATTCCGAACTTACGTTGCAATGTTCCGAACTACGTTGCGAGGTAGATACAAATTTAAGTCGCCAATTTGTTTCTGCTTGACCAAGTATCTATTATTATATTCCATACAACAAATCATCTTCTTCTCCGTGATTTTACCAAAGGAATTCAATTCAAAGCTTATTAAATTCGAACTTCACGACGAACTTCACAACGAACTTCGCGAACTTCCGTACCAAGTTCCCAACCTTCCAACGAATGTTGACAAACGAATTTCAAAAGCAAGCTGAATCGAGGCCAGTGTATAGTGCGAAATTGTCTAATACCTGCAGTTCAGTCCAAATTCATGTCCACGAGTGTGAACGCCACACACCAATAATCTACATGTAAAGGTGACTATCGAGATGCCAAGGTACAGTATAATATATAGTTACCTTACTTTAGCGATAAAGTTTACAATACAAAAGTTTAGAAAATCATAAAGATCTTGAACTGCCTAGATATTAAAGAACGGAATATTCTGACATTTTAAACCAAAGCACTTACTTAAAAATTGACGATATACTCTGAAGGGCATTCTTTTTAAACGTTAGTAATTTGGTCTCTAAAACTTCGGCAGTTCACCGGTTTTAAGTAATATTTTCTATGCGACAGCGCACTGCCTCATGCCTACGCAACACTCTACTTTTATTCAAAGCCTTAATCTTGTACTGTTTGATCCATACGCTACTGGGGTTGAACTTAACTCTAGAGATAAAGGCGTCGACGAATTTAGACAACTGTGCCTGCCTGCCTGCCTGTCAAGATCGCTACAAGTTGTTTTAAATTCGGACTAGAAAGTATGTAGCGGCATTTGCATGCCAGAACATTTTGAGCGAAGGCCCTTCGTCAGAAGGAAACATAAAGAGAAACGTAAACGTAAACACACTCTTTACGTTTCTCTTTGACGAAGGGCTTTCGCTCGAAACGTTAGACTCCTATACGTTCTCTGTTTCGGCAGTATATCTAACCTTACTATATTTCGATTGTTGTTTCTACACTGCCTATAGCAACACGCTACTTTTATTTCACTATTTAATATATACCACCTTTTCATGTTGCTAGCTCGAAGTTTGTGACATAACACAAAATAATTTTGAAAATATTTACTAACGTTTCGTTACTACACGTAACATCATCAGAGTGATAAATATACATACATGAAGGTGACTTAACTAGCTTAAATAAGGTGACAGACAAGGTGACAGAAAAGGTGATGTAAGACAAATGAGTTGTCAAACTGGTGAAGAGACACCACACCGTAAAGAAAAAGGCATACTGTAAAACCCGGACTCGACTGGACTGGACTGGACTCAAAAATCTGTAAAACCCGGACTTAAAAATCTGTAAAACCCGGACTCATATTTTTAACAAACGGGGGGTCCCACTGATGCTTGTAAATACCTGGGGGTTGTAATGGGCTTTGAATGAACGGGGGGAGGTTGACGTGACGTTAAACTCGGAGACGAAACATAACTCCGATCACGGTTAATATACGTAAAACAACTTCTAAAAGAGTGCTAAGGGAAATGATCTAATGTTAGCGTTAAGAGAGGGTTTAAACTTAGAAATCAACAAACTTTCTCGAAGAAGAACATCTAATTGGTTAGAACCTGACGATATAATTGAAAAATCATCAAAAGAAACATCGTGTCCAGTTTTTATCTTGTGTGCCAGAATGCTGGACATGGCAGACACTGAAAGTCCTTCTCCGGTATAGGCCGAAATACCCATATGTTCCGATACCCTAGTGTGTAGAAGTCGGCATGTTTCGCCGACATACGATGCCTGGCAGCATCGGCACGTAAATTTGTAAATGTCTGTCACCTTATCACCTTCTATTTATGTAACTAGTTAAGCTATTTAAATCACCTTCATGTATGTATATTTATCACTCTGATGATGTTACGTGTAGTAACGAAACGTTAGTAAATATTTTCAAAATTATTTTGTGTTATGGTTTTGTTTAAAGCAGTATGCTGGGCAATAATATTTCTTACTGGAATCAGATTTCCACCTGGTTCATCCATTGCGACAATTTTAACTGATTTATATAAACCTAAATTACCTTGTCATAACAATAGAACCTCTCATCATAAGTTCGTTTCCTATTGAATTCTTTAAAAAACCTCCTTGATCATGTTATAAATAACTTAAGCACCTATAACCCTTCGTTTATTAGCGTTATAAATCCCGAGGGCGAAGTTGACCAACACATAAAGTCATAAACCGTGGTACATGCACCAAAGAAAACTGTTAGACTGATGCTCTGAAGAACTGAATCAACAGGACGAAAACTTAATAAATAAATAATATACATGGGTGCATCCATGCACAAACTCATCTGTACTAATTATACAAATTGATTTTCGATATAGCTAAAATACCTTGATTTCCTTCAGCGTTTGTGTCTTATAAACTATATAGATTTTCTAGTTTTGTCAGTTCAGTTACGAAATTCCACGGTGTGTAGTTTTTTGCTTTTTTGATGCACGTATAGACCCTTGGTGCCAAAACGGCGGATCTGGAGAGCAATTTCAAAGTTCCGACGTTCAACAGAGCGAATATTTAATAATGAAAATTTTATTGTTCAGAAGCATCCGAGCGTCCAGGGGCTATAACCAGAAAACCTTAAAGGGTATTGGCAATAAAAATTAAGTTTGTCTCTTTTGAAATAACTCGTCAAATGGTATAAGAAGACCTTTTACAATTTTTCCGTATCTGTTTTGGGTTTTGGAAATATTTGGACCAAAGAGAGCGTGCTGTCCGCCATCCTGGAATTATTTTCGATATGCATGACGTGACATCATAAGCAGGGTAAAGTGATATATTTATCTTGCAAACCTTATGGCATTATGAGCTAATTTTGTTGTGCTATTTCCATTTTAAATTGACCCACAACATTTAAAAAGCCTTCCGTGGAAATTTGGTCACCCACGGAGTAGTTTCGTCAGGTTTACCCTGCTTGTGACGTCACCAATTTCCTAGGTAATTAGACCCAATGCTACAACAAGATGGCGGACAGCAGGCTGTCTTTGGTCGAAATATTTCAAAACACAATTTTATTGCCAATACCCGTTAAACGTTTGCGTTTTGTAAACTATATTATAAAGTTTTGTACTTGAGTTACAAAATTGCATGGAGTAGTCTTAATGCACCGTTTGCACTATTGCAATACGGTCAATCTTCCGTTGAAAAATCTCTACCGTTTCTTTGTTGTGTTGTACACTATTCCGAGGTGGTTTGCCGTAGTCACTACGCTTACTCCAGCTGCAAATCACTACGCTATGGTAAATTTAGCGTAGCGTCAATTTTCCTTGCGTAAAGGCCTGGTCAAACGCTTTCAACATCGCATTCAACATCATTCAACATTGTTGAACGATGTTGAATAATGTTGAAAGCACGAGTGGCCAAATGAATTCAACATCGTTCAACATTCATGAATGACAATTAATTGAACGCGGGCTACCACAAAAGCTGGAATCGACAATATCCCGCATGGCGCATGTCTCTGTTCAACAAAGTTGAATGAAATGTGGCCAAATGCGTTGAACACCTTTCAACATTTTGAGAACAATAGAAATGTTGAACGCGTGTTGAACGAAAATTTGAACATGTTCAAATTTCGTTCAATATCATTCAACACCATTCAACAGGAGTGGCCAAACGCTTTCAACATGTTGAATTCAACAATGTTGAACGATGTTGAATGAAATGTTGAAAGCGTTTGGCCAGGCCTTAATAAAGTGTGAATTGATTGCATGTTGTGGTAACGTATAACTGACTCGTACCCAGTTGTCTCTGGAAATATTTGGGCCGCGCTTGCAAACGCCTCCCTATTATAGTCAAACCGGATGTTCTCTTGCGTGCGACTTTGCACTATTGATACGCAACATTGCAATTTTGATTGACGGATTCAATTAGCAACCTGCAAACGCTTTATCACGATTCCTCGATGGGTTGCTTAAAATATTGGTTTTAAACATCGAACAACACATAAATGTGATGTTATACTTGAAGGTAATGGCTCTAACTTTATGTAGAATTTAGCATTATCCAAAGTTTGGCATTTAAAACGATTTTTTAGGGCAACCCATCGAGGCCAATCGTGATAAAGCATTTGCAGGTTGCTGATTTAATCATCAGTCAAAATTGCAATGTTGCGTATCAATCTTGCAAATTAAGTCGCACGCAAGAGAACACCCCGTAGCAAAGTGTCAAAAAGTGGGGGGGGGGGCGGTAGTTGCAATTATTGACCGGATTTTTTCCCTCGGAAATTTTTGAAATCTAGAACCTCGGAAACACCATTTGCAGCAATTTGAGCGAACTTTTTCATCTAATTCTACAGCGAGTATAGTTCAAATTTTACTGTAAAAACGAAGAAATTATCACACCAACATACCCTACAGGTTGCCAAATTCCAGCTCTATCTCTATGATTGGTTCAGGGAATTGAAGCCCCAACTTCGTTACAAGTAACTAGTTACAGTAACTAGTTACATTTTCAAGTAACTGTAACTATAACTAGTACTACTTTTTTAAAGATCAGAACTGTAACTAGTTACAATATTTGGTTAAAAAATGTGACTAGTATAGTTACTGATATTCAGTTGAGGATGTCATTCTTTCTTGATAAAAATGGTTTTGAAATATTAATAATAAAGGTACATTATGTACACATTTGACTATTTCTGCTTAGTGACAACTATATTTAGGCATTTAGCTGTGAAAACATAATTATGGTACTGGTATCTAAAAACTAGTAATTTCTTTGTTGATTCTAGTAACACGGACAAAGGAATGTAACTTTGTAACTAGTTACACAATTTTTGAAGTAACTTTGTAACTGTAACTAGTTACTTTCTTTTCATTGTAACTTTTATCGGTAACTAGTTACTTTTCTAACGATGTAACTGTAACTAGTTACAAAAATTATGTAACTTTTACAGCACTGATTAAAACGCGAATAATAATTAAGTGATTATCATTTTACGTTACAGCTAATAGTGTGGACATACTTCAACTGCGATATAAACCTGGCGTGGAAAAAGAGTTCAGTTCCACAGAAGAGTTTAATAAAGTGATGCATACTCTTAATACAATGCCACCTCAGCTTTATCTTTGCTACTCCAGTATTCCTGCGGCAGGGTTTGGAATATGTGCTAAGCAAGTTATTCCATCTGGGACATGGTTAGGACCTTACGAAGGAAAACGTTTAACAGCAGAAGAACTGAAGACCATGAAAGATACAAGACAAGTTTGGGAGGTTAATATTTTAAATATTAACATAAGTTCTATATTGCACTGCACTGCACTGCACTGCACTGCACTGCACTGCATTGCACTGCACTGCACTGCACTGCACTGCACTGCACTGCACTGCACTGCACTGCACTGCACTGCACTGCACTGCACTGCACTGCACTGCACTGCACTGCACTGCACTGCACTGCACTGCACTGCACTGCACTGCACTGCACTGCACTGCACTGCACTGCACTGCACTGCACTGCACTGCACTGCACTGCACTGCACTGCACTGCACTGCACTGCACTGCACTGCACTGCACTGCACTGCACTGCACTGCACTGCACTGTACTGCACTGCACTGTACTGTACTGTACTGTACTGTACTGTACTGTACTCTATACTCTATACTCTATACTCTATACTCTATACTCTATACTCTATACTCTATACTCTATACTCTATACTCTATACTCTATACTCTATACTCTATACCCTATACCCTATACCCTATACCCTATACCCTATACCCTATACCCTATACCCTATACCCTATACCCTATACCCTATACCCTATACCCTATACCCTATACCCTATACCCTATACCCTATACCCTATACCCTATACCCTATACCCTATACCCTATACCCTATACCCTATACCCTATACCCTATACCCTATACCCTATACCCTATACCCTATACCCTATACCCTATACCCTATACCCAATACTCTATACTCTATTCGACTCCACTCCACTCCACTCCACTCCACTCCACTCCACTCCACTCCACTCCACTCCACTCTACTCTACTCTACTCTATTTTAATTAACTCATTGATCATTCTCGACGTAGATTTACAAGAATGGTGTAACTGATCATTACATCAATGGCTCTAATGACTCCGGACAGTCCTCCTGGTTGAAATACATTCAGTGTGCCAGAAACACAAACGAACAAAACACGGTCGTGTTTCAGTTTGCAGCTGATGTGTATTTTCAAACATACAAGAAGATTGGAGTGGATGAAGAGTTGTTGGTTTGGTATGCTGAGTATTACGAACAGTACCTCGGGATTCCTGTCGGAGTGCGACAACTTACAAAGACGAAGAGTAACTCTGAAACAAGTATGTCATTATTATAATTATCTTCATTATCATTATCATCGTCATCATCGTCATCATCATCACCATCACCATCACCATCACCATCACCATCACCATCACCATCACCATCACCATCACCATCACCATCACCATCACCATCACCATCACCATCACAGCAGAGCAGAACAGAACAGAGCAGAGCAGAGCAGAGCAGAGCAGAGCAGAGCAGAGCAGAGCAGAGCAGAGCAGAGCAGAACAGAACAGAACAGTACAGAACAGTACAGAACAGAGCAGGGCAGAACAGGGCAGAACAGGGCAGAACAGGGCAGAACAGGGCAGAACAGGGCAGGACAGAGCAGAACAGAACAGAACAGAACAGAACAGAGCCGAGCAGAGAGCAGAGAGCAGAGAGCAGAGAGCAGAGAGCAGAGAGCAGAGAGCAGAGAGCAGAGAGCAGAGGGCAGGGCAGGGCAGAACAGAACAGAACAGAACAGAACAGGGCAGGGCAGAGCAGCGCAGAGCAGAGCAGAGCAGAACCAAAATCACACCATGCATTCATGTGCACACTAAGTAAAGCAAAGAAACAAATCAAGATATTTTTTGCGCAGGGAGTTGCAGTTAATGCCTCGTAGAACACTTGGATATGTGATATACACATAGGCGTAGCAGCCCAATTCTGTTTGGAAGGGCATAGATTTTTGCCAGAACAATTTAGCGTTATATATTGTTTTTAAATCGAATTTTTCAGTCTTAGCTTAACGTATGAATTTTTCTTCAACACTTCGCAGCAATACATCTCAAAATTATTTTTTTAGTGACCAGGACAAACAACCCTGTCGAGAATAATCAAAACAATGAAGCAGAACCTACAACATTGAAAACTCAGGAAAAAGTCAAACCACATTCACAACAACCACTCCCAAAACCAGACAACAGTGTCCATCATTCCTCCGCGATGCAAATGAACCTTGGTATTTTAATACCAAAACCAGATCAAATATCAAACAAACAAAGAAATGATGACAATTTTCCCCAACCTATCATTACAAAAGCGGTCTCCATTGCGGACTACCAAATCAAGCAATCCACAACAATAGATCAGAATAATTCGGATACTTCTCAACCGAAATTCAAAGTCTTTCAGACACGTTTCTGGAAATGTGAACATTGTTTGGTCACGTTCCCACAAAAGTGGGCCTTACAGGTCCACAGTTGTCCATGTGAGGTGGTCCAACCTTACAAATGTAGTCATTGCGGTAAATCTTTTGTTGACAAAGATGACTTGGAAGCGCATGCTACGAATTGTGCTAGCGGCCGACCATACAAATGTGGATACTGCGGGCGTAGTTTTGTTGGTCTAAACACGCTTACAAAACATCTCAAAATACATTCAAAACAAAGAGCAAACGCAAGAAAGAGAAGGGGAAGAGTTTCCAATTATGAAAAGTTGATGCTGCAAAAAGAAAGATAAGGTGACGTTGCTTTTGGACCGCGAGTTTTGGTCAGAAACAAGACCAACCAGAAGCTACGTACTTCTGGAAATACTGACTGTTCCATTTACTTGCTGACGAAGGTCATAGTAGAGATCTAGGACGACGACGGCGGTTAAAAAGCAAGATAAATTTTATAACTAAAAAAAGCAACGCTAACTGACTATTGTATTTGATATTTGAAACTAGTTTAATGATTTCCAAGCCGCCCCAGTATTGCTAAAATGATTGTAGTGGCTGTATTGAAATCAATTTTAAGCAACAGTTCTCATCTTTTGGCCGTTGACGTCGTCCCGAAGACGTGAAAGTCCTCTAAGTGGCGTTGTATAAAGAACGAGGACGCTGTTGAGATTACTCTAGGGACGAAAAATTGTTCATTCTCTTTGTTTTCCAAAAATAATTATTTTGTTTAAAGGGTATTGGCAATAAAAATTAAGTTTGTCTCGTTTGAAAGAACTCTTCAAATGGTATAAGAAGACCTTTTGTAAGTTTTCTGTATCTTTCTTGTGTTTTGAAATATTTCGACCAAAGACAGCGTGCTGTCCGCCATCTTGTTGTAATATTGGGTCTAATTAACTAGGAAATTTGTGACGTCACAAGTAGGGTAACCCTGATGAAACTACTCCGTGGGTGCCCAAATTTCCACGGAAGGCTTTTTAAATGTTGTGGGTCAATTTAAAATGGAAATAGCGCAACAAAAAATCGAGTTTCTAGTTCATAATGTCATAAGGTTGGCAAGATAAAAATTTCACTTTACCCGGCTTATGATGTCACATGCATATCGAAAATAATTCCAAGATGGCGGACAGCACGCTGTCTTTGGTCGAAATATTTCCAAAACCAAAACAGATACGGAAAAATTGTAAAAGGTCTTCTTATACCATTTGACGAGTTCTTTCAAATGAGACAAACTTAATTTTTATTGCCAATACCCTTTAAAAGACGTCGTCGTTGAAGCTACCGTTGCACTTCGTAAGATCTTGACCGAAACGTCCTTTTTATAGAATATTTTTGTAAATATTTTTTTACCTTTTTTAATAAATTATACATTAATGCCTGACTTCAACTACTGGATTTTTAAGTTCCATAATTTGTTCCAACAATTTCTGGACAGGTTCACGACTAATATAAGTTTTTTACATTAATTGTTAAAAGGCAATTAAGTTGTATAAATTATATATAATATATATTCATATATATATGTATCACATCACGCAAAGTTTTCCATAGTTTTTGTCAGTTCATTACTTAATATTTTTTAAAGGGTATTGGCAATAAAAATTAAGTTTGTTTAATTTGAAAGAACTCGTGAAATTGTGATAAAAGATCTTTTACAACTTTTTCGTATCTTTCTTCGTTTGCAAGATATTTCAATTTGTTTAATATGTAAATGAGATGGGCTCTGACGTCAGGAGCAGGGTACAGTATTTTTATACAAAGCAAAATCACTTAGGAACTGTTCAGCGTCACAAGGCGTTTTTGTGCGCAGTTTCAAGTGACTTCGTTGAACAAATTTAGAGATATAACTGATTTTGCTACGTGTGAAAATACTGTTACCCTGCTCCTGACGTCAGAGACCATCTCATTTACATATTAAACAAATGGAAATATCTTGAAAACGAAGAAAGATACGAAAAAATTGTAAAAGATCTTCTAAGTAACAATTTTATGAGTTCTTTCACATTAGACAAACTTAATTTTTGTTGCCAATGTCCTTTAAATCTGATTTTAAAAGTGTAATACACCAACTGAGTATTCCTTTAACGGATTAAGTAAATATAATATTTCACTTCTGTAAATGGTATATGCACCAATATTGTTTCCCGATTTCTTAACGGATTAATTATAGTTTTTGACAATTTAGCTGGCACTTTCAGATTTCACTGATTTACATCGCTAACTTTACGTTTAGCGAGATGGACATGTGCAGTCGATAAATTTGTAATGTCGACTTTACATATGTATCCACTATTGTATATTAATAAACATAATATGAACAGATGAATGTTGTTGTGACTGCTGCATGTTGTTGCTGTTATTGTTGTCGTTGCTGCTGCTGTTGTTGTTGTTGTTGTTGTTGCTGCTGTTGTTGTTGTTGTTTCTGCTGCTGTTGTTGTTGTTGTTTCTGCTGCTGTTGTCGTTGTTGTTTCTGCTGCTGTTGTCGTTGTTGTTTCTGCTGCTGTTGTTGTCGTCGTCGTTGTTGTTGTTGTTGTTGTTGGTGGTGGTGGTGGTGGTGGTGGTGGTGATGGTGCTGTTGCTATTTGTTGTTGTTGTTGCTGTTGCTGTTGTTGTTGTTGTTGTAGAGGATAAAGGATAAAGGACTGGGGGCTAATCATCCTTACTTGCAGCCAGTGGCTGAATTGCGAAGGACACAGATCAACGTGGCCGTGTCGAGGCATATCAAAGGCGCTCCAAGCAGCCGCCAACGACACAGTTCAGACCACGGACCACAGCTAAGTTGTTAGGTGCTGATTTTATGGAGGGAGGAAAACCGGAGAACTCGGCGAAAAACCCTCGAAGCACAGGAGAGATCAACTACAACTCTACTCACATGAGTCCAAGCCCGACAGCGGGGTCATTCCCAAGCGGTCACCCATCCAAGTACTAACCCTCTCTAACCGGGCTTAACTTTTTGGTGAGAGGCAGCGCGCTAGTAACATCACACGCCACCCGTGCTTCCCTTATGTTGCTGCTGTTGTTGTTGTTGTTGTTGATGCTGCTGCTGTTGTTGTTGTTATTGCTACGGCTGTTGTTGTTGCTACTGTTCTTGTTGCTACTGCTGTTGTTGTTGTTGCTGCTGCTGTTGTTGCTGCTGCTGTTGTTGTTGTTTCGTTGTCATGATTAATAAAGTCAAAGACTGGAGAATAGGTAATTTGCACGATTGCCGAAATTTATTCTGTTTTTTTCCTTCCTTAATATTGGCCCTTAGCCAGTAATTATGAATGATCAATAAATAATTCACGCAAAAAACCTTGAAACTATGACTATATACCAATGACAAAACTATTAAAGCAACCAACATACAACAAAAACAGTTCTTGACTTCTTCTATTTTTCCCCAACGCTCGGCTTACGTGTAATTCACCACATCCCAACTAGCCGATTAAAAATGCAAGCTATATATTTCTCTCCTCTACACATGATTAAAACACGTACTTGAGTCACTGAGAGATACTTACACTCCAACATCTAAGTGTCTAAACGTATAAAAAGCACTTGCAGTAAGGGCGGCCCTTTTTTTCCACACTTCCTGATTCTTTCAACGGTTTTTTTAAAAAATCGCTTTTTCTTTGAACGTGTCAACAAACACAAACTAAGATTTCTCGGATAATATTTGTTTTCTTCAACTCTACCTTGGAAATACGTTTTTTGTATAGAATGTTAAATCAAACGTTCGGTTGATATTTCGTGTTGACTCTTTAGTGAAGTGTTGTCTTTCGATATACTGTTAAGCAATATCATTAGCTAAGAGACTGCTCTTAGAAAAACCGTTAATAGTTGGTTAATATCTGACGGTTATATGAAACTAATGGTCAACACTCAGTGGTTGGTAACTTGCACTTTAATTTCATTTCTCAGCGAGCTTTTTGCTCTAAACAAGACCTAAATCAAAATGTTGAAAACTCGCCAAAAAATAATATAACGTTGTTATATTATTAAGGGCTTATGAAACGAAATTTCACTTCAGTTTTTTACAATTGTATTTGGAAGAACACCTAATAGAGGTCTTTAATTAGAATACATCAAACGTGTATCTTTACAATCAAATTACTCCTAAGGATTTTCAATGTGGCCGTGTCGAGGTCAAAAAGAGTGTCATATCAAAGGCGCTTTAAGCATGCAGCCGCCATACGACACAGTTCAGACCACGGATCCCAGCTAAGCCCTAGGTGTCGATTTTACGGAGGGAGGAAAACCGTAGAACCCGGCGAAAAACCCTCGGAGCACAGGAGAGACCAACTAAACTCTACTCACATGAGTCCCAAGCTCGAGAACGGGGTTGTTCCCAGATGGTCACCCATCCAAGTACTAACCCCGTCTAACCGGGCTTAACTATTGGTGAGAGGCAGTGCCCTAACAGCACACGCCACCCGTGCTACCCTAAGATAATGCAAAATGGCTTCTACATGCCTTTCAAATGAAATCTTATCTTATTCTTGAGTTATTAGCTATGCAATCTGAGCAACGACGTCACACGTTGTATGTGGGAGAAAACGGAGAATCAGTCGATATCTTTGGATTGGTTTGACTAAACTGAATCAAACATTGGAAATTTTCCTTGGGGTATGGTCTGATTACATCTGCAAAGTATGGTTTGGTGTAGTTAAACCAATCCAAATATATGACTGATTTCCCGCTCTCCCACATACAACGTGTGACGTCATTGCATAGCCAATAACTAAAGAATGAGATAAGATGAGAAAGGCAGGTAAAAGTCATTTTTCATTTGTTAGGTGTTCTCTCAATTACAATCTTAAAAAACTGAAGTGAAATTTCGTTTCATAGATACCACAAGTTTGCTATAACTTTTCGAGTTGCTACCAATATTAATATTTCTGTGGCTCAGCTTTTTATAGTTTGTCAAGATACAGTTTTTGCTGCTGCAAAGCCTGATGGAGAAAATAGATGCCACGTAGTTATCTTTTTAGCTGCACTGCATTGTGGTTGACATAAGAGGATTTGTTCCCGTTGTATTGTGTTGTACGGTGTAACGACGATGTTTAACACGCGAGTGGCTTGTGATAGTAAGACTGTATCCATCACGAGTTTGTAGCATTTTATAGTCTGCCTCTGAGTTCGTTCGCTCGTCTGTTTATTCGTTCGTCATTTCGTTAGTTCGCTTGTTAATTCGTTCGTTCGTTCGTTCGTTCGTTCGTTCGTTCGTTCGTTCGTTCGTTCGTTCGTTCGTTCGTTCGTTCGTTCGTTCGTTCGCTCTTTCGTTCGTTCGGTCGGTACGTTTGTCGGTACGAAATTAATAGAGCTTAAGCAAGCTAGGAGGACGATGGCAATCCAAAGTTCAGTATCTAGCAAAAACCACGAATCATGTACGTAGTATTGAATACTTAAAGTATGTTTTTCGACATCCAAAAGCTTTAGAGTTCTAAAAGAATTTGGTCCCATAGTTTGAAGTCAAACTCAACAACAAGTTTCGCCGCGTTTCACGAGCTAACGTTGTCCTGAAGACGTGAAAATTATCTGAACTCAATAACGTTGTATGTAGAACGAGGATACGATTACTCCTGGGAAAAGTATTCATTTTATTTGTTGTGTTTGTGTTTGCTGGCCTGGCCAAACGCTTTCAACATTTCATTCAACATCGTTCAACATTGTTGAATTCAACATGTCGAAAGCGTTTGGCCACCCCTGTTGAATGATGTTGAACGTTGTTGAATGGTGTTGAATGATGTTGAACGAAATTTGAACATGTTCAAATTTTCGTTCAACACGCGTTCAACATTTCTATTGTTCTCAAAATGTTGAAAGGTGTTGAACGCATTTGGCCACATTTCATTCAACTTTGTTGAACAGAGACATGCGCCATGCGGGATATTGTCGATTCCAGCTTTTGTGGTAGCCCGCGTTCAATTAATTGTCATTCATGAATGTTGAACGATGTTGAATTCATTTGGCCACTCGTGCTTTCAACATTATTCAACAATGTTGAATGCGATGTTGAAAGCGTTTGGCCAGACCTTTTGATTAGTTTGAACACTTTGTCAACAGGCCACTCAATATATCGGCATGTGTCAAGCGAAACAAAGACAAAAATTTTCGACCATTAAAACTTATAAAAACACATCAACCACCGGGTACACAGCTTACAAAAGTTAAACATTCGCCAACGTAAAGCACTCTAACTTGTTTGCCTCTTTGATCAGGACGAAGATCAGAGCTTTTCTAAAAAACAAACAAGCTAGTTTTGAATAATTTAATGTTGTTTGTTTTGTTGAGAACATTATAATGACTGATTTAAAAACAGATAAAAATGCAATCATATCCGTACATATAACACTTATAAAAAAGTGCTGCGTAGGTAGCTTTAAATAAAGCAAATATATTGAAAAAGTCGTGAACTGCCGAGAATAGTTTTGAGAACGAAATCCTGAGTGAAATATGAACGTCAGTATTTCGTTATTAAGACTATAATATCCACAGTTTATCACCTTCCGTTTACTTTACCGTATAACATTCTGCATTTATGGCCGACGGATCTCAGTGCTATACGTTAAATAGATTATTCATAAATGACAATTTAAAATCCTTTTATGTGCATATAAATTAGCCCCTCTGACCTCGTTTTTTGGAGTAAAGATCCTTTTGAATTTCGCACATGAAAACGAGTTCAGAGGTCTAATTTATATGTACATAAAAGAATATTAATTCCACGTGAATAGACTCAACAAACGAGAGATTTTGGTCAACTAATTTAATGTATCTTCTGACGTTGCAACGTCATGCATTGATGGATGCATAAGGTTGTAAAGTATAGTGGGGAGCGAGAAATGATGACTCACTTAGCAAAAAAACGTTTGTTATTTTTGTTTTCATGGCTCTATTTATCATACTTATATCCTAGATCTTCTAGCTAGTTCATGAAGTTGGTAATATGCCACACTGGGCACTAGTCCAGTTTATTAAGACCAATTTTGGTGTTCTTTATTAACATAACGAAGCCTTCTCCTTGTTGCATGTATTCTGTCTCATTTCCGCTGCTTGAAAGTGAAGAGAGGAAAATGAAGTGAAGTTAGCCAAGCGTTTTAACCACTTCAACTGTCAAAAGCATTATTTACTAGCGTGTGTAATTTGCATTCTTTTTTCACAGTCTACACTTGAACAATATGAAAATGGCTTTCCAGTATGAAAAACAAAGACAAATTTCTCCCTCTGATGTCCAAGATGATATTATAGAATAGTTAATATCGTGAATGTGAAATTAAGAGAAAGTTGGGCACATTTTCTTAAAGCATTATGCAGTGGCGTGGCCAGAGTCTTTACCCTCTAGCTTCTAGGGGGGATTTTGGATTTCTAGGGTCTCTGAAACACTATTTCCTGCATTTTGAGGCAAATATTTAAGAGTAACCTGAAAGCCATATATATGAAATGAATAACTTTATTTAAGTGTAAATGTATTTAGCTATATTACAGCTAATTGGGGACACATAATTTTGTTGCATTACATAATTTTGTTGTTATCAAACCAGAACATAGAATTATACACGTCAGAATATCTTTAGATTTATTTATAAACAAGTCGTAAATGTAAAAGCAAGTTGGAGGCATTTTATATAGACCCTTAGTATTGTAATTTATAGCATATGCATGCCTGCTAGTACTAATCTACTTACTTGGCCTTAAAACAGCTGTACCCCCCTACACGTTTCGACACGTTTAAACTTTTCATGAGCACTCTGGCTAAAATTTAACTAAAAAAATGTTATTTACTTTGACAGATCGTGTTCTAAACTTAAGAATTTGCATAATGGTGTTAATATGGAAGCGAGCCAACCCAGCCCAGTTACCCTAACTGATTGACTTGCTTGCTATACCCAAATGCTTAGCCTAATATCAATTCTGGCAAGACACAACATCTTTTTTATTTAATTATGAACTCTACACGAACAAAGCAAAACTTGTGAGATGAAAAGTTGTCAAAAAAAGCTGACCAAAACAAATTTTGTCATGTGTACTGAGATTTGACATAAAAAAAACAGGCCAAGATTCTCGAAAGTGAAATTGCGCCAACGCATTAACTCGGCTCATATATACCAATAAAGGTGAAAATAAACAATAAATGGTACCTAACACACAATCTCGCTAAAGCTGGCTGTTATAAGACCCCTTACGAGTCCGTCTCGGCATTGATTTTCGTTCAAAGATCTGCCGCAATTTACTTTGGAGTCCAACCAACAAAAACTATATTTGCATATTGAAATTTGATTCAAAGATGTTCTCACACGAAAAGACAGGTCTCTGATCTCGATGAAAACGCCATCAACCAAGAAACATCCATACAAAGAACAGCAACAAACACAATATAGAAACAACCACCATATTTCATAACTTCAAGCTTTAAACGGATATTTTACTCTGATGAAGAGCTCCATGCCACTTGAAACGTCAGTATTTCATTACTTAAAACCTCGGGTGTTTACCACCTTTTCAATTTGCTCTAAAACACTGCCTACGCATCACTCTATTTTTTACACTCTAAAATAGCGTGTCCCACTATTTGACGTCAATGTGATTAAATATAAGAAGTGTCTGTATCTGAAAATCAACGCCTAATTCCGCTTGTCTAATTACACAACAAAAGGGGAAAAAATCTAGATTTGATTGTCAGGTGAAATTACTGTATTTATGGTATACTCGCGCTGTATTTGTATGCGTGTGTGTGTGTGTCGATACCCTGACTTTATTAACACTTTGAAGCCTGACGACGAGTCTTTAGTATTTTATTCTGGCTCAACGCCAGACAATTTTATTCAGCACAGGGAGAGGTCCAGGCCTCAAAGTGTTAAAACGTATCTCTTTAACACTTTGAAGCCTGACGACGAGTCTTTAGTATTTTATTCTGCCTAACGCCAAACGATTTTGTTCAGCACAGGGAGAGGTCCAGGCCTCAAAGTGTTAAAAAGCATTTCTATTGCTCTTTGTTTGTGTCAACGTTGTTTAAATTCAAAACTGATCTCCATTTCCAAAAGTATATATGTTGTAATAATTGTATTTACCAAGCACAGAACCTTTAGTTTTGCATTTCCCCCCTAAAATAGTTATGTCGGGCAGAGAATAATAACATGAAATTAAATCCCAAGAAGACTAAAGAAATGATGGTCAATTTCTCGACTCGACCTGCGCACGTTCAAATTGTCATCGACTTTCTAACAACATAAGGTGGGGCCAAGTCGATGCACTTTCAAAAAAGGCCTCTAAACGCCTGTATGCTCTTCGGTTGTTAAAGAAGATTTTCAACCATATCCTTGTCTCACTGTCTATAAAACTTGTATAAGACCTATACTGGAATATGCATGCCCTCTGGCTTACCTAATTATATTACCTTAATAACTAAATTGAGTCTGTTCAACGGAGAGCTCTCTGTATTATACATCCTCTACTTGAATATAAGAACGCGTTAGAAGTAATTAAGCTAATGCATTGTACGATCGACGCTGTTTTTTTAATGAGCGCTTATTTAACAATATGGTGTATCATTCGCATAAGATTAGTTGTTTAACACTTTGAGGCCTGGACCTCTCCCTGTGCTGAATAAAATCGTCTGGCGTTAGCCAGAATAAACCTTAAAGACTCGTCGTCAGGCTTCAAAGTGTTAAAGAGATAGGTTTTAGCACTTTGAGGCCTGGACCTCTCCCTGTGCTGAATAAAATCGTCTGGCGTTAGCCAGAATAAAATACTAAAGACTTGTCGTCAGGCTTCAAAGTGTTAATACCTCCAGAGCGACACTGATTCCTCGTTGTAGGACTGATCGTTTTAGAAATAGTTTCATAGTTACTGCTTCAAACAATTTTAATTCGAAATGATTGTAAAAATATTTGAAACTGTAATTTTATCTTTTTAACTAATATTATGCGAACCATTATATAATTCAGTTTTTTACTGCAAAAATGATCTATTAAAATAATGTGATTACTGCACAAGTTATAGTTGAAGTCTTTCCCCAATAGCCATTACACCTTCACTTGGTACTCAAGAGTGTCAAAACCTTTGAGATGATTTATGATTTTGCCCATCACTACACCGCATCAATATGAAAACTAAGGAATAAACGCACTCTGGCAATTAGCGATGAAGTAAATGTGTGACTTCCGTTTGACCACGCCCCATTCACAAACAATTACCATAACGAGCCTTGAGACTGTCGTTAAAACCACATAACCGTTTGCGTTGTCAGCTACTAACGTTAGTCGAGCTTCGCTTTCGTTGCCGTTTCTTGACCAAGTGAGAAGATTTCGAGCCGAATACTTCCAGAATGCATTCGAGTTCACTGAAAGAGTGTTTTCCTCAACGTGGTTATGGGTTTTCAAACAGAATCAAAACACAGGTAGGATTTTAAAAATTGCGCGCCAAAATGTGAAGGACCGCTGCACATACAAAGATCGTGCTATAAAAACGCTCGTGCGACATACAATTGCTGTATACATGTTTTAGCTCCATAAACAATTTCAGGTTTCTCAATTCCCTTAACAATAAACTATCGCTACTGTAAAACGTTGGGAGATAGCATCATCTATGGTGTATACTGATAAAATATGCTGAAGGTACATAATAATCCTATAATTTTGAATAAACAATAGACATCCATAGAGAGTTGCATTAGGTTATTATTCCGACACCCAGGGATGTATCTTGGAGACACATCTCACTTTGTATACTTTAGAAGGAAGGGAACGAACACACATATGTTCCTGGTATATAGTGGAACAGAAGGGCAATATCAGTATATCGTATATGGTTCTATATAATATATTCATATTCCACGGTGCAGCTCGAATGCTTTAGATCAATACAGAATGTTGTGCAAACAACTTAAATCTTACATGTGCACTGGCGTGACCGTGTGCCCAAACATCGATTTTATCCTTGAAAATTTAAACATGACTTATATTTCTGACCCACAATGGTTTCATCTATCTTCCTTATTTTCTATTAATTATTATTTTCATCTTCTTAATATGAATAGAATATATTATCTTTATCGTTACTTGCACGTTTGGTAGAACTAAACACTTAAGAGGACATGGCAAAGTCACACAGATTTAATTAACTTAAAAGGTTTGTCAATTTGGGTGATGACAATTATAAGAGTAAGTGTGTGACGTTGCTGTGGTTCTAGAAAATCTACTCACGATCAGTACAACGAAATAAAATTAACGTACAAGCAATAGTATAATAATGTAATATAAAGCTATGAAACGCATATGAATAAATCAAGGGGATATGAACACTTTTTATAAATATTGTCCATGTATGTTAATAGTGCATGGCTATAGATGATATATAGATATTCGTAACGACACATCATTTCGGTTGCACTTCTAATCTGACACTTAAGGTTAATGCCGTTTGCCAACTCACTGCATGCATCAATTACAGCACACTGGCTATCTAACATTCACTCCTATAAAGAACTAATAATATATAATATATAATATATATATATATATATATATATACATATACATATCCCACAGAGTTGAGATGACAGCCGTTGTTAAATTTATCAGATTTTGACACATACTCCAGAAAATATACACATTTGGCTAATGATGTTTACTTTTTTAACACTAAACAAACGCTAAATCACAGGTAATTAAGTTTTTGGGGACTTCATTAAGATAAAAACAACTTATGAGGTATAGACACCAAGTCTAAATGCTAAAAAACAATCCGTTGAAAATTATAAGCTTCTTCTGAAGAGCTGACGCCGTTTTCTTTGTTCAAAGCTTTATAATTAGTGACAATATACCTTGGTGACTCTTTTCACCGGATTCGGAATAGATTAAATCACAACGGTTTTTCTGCACGACTGCCCGACCGGTTCGTAAACAATGTAAGCGCACCTCATTAGTAAAAATATTTTAAAAGCGAAAAATAGTGCACTAAAAACGGTGTGTTCATATGGAGGCGAGCCAGATGATTTTTATTGTGCTAGTTAGCTCGCCTACACACGTAAAAATCTCACAGCTTGTCAACAGGATGTGTTCGCAACAGGCTTGTAGCAAGGCTGGGAACAAGTTGTAACAATGCTGTTCATTCAAGAAGCTGCTACAACCTTGTTAGCATCAACCTGTTAACAACTTGTTGAGTGCAGAGCGGTAACAGGTTGTTGGAACAACTTGTCATCAGTCTGTTGGAGTCATCAGCCTTGTTACAAGTTGTCAACAACCTGTTACAGACATGTTAACAGACCGGGGACAGCCAGTGCGAACACATGACGGTGACAGCCTGTTGAACAGCGTTGTAACAACTTGCTGGCAGGTCTGTAACAGCTTGTGCGTTTTTACGTGTGTAGCTGGGCGGCTTGCTTGTTGTGCTAATTGCGTAATTTATCAGTTCTGGTAAGACACGAAGTCTCATTGTTTTAAATATGAACTGTACATGAACAAGCAGAACTTGTGAATTGTTAATATGTCGGGAAAAAGCTGATAAAAACAAATTTTGTCGCGCGTATATACGAAGCTTTTATAGTGCCTGTTTACATGGACCTCGACGACGGTTACAAAGCAAGACAAGTTTTACAATTTTAAGGAAGTCACGGTTAACTGACTATTATATTTGCTATTTGAAGCTAGTTTAATGACTTCCAAAACGCCACCAGTATTGCTAAAATGATTGTAGTGAATCTCAAGCAACAGTTCTCAACTTTTGGCCGTTGACGTCGTCCTGAAGACGCGAAAATGCTCTAAGTGGCGTTGTATAAAGAACGATAGCCTGCGAGCAACACTCCCCAAGACAGTCTGTTTACAGGCTAAAGGAACGAGGACGGTGTTGAGCTAAAAATTATTCATTCTCTTTGTTTTGCAATAATAATTATTTTGTTGAAAGCGGGACGACGTAGACCTTAAAGGGCATATGACTCGAAAATTAAGTTTGTCTTATTGAAAAGAACATTTAAAATGATAAAATAACATCTTTTGCAGTTTTTGGTTTCCTTGCTTCGTTTTTGAGATATCCCAGCTTGTTTGATATGCAAATGACACAACTTTTTACGTCACATGTGCATAATGAGTTATCAGAAAAGGTTACATATCTTTGCTATTATGATAACATGGGCTTAACTCAAAGGAAGCATGTGCGTGTTTCTATCCACAACACCAAACATGTAGAATTCCAAGTGATTTTGTTTCACAATAGCAAAGATATGTAACCTTCTCTCGGTAACTCATAATACTCATTATGCATGTGTGACATAGAAAGTTGTGTCATTTGCATATCAAACAAACTGGAATATCTCAAAAACGAAGCAAGGAAACCAAAAACTGCAAAAGATGTTATTTTATCATTTTAAATGTTCGTTTCAATAAGACAAACTTAAATTTCGAGTCATATGCCCTTTAAAGTCCCTTATACATTTCATAATAAGTTGTACGTTTATAACATGTAGTGCATGTGGTACGTTTGCGAGCTTGGTGTAATGTAACAGACATTTGGTGGACGTTCGTCAAGCTCAATTTAATACTCAGAAAAGATTTCTGAGCGCCAGACAGGGTTCGAACCTGTAACCTTCTTAGCGACACTGAGGCCCTGTTTACACTAGAGCAAAAGTATCCGGGATTCACATTGTTTTTCATCCTCATGAGAATAAAAGACAATGTGAATCCGGATACTTTTGCTCTACAGTGTGTATCAAAAAAACGTGAACCCTTAGAAAACAACCTATTGTAGTAGTTTGAAAGTCCTAAGCACTTCGCTGAACCCACAGATCGTAAAACACACGGTCTTATACACCTGGGAAATTAAGATAACTTGAAGTGTATGCATGGTGAAAGTATTTAAAAGGTTTTTCGCTTCGTTTAACTTATGTGCTGATTAATTTATAACGCAGCGCTTTTAGGGCTTTCAAACTACTACAATAGGTTGTTTTCTAAGGGTTCAGGGTTTTTTGATACACACTGTAGTGTAAACAGCGTCTCAGATGAAGAGCTAAGGTTGCAAATTCATAGTCATATGCATACTCCTAAGTGGTAGCGTTTGCATAATAATAATAATAATAATAATAATAATAATACTTTATTCATCAAATACCAATACAGGCACATATGAAAAGATATTTACATAAAAGTACAGAACGTGCAGTAACATGAACTAGATAATATCATACAAACTATGGTTAAAAGTGTAAAGGGTATAGTAATGTGAGTTAAATAATATAGCTAGGAGTACAGTGTATGTTAATATGGGTTAGACAATATAATGACTATCATATAATGAAAGAATATCATGAAAATATTTTGATATTATTTTCATGATAGACTTATCGTGTACATTTATTATATATAGAACGAAATCCTTTGTGTCAAGTAAACGGAAAGACGCGTTGACACTGTATATATTATTTATAAAAGTATTTCGAAGCTCTACAAACTTTTTGTTGGAGCAGGACATTAAATAGTGAAATTCATCACCGATTTCATTCGAGTGACATAAAGTACACTTTCGTTCCTCGTAAGGGGTTTTGTTATATCGGCCAGATTCAACTGGTAGTTTATGTGCGGATATTCTCACTTTTGTTACTGCCTGGCGATGTTTAACATATTTTTGCATATGAGATGTAGTTAAAGTGATATAATAAGTCAAGTTGTGCGTATACATGTAGTGCATGTGGTACGTTTGCGAGCTTGGAGGAACCGACTCGCAGATATAGCGCTCTGTGTCAGATAGAGCATAATCCATTGTATGACTGCCAAAGTGCTCTGCACTGCCAATACGCAAACATACTTTTCTCGGTGTAAGGCTTGAGGTTAATTAGGTATAATGCACTGCCAAATTGGTGATATTGACGCAAGCACGCACAAGAAGCTCAAATGGTGTTTTCAGTTTTGTTTAAAGAAGGGCATATCGTTTAAAGTAGAGTGCCGCGCCGTATATATGAGGCCAAGTGTGTCTCAATGTGAATAAATAAAGGTGGTGCATTGCCAAGATTTTAGAGAACGAAATACTGACTCAGTTTTGAGCCAAACTAGCTCTTCATTATGCATCATGGAGTAACGTAAAACTAGAGTGCTGTGTTAGCCTATATTACAGACACAGCGTGTTATATACAATGTTAAGGGCTGGTAAACTGCCAAAATTAAAAAAAATTAGAAAACAACATCGGACTACGGTACGGTAGAACTACGAAGTAATGTAGAAGTAAAGTGCTGCATTATAGCTTATATTAATTAGAAAGTGCTATATATACAATGTGATAGAAAGCGTAAAGATGGTGAACTGCCAAGATTTTAGACAACGAAATACTGACTCTCGGATTTGAGCCAAAGCTTTTCACCACATAAACCATGGGGATATGTACCTAAAACTGTAAAATTCTGCTTGTGTTTGCCTATATATTAATTAGCAGTGTGTTATATATACAATTAATGTGATATTAAAAAAAAGATTAAAGTGCTTTTAAACCGAAATATGATATTACTGCATATGGATTCTATTTAATGTGTATAGTTGAATGCCAACATATTTTTTGATTTGAACTTTTATTTGTTGTTATATTGAGGTTTGTATTCCCAAAATGGTAATGAGGATGGCGTCTATGTAGGCATAATTTGCATACGCAGTGTTCCATTACAGCAGAAATATTACCCAATTGCTCAATTTGAATATTTGAATATAGTATATTCTGTATTTTATCATTTTTTTTCATTAAAATAGTCAAGCGGTTTATCATAAGAAAAGGGAAAAAACACACACAAATGCCTACATAGACGTGATCCTCATTACCATTTTGGAAATACAAACCTCAATATAACAACAAATAAAAGTTCAAGTCAGAAAATATTTTGGCATTCAACTATTCACGTTACATAGGGGGCTTTCCATTTACACGGTTAGACCGGTCAGTCCGGTTAAATGGAACACGATTCGTTTGAGACCTGGGATGGTCTGACTGGAAAATTTGGTCCTAATCAAAAGCAAGTCCATTCTCGCCGGACTGATCGGTCTAACCTTGTCAATTGGAAAGCGCCCATAGAATCCATATCAGAGGTACTTTAAAAGGCGGTGAACTGTCAGGATTTTAGAGAACGAAATACTGACTCAATTGAGAGTATCCAAAGCTCGCCTGTTCATCAAACTAAAGAGTTGAGTATAGAACGAAGATGAAATGGTGATCATATAATATGAGAATGAGTTTCAAGGGCTGTTGCAACATTTCGGCCGATTGCCAGCGGTACCCGGTCCATGTTATAATTGCATCATCTTTGTCTACTGTCATAGACATATATAGTTTTGACACCCTATTAACTGGCTGCATGAATAATTTACCGAAATATAGTAAGGTTAGATATACTACGGAAACAGAGAACGTAGGAATCTAACGTTTCGACGTAGGAACGTTTTGGAATCTAACTCTCTGACGAAGGGCCTTCGCTCGAAACGTTAAATTCCTACGTTCTCTGTTTCGGCAGTATATCTAACCTTACTATATTTCGATTGTTGTTTCTACACTGCCTACGCAGCACGCTACTTTTATTTCACTATTTGAATAATTTACTATCTCTAATATTGAGCAACTTAATCAGTATCCACGTCATCGTTAGATAAAGATAGGCTACGTGTACGATACACGTATTTTGATCACCATTCCACGTATACACACACTCTATACAAAAACAGGAAAAACTAACACTTTAAGATTCTTGACCATATACAATAATAAATAAACGTGATCATGATATCATAAACACACACTTTCCTGTCCAACCTCTGCCGTTGGAACACAGATCCGGATATGCAAGTCATGAAATTGATTTAATTTTCTTTTTCAATGTAAATTAATTACGTTTTTATGACATTTAATTAGCCGACAAGGAGCTATATATACAATGAATCGCCTATGCCCGTAAAAAGTTCCCATTAGATGCCCCTAAAAAGTTCCCATATAGAGATCGTTGCTTCTTTGTTCTTGTCTATTATCAATGAATTGGATTACGGCAAATGTCAAGGTACTGATCTGCATTATGTGAGTTGATATAACCAAATGTTAATGTGTTACTCCGGGTGACGAACCATGCATACAGGACAAGAAAACTCTACTTGGCCCGGCTGGGATTCAAAGCCGCGACCATCGATTTACTAGTCCGACGCTCCACCAACTAAACTACAGATCACTTCCACCCGAGTTCACTGTTAGTTATGTGAGTACACTGCATGATCACTCCACATAGTTACAAAATTATAAGTTGAGTGTCCAATGAAACGTTTTCAGTCAAATGAAAGATGTTTTATAACAAATGGATTCCATTTTGCTGTTGTCTGTCAGTTATAGATGCACAGATGTCGTCACAACGTGGTAAGAACAAAAAAGTCCCACGTTGTTGCGTCTTCTGTGCATCTATAACTGAACAGACATAAAAAAATGGAATCTATTTGTTTTATACAGTACAAAAATGTAAAAGGTTTTTATCGAAACTCTTGCCGGATTTTGGGGCATGAAGAAGGGAAAAAAGCAAGTCAGCTGACGTGATCTGACGTGTCCATGTGTCTGTCCTTTAACAGATCATGGGCATGCAACCAATGAAAACACGGATAGCAACCAGGGCATTGTATAAATATTGACAGAGTTACGATGTATATAAAAAATAATAAATTATAGAAATACAGACGTTTCATGCAAGCTGAAGCCCTTAATCAAAGTAATGATTTAATTTATCAGTATCTTTAATTTTTTATATCTGTGACTTACGTTAGTCGTTGACGTGTTTGATCACGTACCCTAAATCGGCCCCTGTCTGTCTGCCACGTTTCGGCTAAAGTGTATTAGAAGTCTCGACCATAACTGTGTACGTGCGTTGTGCTTCCTGTGACTGATATTTCTGATGGAAACAATTGACACTTTGAAGCCTGACGACGAGTCTTTAGTATTTTATTCTGGCTAACGCCAGACGATTTTATTCAGCACAAGGAGAGGTTCAGGCCTCAAAGTGTTAAAACCTATCTCTTTAATACTTTGAAGCCTGACGACGAGTCTTTAGTATTTTATTCTGGCTAACGCCAGACGATTTTATTCAGCACAAGGAGAGATCCAGGCCTCAAAGTGTTAAAACCTATCTCTTTAACACTTTGAAGCTTGACGACGAGTCTTTAGTATTTTATTCTGGCTAATGCCAGACGATTTTATTCAGCACAAGGAGAGGTCCAGGCCTCAAAGTATTAAGACACCGAAGATATATTTATACAACAAAGTCAAAGTATAGTGCTTGATGTTTTATCATTTAAACCTCTGTGTGAAGTATCCATTCTGTATTTTTTATTATATAGGAGATGAATAGATCTTATTTGAGTCTGTTTCCACACTCAATACAATTTTCAGACCACTCACCTAAAAAGCCATCAGTCATAACGACACCCATGCAAGATTTGTCTAAGTGCTGTTACCAGTTTACACATGACGATCTCGCATTTAGCTTGTATGGCAAGTCTGTGGTTCAACCAATTGACACAGAACGTATTCAACGAAAAAGACGAAGTAGCTCAAGCAATTTGTCTCCAAACGCTAAACGAAAAGTCGGTGGTACCTATGGAAACCTTAATGGTACGTATAGAATAGAATGGAATGGAATAGAATGGAATGGAATAGAATGGAATGGAATGGAATGGAATAGAATATAATGAAATCGAATGGAGTAGAGTAGAGTAGAGTAGAGTAGAGTAGAGTAGAGTAGAGTGGAGTGGAGTGGAGTGGAGTGGAGTGGAGTGGAGTGGAGTATAATAGAATCGAATCGAATAGAATACAGAATAGAATAGAATGGAATAGAATAGAGCAGAGCAGAGTGGAGTGGAGTGGAGTAGAGTAGAGTATAATAGAATGGAATCGAATAGAATAGAATACAGAATAGAATGGAATGGAATATAATAGAGCAGAGCAGAGCAGAGCAGAGTAGAGTAGAGTAGAGTAGAGTAGAGTAGAGTAGAGTAGAGTAGAGTATGCTTCCAATTGTGTAATAATGCTGGAATGTTTGTTCCTTTTAATGTTTACACAGAAGACCACTTTTTCCCAGAACATTGGTCAACACCATTTACAGCAAGGCCACAGCAGTCAAGTCATAAGTCCAACGACCAGTCGGAAAAGTTCGACATTCATCCTTCTAACGCTGTGATGTCATTCATTCCCGAAGTGCAACTGTGCATGTCCAGTCTCCCTGGCGACGATTTTGGCGCGTGTGCCAGGAAAATGATTCCGAAGAATACCGTGATTGGACCATACAATGGACGAAGAGTAAGGCCAGAAGAACTGAGGATGGGAAATGGGGCCGACATGTCTTTCCTTTGGGAGGTAAAGCTCATTTTATTTTTATTTCACTAGTTACAAACTTTTGTTGTGAGGTCTGTATGAAGACAGACTGATAGATGGATGGATGGATGGACGGACGGACGGACGGACGGACAAACGGACAGACGGACAGACGGACAGACAGACAGACAGACAGACAGACAGACAGACAGACAGACAGACAGACAGACAGACAGACAGACAGACAGACGGACAAACAGACAGACAGACAGACAGACAGGGAGGCAGGCAGGCAGACAGACAGACAGACAGACAGGCAGACAGACAGACAGACAGACAGAGAGACAGACAGACAGGCAGACAGAGAGAGAGAGAGAGAGAGAGAGAAAATTTATTTAAACTCGGAATTTCATCAATATATACATAAATTGCTTTTCGTGAAAGCCGAGAACTATTTAAAAATATATTTACATTTTTTTTTTGTTATTTTGAAACAATAAGATAACTTATTTAAAACACTATTGTGGGAAACTGAAGGTTGAGAGAGTTTTCTTAAATGATTTTAAACTTGTTGCTAATCTTGCTTCTGTGGGTAAACCATTCCACAATTTTCCTCCGCTTAGTGCAAAACTGTTTTTAAGATAGTTTGTTTTTGGCCTTGGTAAGGCAATTTTCATCTCACGATCTCTGAGATTATAATTTTCTGAATAGTTACACAAGCGGAGGTAATCTAATAAATACGGAGGTGCTAGGTTGTTAAGCGCCTTATATATGAGGACAAGTTTATGTTGATCCCTCATTTCTTGTAGTGTTTTCCAACCTAGTTCTTCTCTAATGACATAAGATCGGACGTCATAACCTTGTTGTGTAATAACGCGGCCAGCACGGTTTTTTAACTTTTGCAGTCTAGTTGCCTGTGATGCATTGAAATTATCCCAAACAACATCACAATAATCGAATAAAGGCTGAATTAAAGAATTGTAAATTGCAAGAGCCACCTCTTTAGAAACAAGCGGACGTGCTTGCCTTAGGCCTGCAATTGCTTGCGAAACTTTTTTTGACACATAATCTATGTGTTCATCCCAGGAGAGTCTTTCATCGATATGCACACCTAGGCATTTATTACTTTTAACACTGTTTAGTGCATGACCGTCGATGTTAATTTGCGAAGTGTTTCGGGTTTTATTTAGGTTATCGTCCGATCCTATGAACATATGTTCAGTTTTTGTTGCGTTAAGACTTAATTTGTTTGCTAGTAACCACTGTTTTATATTGCTCAGGTCTTTGTTAGTTGAATGAATTACCTTTTTTAGTGATCTGCCACTTGTAGTAACATTAGTATCATCTGCATACATTCTTGGCTTTGAATGATGCACACAGTTTGGCAGGTCATTTATATAAATTAAAAAGAGCAGTGGCCCGAGAATCGAGCCTTGCGGTACTCCGCACTTTATTCTCTTAAGAGATGAGAAGTGCCCATTTATAAAACAACATTGTGTTCGATCCGTAAGGTAGGATTCAAACCATTTTAGCGTTTGGGCCGATAGGCCGTATAGACGGAGCTTTTGTATAAGAATAGAGTGATCAATCCCAAAAGGGTTAGAAGCTGTGTGTGTTGATATAATCAAGCCCAATTCCAAGCCGTTTACCGTTCTATCTTGCTACAGACCTCCTAATGGAGATAGTGATGAATTTTACAATAGCCTAAAAGCTATTACCGCTAAAGTTGATAACGACGGTAAAGAGTTGATTATTTTGGGTGACCTAAACACCAATCTTCTATCTACAGAGAACAATAAGTCCAAACGCTTGTTTGAAGGGCTCACTGAATTATATCAACTCAAGCAGTTAATCGCTGAACCTACACGAATTACTGAAACTAGCAGTAGCCTAATTGATGTAATACTAACGAATATGCCAAACCGAATTGTCTGCAGCGGTGTCCTTCCCTTAGGTATTAGTGACCACTGTTTAATATTTGCAATCAGGAAAATAGCAATCCAAGCCACAAAGAAACACAAAATAGTGCAATCGAGAAACTTTAAAAACTTTCAAGCTGAAAGTTTTAGAGCTGATCTAAGCTCCATGCCATGGGACAGTATAAAAGGATTCGATAACCCAAATGACATGTGGCAAGCTTGGAAAAATATGTTTCTCGCAGTGGTTGATAAACATGCACCACTTAAAACGAGAAGAATAAGAAATAAAAAATCGCCATGGTTAAACTCAGAAATTAAACAACAAATGATTGCACGTGACAAACTAAAAGCTCTTGCCATCAAAACAGATAGCCCCCAAAAATGGGCGGATTATAAAAATGCAAAAAATATGCTAAATAATGCAATTAAAAAAACAAAATCGACATATTTCCTCAACCGTTTTAAAGAATTAGCAGGTCAACCAAAGGAAATTTGGAAAACAATAAACGAAGCTATGTCACGAAATGGCAAAGCAGAGCATAATATTCAGACTGTAACTACTAAGTCAGGTACCTACACTAATCCAGCTGACATAGCTGAGTTGTTTAACGAGCATTTCATTGAAATTGGTCCAAGCTTAGCCGCTGAATTACCAGCCTCCTCTAAAAGATTCGATGAATACATTACACCAACAAAGAGCACATTTACCTTAAACCAAATTTCCGTAGCAGATGTTCAACTGCTGCTTAAAAACATTAAAACAGACAAAGCGACAGGCCTTGATAGAGAGAGAGAGAGAGAGAAATTTATTTAAACTCGGAATTTCTTCAGTGCAACGCACTGCTTTACAAGAAAGCCGAAGGGAAAAAAAAAAGTAGTTAAAAAAAAAGTAGTTCAAAGAACTACACGAACTGAGGAAGCAATGATTGCAAGTGACAAGAAAGCCGAAGGGAAAAAAAAAAGTAGTTAAAAAAAAAGTAGTTCAAAGAACTACACGAACTGAGGAAGCAATGATTGCAAGTGACTTTTAAAAGTATTCAAATTGTCAATACACCTAATACTTTCCGGTAATTCATTCCAAATTTTAGCTCCAGAAAACGCAAAGCTTCTTCTTAAGAACTCAGTTCTAGGCTTAGGTAGAACACACGTCATTTTTCGCCCTCGAAGTGAATAATTGTTGTTGTCATAGGTCTCAAAATGGTCTCGCAAGTAGGAAGGAGTCAAATTATTTGACAACTTAAATACCATAATTAACACAGAGAGACAGACAGACAGACAGACAGACAGACAGACAGACAGACAGACAGACAGACAGACAGACAGACAGACAGACAGACAGACAGACAGACAGACAGACAGACAGACAGACAGACAGACAGACAGACAGACAGACAGACAGACAGACAGACAGACAGACAGAGAGAGAGACAGACAGACAGACAGACAGACAGACAGGCAGGCAGGAAGGCAGGCAGGCAGGAAGACAGACAGACAGACAGACAAGCAGACAGACAGACGGACGGACAGACAGACACACACAGACACAGACACAGACAGGGGGTACTAAACGGAGGCTATATCTTGACAACCAATCTTTTTCTATTACAAGATTTACAAATCTGGAAAACTCGACCATTACATCGATGGCTCTGACGAAGACGTCTCTTGCTGGATGCGTTTCATTCGCTCAGCTCGCAACAAACAAGAACAGAACTTGAGTGCCATTCAATACGAAGATAACATTTTCTATCGAGCTTTGATTGACATTCCTGTTGGAACAGAACTTCTTGTCTGGTATGAGGAGAAATATGAAGAATACTTTGGAATCCCAATTATACTATCGACTGAAAATCTGAGGGCAACACAAATAGGTAAAAAAATTTTTTAAAAATCTTTAAAACATCAGAGCCCAAAAAGATTAATTAATTAATTCAGAGAATTAAAGTGCATTTAAACCCAATTTTTTTATCATCTGAATACGTTCTACATAGAGCGAACAGTTGTTCAGTTTTTGTTTTTTTTATTGGAGCTATTCTTCAATGTTTTTTGGCGATTCGCATTTCTAGTATGGTAATGAGATGACGTCTGTGTAGGCATTTGACTTTCTTTCTCTTTTTGGCAAGATAAACTACCTGAGAATGTTTGTGGAAAAACTCATACAATATGGAACATGTTGTTCAAACACACCATTAATGGAAGAATTGGGTCATGTCACTCCTGCAAATAAATATTGTATAGATAATGATGACTACTTTGGCGTCATCTCATTAACATTTTGAAAACAAAAAATCTCTATTGAAACAATAAAGGTTGCTCCAATCTGAAAAATATATCGTTGTTCAACTATTTGCCAAAGGTAGAACGTATTTAGATGATAAAAAATTTGGAGTTATATGCACTTTAAATCAATTCTATTTTTCGTTTGTCTAGAAATCACCATTCCTTCCAGTCCACCGAACCACTCGCTTCGTCACCAGTCTTTCTCGCCTAACATGTTAAGGACAATGAGAAGAACCAAATTATGGGTAAATGAGAAACTGTGTAGTGATCTCCCTGAAGATGAACATGTTATGTTACCGAAACTGTACAGATCTGACAGCTTTGAAGATCAAGAAAGCGCGTTTTACGCTAATTCAGACAGCGAGAAAAACGACAATGGATTCAACGAGAATGGACTTGTCTCTTCGGACGAACTCGAATCCCTTTTATGGAAATGCAGTCAGTGCAGTCAATCGTTCAGTCAGCGGTCCGCTTTACGAGTTCACGTGTGTCCAGTCCATACGAGTAAGCCATTCAATTGCGGCCACTGTACTCTCTCTTTCGCAGATCCAAACACATTGCGTGCGCATGTCGTAACGCATACCAATGAACGTCTATTCAAATGCGGCTACTGCTCGCGCAGGTTTGCTGGCGCAACAACGCTGACCAACCATATTCGCACACACACGGGAGAAAAGCCGTTCATTTGTGAAAAATGTGGGAAATGTTTTTCCCAGGCGTCGCAACTGAGCAGACATCAAAGAATAGTTGGTGACTGTGTTTAACATTGGTTACAGAAGGAAACAAAAGAAACACTAGAGAATGTAAAATAATAGTAGCCAGAATATACCCTTTTATAATAAGTACAATCTCGTTCCCAGAGCCCACGTTCCCCACCCGGGAAACGAGAGACTCTGGGATAATCCGTTGCAAATCACAGGATTCTTGTTATTCCGATTGAGGTACGCATGCGTAAATATCCGAGCGGAATCTGGATAGTATGTTCTCCTTGTTTGATTTTTCCCCAAACAAGTCAATGGGGTTGCTGGCGAAGCTCGAATTACAGCATCTACACACATACGGCGAAGATATCGATCGCGGCAACGTCTTCACTGGAGTCTTGTCGTCCGACATCTTTGTTATTTTTGTTTTATTAATTCTATTTCCGGTCACTTCAGACCAACTCATGCTCACTATTCAGCCAATAACGTAACGATTTGAAACGGATTATCCCAGAGTCTCTCGTTTCCCGGGTGGGGAACGTGGGCTCTGGGAACGAGATTTTAATAAGTATAGAATACGTAATTTTCACCCTATGACTTCAATTTCTTTTCAATTTTTCTTTTGAATTATTTTCAATTTCGTTTACTGTCTTAGCTTTTGTATATTTTCAATAGAATTCAAAAGGCTAAAAATGACGTTAAGTGTGGAAAATGACGTATTCTGCATTTATTAAAATGCATATATACATATGTATACCTCACTTCTGCCTTTTGGTCGATTTGTCGGTGTTTGTCTGTCAATCTGTTTGTTAATTTTTGTTTTGGTTGTTTGTTTGTTTGTTTTCTTGTTTGTTTGTTTGTTTGTTTGTTTGTTTGTTTGTTTGTTTGTTTGTTTATTTGTCTGTCTGTTTGTTTTCTTGTTTGAATTTTTATTTGCTTGTTTGCCTATCTATCTGTTTGTTTATTTGTTTGTTTGTGTATCTGTCGTCCGTCCGTTTGTTTGTACGCACGTCTGTCTGTCTGTTCGTCTGTTTCTTTGTCTATCAGTCCGTTTATTTGTACGTTTGTCTGTTTGTATGACAACATTAATTCTTAAAACTACAAACGATTGCATCACTTTTACAAATGAAAAAGTAGAAATGTATAATAGTAGATCCAAAATAGAAGGTAGTAAATTTAAGCATATACATAGCTGTTGTATCATTGACAAAAAAATAGACAATTTAAGAAAACTTCGAAGAAATATTTGTGACTTAATAATTAAACTTTTGATTTTATTATACAATCACATAAATTGGTGAAATTGTAAATTTAAATCCTCTGTATAACTAGTTTAAGCATGATTCAACCATGAATTAATACTTTGCACAACGAATAATTAGGGCCTGTTTATAGTTTGCCCGGATAAATTTTACATTCTGTTTATATGAAAGCGAGTTACCTGGCAAGTTGTAATATTTGAGATGATTAGCATCTGATACACATAGAACATTGCTAGGTCAGTCGTACTCACAAATTGTGGGGTCATAGAGGGGGTGGGTGGTCCTTACATTGACAAACTTAAAGTGCACATGAAACGAAAATTAAGTTTGTCTTATTTGAAAGAACACTTAAAATGATAGAGTAACATCTTTTGCAGTTTTTCGTTTCCTTGCTTCGTTCTTGAGATATTTCAGTTTGTTTCTGAAATGTAAATTAAATAACTTGACGTCACGAGTGCATAATGAGTTATGAGAGAAGGTTATATATCTTTGCTATTATCAAACCAAACTTAATTCCAAGGAAGTATGTGCGTGTGTTTCTCTCACAACGCCAAACATGTAGAATTTTCAAGTGATTATGTTTGATAATAGCAAAGATATATAACCTTCTCTGATAACTCATTATGCACATGTGACGTCAAGTTGTTTAATTTACATTTCAAACAAACTGAAATATCTCAACAACGAAGCAAGGAAACGAAAAACTGCAAAAGATGTTACTCTATAATTTTAAGTGTTCTTTCAAATAAGACAAACTTAATTTTCGTTTCATGTGCACTTTAAGTCTGTCTAACTAAAGGACCACCCACCCCCTCTATGTAGCAGGCCATTGACCCCACAATTTGTGAGTACGACTGACCTAGCAATGTTCTATGGGTATCAGCCTATTATAATCTGGAGTCAAAACTATTGTGTAGTGGGGGTGCTACGTGGTCGACGTTTTCTCGCTTCTCCTCCTCGACGGCTATAAACACTGCGGGGAGAAAAACAGTGTTTGCTCTACCGACCGGGAACTCGCCATGTCTCGGCTGGCTGGGTGCTAACATATGACACTTATCGTGAGTTTTGCGTGGATTTTATTAAAGGTTTACTCAATTTTTTCTAAGCTAGAACTAAACCACTAATATACATTCCCACTCTTCAGGAGTGCTGGGAGATTTCTACGAAACGACGCTCAAAAGGGCTGGGGAAATAATTATTGTACGCATGACCGTGAAGGGCATGCAGCCAAATGCTAAGTAAAATCCAACCTTCTTAATTTGCGTTTTTCATCACAAGAGGACGAGCCCTCCAAGGCGAGATCTCGCTATTGACAACCCGATATCTCGCCTATAGGATGGCTGGAAATTTCCCATGTAAACGCACTCAAGAGGACTGGCCTTCTTAGCTAGGAGGGCTAGCAAATCGAAGCTCACTATATACACGGTAAAGTTTGCCTTTTTTGCTTCGGACTAATATTTTTGGTTGTGTTTGAAGTTGCCGTGTTTGTTCATGTGTTTGTTAAAAATTCAAATCGTGTTTGCGAAAATATGATTTCGGGCTTCGTAGGAAAGTTGCACAAGTCGGTAAACAAGCCAATTAACGCGAGATGGAATCCAGTCCTCTTTAATACCAGGTCTAGCCCTACCAAGAGGGCTCATGTAAACACCTTAAGAGGATTGTCCCTGTCTGTATAATGATACCAACTCAGCTTTGCTAGTATTACCGATCTTTAGCTGACCAACTGGGTTTATCTTTTCTTAAACAGTATTTACCAAAACAGTTGTTATTCAAATGTGATATGGTTCAATGGTATTTCGTCGTATTGGTATCTAATTGTTTTGGACAGAAAAGCAGGCTTTTGGCCATCTTTCTCTCAGTTTTAAATTCTGATAATCCGTCTTCGTCGCAATTAAAAACAGTATGGTGCACATATCTATAGTTTTCTTAAATAATTTAGATAACGACGCCTCCTGCCTTTCCTCTTTATATGGATTCCAATACTCCTGACCTCGAACGCTTGGCTGACTTTAAAAAGCCACAACTATTGTCGTTTTTTGACACCATCTCTGCATGAATCAAACTGTTTATTTTGCGCTAACCAATGAAAAGCAAAGGGGTTGATCTGCCGTTATTGTTTAGATTAAAATGAGATACTCGTAGACAAAATAACAACACAATAGAAGATTAACTTGAACAAAGACGTCGAGAAACATATTCTAATTTATTCCATAAAAACCGATGAAGATTAACAGGATGAATGATTATTGACCCAGAGCCCGAAAGCAAGAGAGCATTTTTCAATTACACCCAGCCGTGGTTGAAAGCGTTGTGAGAAACTCAAAGAATGTCTGTAGCCTTACAAACGAACAGAAACCTTCCGGTTTTGATAAAGTCACCAACGTTGACCAAGGTAAGAAGGCCTGACGACGTACATCAAACGGTTCTGGTTGTATTGTATATCACTGACTAATAAATCACATGCACATCGATCAAAAGCAAGGCGGCAAAATAGCGCAAATCACGTAGCAAGGGTTCGACACGAGTTTTCATTTTTCAATACACCCTTGTTCATAGAATTGGATTATCTTAAGATTTAAGAAGATATCCCAACAAGTTTCGAGGTTTTCTAAGTCTATATTAGTTGGGTTAATCGCATGGAGAGAGAGCATTGCATATATAGGGTTGTATGCAAATTGACTGAGTATTTGTTAATGCGACAGTGCGTGTTAACGTTTTAAGCATATATATATATATATATCGTTGAAGCTTATACTTTGAAACTAGAGTATGAGAGAAGGCACGGAGGGGAGACTGAGCAGACTTACTTATACATTGCATGAACGCAGTGAAACAACATAAAGGTGAACAAGAGGGAGGTGAACAACATAAAATAATTTCTGATAGTATACATCCCCCCAACCTATGCCAGCCACTGTCAAGTGTGTTATATTTGTTAGCGCAAAATTTCATTTCAGGCGCGCATTTTACTTTGATAATACAATAAAGAGATCTTCTATAAACATTCTAAACTCTAAAAGATGTTCTAGAACACTGTGTATAATAGTTTAATCGTTTACTTAAATACTAGTTTCGGTTAGCTAAACGTGCATAATTAGTTCACTTGAATGCAAATTAACCCCAAGCTATTTTTCAACTTCGGTGATTGTGTTCAGTTTGCTGGTTAGCAAAGGGTTATTCCGATTATGTTTTTGAATGAATGAATGAATGAATGAGTGAAACAAATCTTATTTTTAGACAAAAAAATCGATTCAGTTTAAATTATGCATGATAATACTCGCATGAAGACTTCGACTTATATGAAACACGCGGCTTTTGGGGTATGTTAATTAGTAACCCTGTTAATGCAGTATAGTTTAGTGTAAGTGTATCTTACAAAACACAGCTAGGACTAACTATTTACATAAGCTTGGGCTGTCCCGGCTATAACTGGGAAGGTCGTATCACGAAATTCTTTCCCCGGCCGGGCAAGAGAAGACTTTAATGATATGGTTATAGATTCCTTTACATCTAAACTAACCAATTCTTTTCAAAATAAGTTTATGCGAGTTTTAAAACGCACAGTATACGATAATAAAACGAATCAGCCAAGTCGCTTCTTGTTATCGGCCTTTTACAATATCATGGTTGAAATCAATCTTCTATATATACAGGGAGAATGTTTCCCATGTTTGTTGCACCTCTTCAAGATCATTCCAGATATTCCTACTTTAGAAGCAAATTAGTCAATTACTGTTTTTTATCACTGTTCGATCGACTAGAACAGACGCCCTTCTGGCGGTATTGAAAACCGCTAACAAAGTATATAGTTCTAGATACCAAAGATTGTGAATGACAATTAATAAAAGAAAATAACTTGTAATGACTTGCAATTTCTAAAGATCTAGAATAGACTGCATGTATATATACGAGGTTATATATATAAGTGTCGGCATGTTGTCGGCATGTGGTGTTTAAAACAACAATAATTTATTCTGTTTGTAAAAAATTTATAACAAGTCTCTCTCAAGACTACCACTAACCTATAGCCGCGGATCAATTTTCACTACAAATCATTTATTCTACTAATACATATTTCTTATATACCCCATCACGATTGTTACGGTACAAGCTTTTTCGTATATGCATGCACTATATTGATTTGTGATCAAACCAGCAAGATATATATATAATTGTATATAAAAGTAGTGTTCTGCGTAGGCAGTGTTGAAACAACAATCGGAATGTAGTAAGGTTAGATATACTGCCGAAACAGAGAACGTAGGAGTCTAACGTTTCGAGCGAAGGCCGTACGTTTCTCTCTGACGAAGCGCCTTCGCTCGAAATGTTAGACTCCTACTATATTTCAATGTATATACACTATACAGTACACACGCCAGCAGATGAAGAAACTAAAGTATGCCATGTGCTGGCCTTTCCAAATGATATCTACGATTAAAGTTGTTCTTGACTGATGCTCTTTCATCATCATCTCTAAACCACTAGTTTTCGTTTTCACTTCATTTTTGAAGTGGTCGTTTATGGGAAGTTGAGGTGGTTGCTTGCCGTTTTTTCCTCAATTTATGCTAATAAGAGACTAATTATATCTAAAAGGGGAAACATGTCATCCAATAGAATAGGAACACAAGAAGCCACCATATAACGTCGACCTTCCTTTTGTCGTGTTGTCAACTATGAGACGACGTAACGGAAATGAGACTCTCAACCATTGTTTACCTTTTTGTTCACAAGATCAAAGCATTAAAAAAAATAAGATCAGTTATCTGTAATTATAATTAGGAGATGGAAGCATTCCGTTTAAAAAAAATTACGAGTAAATAAAAGTTCTAAGTATTATACATTCTAAATATACTGCGTCGGTAATATCTTATTAGATCGACTCGAAAAGAAATACCATTGACGAAATAAGTTCTGTACAACGAAGGAATAAAGATGTTTGACTAATTAATTACTGTTGAAACAGGATATTGCAATTCTTTACACCCAAGAGTCCATAAAAACTCGACTTAAGAGTGTAAAATGATTAAATGAATAGCGAACAATTACTGTCGTGGCAATAGAAGCGTTCCTTAGATATCGTTGCTATTATTCCTCAAGTTGACCAATTGATTTGACGAAAATTATTGCTAACTTCCTGTTTAGCGTTTAATACTAGTTGTCTCGTGCACTTTAAGTCAATCTCGTACCCAGACCCCGCGTGGCCTGGCATATATATTTATGCCTCCTCCGCAGGCCCTCGTTGCATCACGGACAGGTCACACTTTTGAGAGGGCCTGCCAGATCCTGTAAACAAAATGGGGACTGATCCCATTATGCACAGCGAGACTAGGCCCTCAGGGGCTGTTCACACGAGACGGGGTTATCTCGGGGGGTAGGGATAACTCGGGGGCTAGGGTCAACTTAGGGTCAAAGTTGACCCTATTTCACATGATAAAACGCAACTACCGAGTTGTCCCTGGCCCCCGAGATAACCCTAGCTTCATGTGAACGCTTCACCCCGAGTTATCCCGAGCAACAGCATAAATACGCATGCTTAAGTTGATCCTACCCCCCGAGATAACTCGGGTGAAAGCGTTCACATAGAGGTATGGATAACTTGGGGGCTAGGGTTACCCTATCGCTCCGACCGAGTTATCCCTATCCCCCGAGTTATCTCAGTCTCATGTGAACGGTTTACTTTTTTAACATGGAAATAAACTAACACCGAGTTATCTCGGGGGATAGGGATAACCCTAACCCCCGAGATAACTCGCCTCATGTGAACAGGCCCTCAGAGGCGATAGTTTTGAGAGGGCCTGCAAAATCTTTCCGGCCGCTGTTCGACAAACGTACATCCAAGTTCTTTTAACAATGTGACCCACCAGGAAATTCGGTCTAAACTTTCTTACAGATCATGACAATGAAGAAACCAATATGTTTTAGAATTACCGACCTTCTGCCGATAATACTTTTAGCGACAAAAAGGAATTGAAGGGGAAAATATCTGCCGAACAAAAGCAAATTCGACGGTCAGGAAAGTACAAGTGGCCACATTTCCTAGGAAATGTGGCCCCCCCTTCGGAAATTTGCCACACACACCCTCAGAATGATTCCTTACAGGATAATTGATATACGTGTAATGTGGACAAAACGTTTTTTGATGTACTCATTCCAGTCACTCACATGCAGGCAATTCCTACTAAATGGATCGATATTTCAGCAGGACTGTCAATGAACATGCCACACATCCAAGCCAGTTAGATAATGGTTTAATAAAGGGGAAATCATCGTTATAGTGCAGGCCACAGTCACCTGATCTCAATCCAATTGGGAATCTTTGTAATCAGATTAAGACAATATAGTCCAAGGGCATAATCACGTAAATCTTTGGATTGCTGTAAATATTGCTTTGGAGGGATTCCATTTTTTTTTAGCTAGACTAACTAATAGACAGGCATCGTCAGCATTGTATTACTAATTATACAATACCCTAGTTGCTATGCGTGTTTTCATTGGTTGTTGGCCATGATCTATTAGAGGACAGACACATGGTCACGTCAGATCACGTCAGCTGACTTGCCTTTTTCCTTCTTCATGCCCCAAAATCCGGCACGAGTTTCGACAAAGACCTTTTAAATTTGTATTGTATAAAACAAATAGATTCCATTTTTTTGTTGTCTGTTCAGTTATAGATGCACAGAGGACGTCACAACGTGGTAAGAACATCAGTGACCCACTCGACTGCGTCTCGTGGGCCACTTTTTTGTTCTTACCACGTTGTGACGTCATCTGTGCATCTATAACTGAACAGACAACGGCAAAATGGAATCTATTTGTTAAGTATTAAAACTTTTCTATTATAATACTAGTTTATATATTATTCCGTGTCGTTTACGATTGAGCAGTTCTTTTTGACCAGCAGCTGTGTATTTCGATTGTTGTTTCAACACTGCCTACGCAGCAAGCTACTTTTATTTTCACTGTTTAAATAAAAATGATTTGATGTATTTCGTTTTAATTTCAGGAAAACAACGACTTTTTTAAAACATGTGCCATGAAGTTCAACCACCTTGGTTCGAAAGCCATACGCGAAATTCGCGAAATCTCAACCACCACTACAACACCCGAGATATATTCCTTTACCGATGAAGACCTAGAGAAACATCTTCACGGCAAAAATAATGTCAAAGCGATAGATATTGAACGGATTCTACGAAAGCGAAAACTGCTGGACAATGAAGACCTAACAAGCAAGCGATCTAGTAAGAATATAATCAGACATATGACTTAACAGCGAATTCGACTTCTCAAACGGAACTTAAAATCTACTACTTTACCGTCTATACTGTAAGCAAGTTGCCCACTAGGGCGGCAACACGGAAAGAAAAGAAAATTGGACAGGCGCGCAACTAGGGTGTGGGGTTGGGGGTTGGGGGGCTTGCAACCTCTAGTTGTGAGACCTCTAATACTAAGGTTAGACATTAGATAATCAAATAATTAATCGTCTGTTGTAGTACGCAATACAATTCTCCTCAAATCTGGCGAGACTCGGAGGCTTCTAGCGGTGGGCCCAGGCGTCAGCTAGGCTGAATATAATTATGATAAATTTTAAATAATGCGAGAACAAAATAAAAATTTCCGCAACCGAAAATACGAGAAAAGCGTCCTCAAAATGCAGGAAATGCCGTTTCAGAGACCCAAAATTCAAATATTTTCCAGGGCGGCATGCCCCAGCACCCCCCTAGAATCTCTGCTTCCCACACCACTGGCTTTTAGTCCAAAATTGTTTAGAATACTGAACGACTTTGCCCTTTTTTTGCGTTCAACCCCTGCCCTCGAAATTTTCTAGTTGCGCCCCTGTTGGGGGTAGTGTCTAGAGACCTCAGTATAGCGAGTAATCCCTGGTCATTGATCCCTGGTGGCGTGTGCTGTTAGGGCGCTGCCTCTCACCAATAGTTAAGCCCGGTTGGACGGGGTTAGTACTTGGATGGGTGACCGCTTGGGAATGACCCCGTTGTCGAGCTTGGGACTCATGTGAGTAGAGTTGTAGTTGATCTCTCCTGTGCTTCGAGGGTTTTTCGCCGGGTACTCCGGTTTTCCTCCCTCCGTAAAACCAACACCTAGACTTTAGGAGGATAACCTTGTACGGGACCTAGAGTCCTATTGTTACTTCTCCTGTACCGCTAGGTACAAATTGTTGATAAGAAACTAGCCTATCCCTAATTAAATGTTATCTTAGGGAGCTTTCCATTTACACGGTCAGTCCGGTTAATTAAATGGAACACGATTCGTTTGAGGTCTTGGATGGTCTGACTGGAAAATTTGGTCCTAATCAAAAGCAAGTCCATTCTGGCCGGACTGACCGGTCTAACCTTGTCAATTGGAAAGCGCCCTTAGGCGCGTTTATTTCTCTCTTGTTATATCTGATATATAAGCTCAGGGTCATTGGCTTTGATTTCCAGCTGAAAGGCCTGCATGATAGTTGTATTCCTGCAACTGGTCCCAGTTGGGGTCCTTGACCCGTGATTGCCCTTGTCACAGAACAATGTTCATTCACTTCGATCACTCGCTTTCTCACTGACTAAATCACTCACTTGCATTCATTCACTCACTCGCTCGCTCGCTCACATTCATTCATTCACTCACTCACTCACCCACCCACCCACCCACTCACTCACTCACTCACTCACTCACTCACTCACTCACTCACTCACTCACTCACTCACTCACTCACTCACTCACTCACTCACTCACTCACACACACACACACACACACACACACACACTCACTCACTCACTCACTCACTCACTCACTCACTCACTCACTCACTCACTCACTCACTCACTCACTCACTCACTCACTCACTCACTCACTCACTCACTCACTCACTCACTCACCCACTGATCACTCACTCACTCGCTCGCTCACTCACTCACTCACTCACTCACTCACTCACTCACTCACTCACTCACTCACTCACTCACTCACTCACTCACTCACTCACTCACTCACTCACTCACTCACTCGCATTCATTCATTCACTCACTCACCCACCCACCCACCCACTCACTCACTCACTCACTCACTCACTCACTCACTCACTCACTCACTCACTCACTCACTCACTCACTCACTCACTCACTCACTCACTCACTCACTCACTCACTCACTCACACACACACACACACACACACACACACACACTCACTCACTCACTCACTCACTCACTCACTCACTCACTCACTCACTCACTCACTCACTCACTCACTCACTCACTCACCCACTGATCACTCACTCACTCGCTCGCTCACTCACTCACTCACTCACTCACTCACTCACTCACTCACTCACTCACTCACTCACTCACTCACTCACTCACTCACTCACTCACTCACTCACTCACTCACTCACTCACTCACTCACTCACTCACTCACTCACTCACTCACCCACTGATCACTCACTCACTCACTCACTCGCTCGCTCACTCACTCACTCACTCACTCACTCACTCACTCACTCACTCACTCACTCACTCACTCACTCACTCACTCACTCACTCACTCACTCACTCACTCACTCACTCACTCACTCACTCACTCACTCACTCACTCACTCACTCACTCACTCACTCACTCACTCACTCACTCACTCAATCACTCGCTCGCTCGCTCGCTCACTCACTCACTCACTCACTCACTCACTCACCCACCAATTTTAAATTTTAGTTAGCTCAGGTATAGGCATTAGACAGAGCAAAACAATAAAGAGGCCGTTTTTTTAAACGGCTCATGCAGGCAGGCTGAATGCATTGGTTAAAATTGATTGTGTAATGAGAAACGTAATGTATTACAACATAGCTTTGATATAGCAACGTTTTGGATTGGCTGTCGTGCGTGCTCCATAACTCGATGGAGCACGGCAAAAAAGCGCGGGGAAAAATTTCAAAACAAAACTGAGTTTTAAATTGAATTTTTACGGCCTTTTATATTATCAAAATACCGAGTCATTTAATTTTATTGAGTAATAAAGAACAACGACCCAGAAGACATAAACTGGGTCTGGGTAACCGAGTTCAAACTGTCCTTTTGGTTGGATTTTAGTGAACAAAAAAGACTTTGCTACGAAAGTAGAAAAACACAACAACCAAAACGATTCGCCGGGTTGTGAAAGGATTTTTTCGTGCTCTCCCAATTTCCCGCGTGCATCCATAACTCGATGGAGCACGCTAAATCATGAGCCATTTCTTAAATACAGAATATTATCATAATACATACGTAATCTTATCACAAGGCATTCAGCTTAAAATCGTTTACTTTTTATTATTTTAGAAATAATGAATGAAAATCTAAGTGATGAACTGGACAACATTGCACTGACCTACTCGATCATGTCTTTTCCAAATGATGTTCAACTTTGCTTATCTGGAATACCTGGCCACAAGCTTGGCGCATGCGCCAAGGGTCATATGCCTGCAGGGACATGGGTGGGCCCATATGAAGGAAAGCGTATCACTCAAGCCAAGCTCAAAGACGTTGACTCCTGTTTCTGCTGGGAGGTAAGACTCGTATAGTGTCACGAAGTTTAAACTAACTCGATAAAGGAAAAGGAGTCCCGCATTTCCCCCGTAAAATCAACACCTAAATTTTAGCTGTGCTTCGTGGTCTGACATGCGTCGTATAGTGCCTGTTAGGAACACCTTTGATACGGTTTCAACGCAACCACGCAACCACGTTGATAACAAGAAATGATGTTTGACCCCCAGTCCTTTCCTTGTTTCACCCTTCCTTCCTTCCTACCTTCTTGCCTTAATTCCTTCCTTCCTTCCTTCCTTCCTTCCTTCCTTCCTTCTTGCCTTAATTCCTACCTTCCTAGCCTCCTTCCTACCTTTCTTCCTTCCTACCTACCTTCCTTCCTTCCTAGCTTCCGTCCTTCATACCTTCCTTCCTTCTTGCCTTCCTTCCTTCCTTCCTTCCTAGCTTCCTTCCTTCCTAGCTTCCTTCCTACCTTCCTTCCTAGCTTCCTACCTTCCTAGCTTCCTTCCTTCCTGGCTTCCTACCTTCCTAGCTTCCTTCCTTCCTAGCTTCCTAGCTTCCTTCCTTCCTACCTAGCTTCCTTCCTTCCTAGCTTCCTACCTTCCTAGCTTCCTTCCTTCCTTCTTGCCTTCCTTCTTACCTTCCTAGCTTCCTTCCTTCCTAGCTTCCTTCCTTCCTAGCTTCCTTCCTTCCTGGCTTCCTAGCTTCCTAGCTTCCTTCCTTCCTAGCTTCCTGCTTCCTTCCTTCCTTCCTTCCTTCCTACCTAGCTTCCTTCCTTCCTAGCTTCCTACCTTCCTAGCTTCCTTCCTTCCTTCTTGCCTTCCTTCTTACCTTCCTAGCTTCCTTCCTTCCTAGCTTCCTTCCTTCCTAGCTTCCTTCCTTCTCAGCTTCCTTCCTTCCTAGCTTCCTTCCTTCCTAGCTTCCTTCCTTCCTACCTTCCTTCCTTCCTTCCTTCCTTCCTAGCTTCCTCCCTTCCTACCTACCTACCTACCTACCTACCTTCCTTCCTTCCTTCCTTCCTTCCTAGCTTCCTCCCTTCCTAGCTTCCTTCCTTCCTACCTCCATTCTTTCTTTCCTCCCTCCTTCCTTCCTTCCTTCCTTCCTTCCTAGCTTCCTTCCAAGCGCAGATCTGAGCTTTATTCTAGTTGCTGGCATAGCTCTATAGTGGTAGTACGTAGCTCTATAGTGGTAGTAGGTTTATTTCAAAACAAAATACGTACCATGGAAGGAATATACATTTCATTATTTTTTTGCAAACCGAAGTGAACTAAAAGATGTCAACTTTCTCCTTGCGTTCCATAGATATACAAAGATGGCAAACTTGATCATTTTCTCGACGGCTCAAATAAAAACACGTCCAGTTGGATGCGCTACATCAGATGCGCACGCAACCGTCACGAACAGAACATGCACGTGGTTCAATATGGTCCAAATATATACTACCGTTCCTTCAAGAATATCAACCCAGGGGAGGAGTTATTGGTCTGGTATGAAAGTCAATATGAGCAATATTTTGGAATACCAATGTTCATTAAACTCTCCAGCTTTGGCAAGTCTTCAAAAACCCGAATTAGTCAAGGTAAGAGAAAAGGTTTACGTTTCTGGATATTAAGAGCAGTCATAATTATGTTCTGTAATTATTCTAATTATTATTCTAATTATGTTAATTATTTTAATTAGTATAATTATTCCAATTATTCCAATTATCCTAATTATTCCAATTATTTTAATTATTCTAATTTTCTAATTATTCCAATTATTTTAATTATCTTACTTATTCTAATTATCTTACTTATTCCGAATATTCTAATTATTTCTATAATTATATTCTTTTTTCATGATTCCAGGTCCCCAACATCGTCAAGACCAAACTGCTCTAACACAGAACACCACCAACCAAGCAATGAAGAAATCTTCGCCAGCTTACCTCACCAAAAACAATGGCCTTACACTTGCTCGACATTGTCCACCGGAAGTCAGTCAAACATTCACATCCAGTATTCACTATGGTGATTACGTCCATACAGAACCAGCCAGTAGCAGCTCACCACCACCTTCGGCATCACCCGTCGCCTCTCCGACTGCCGATCACGTCCCGACTCAAGAACCACTTGAGGACCAAGAGATTGGTTTGTGGAAGTGTGGCCAGTGTCAACAGCGATATACCCAGCGTTCCGCATTAAGATTACATGTATGTCCATGTCAAGCAGACCACCCATACCACTGCGGCCATTGCAACGTATCGTTCTCCGACCCCACCCGACTGCGGGCTCATGTTGTGACACACAACAACGAACGGCCGTTTAAATGTGGATTCTGCTCGCGCACGTTTGCTGGAGCAACGACGCTGAACAACCATGTGCGAACACACACAGGACAAAAACCATTCATATGTGACAAGTGTGGAAAGAGTTTCGCCCAGGCTTCCCAAATGAGCCGTCATCAACGCATTGCTGAAGATTGCAAGTGACACACGATTGTGATAATCATAACGCATTAACGGCTATCTTTAACCAAAAAAACTTTTTCTGTTGAAATTTCCTAAAATTTCAACAAACGTGAATTATTTAGTTGGCCATGTTTAAAACCAATACAATTACGTATGACAACCACCGATGTTGTTAAAAGCAGTCGACGGAATGAATTTATAATTATTCATATGCAACATGACATTCTCAAAGACTTTCATACTTTAACGTAAGCATGAGTGAGCTATTTATTTTTGTTTAAATTATAATTTCAACACTGCGTGTTTTTAGTGCATGTTAAAGGTCTGTAAGCAAATATTTTGTAAATAACATCACTGTCCAGTTATTTTGAACAGGCACACGAGTTTTAAAATGTGTTCATTAGTTAACTTATTGATGTAAGATAGTTTTAGTTTACACTGTGTATACTTATTAGTTGAATAAATTAGTTGCTTCTTGTGAGAACGAAACCGTTGGAAATTGATAAAGTTTTGACGTGCACGAAACCACCACGACCACTACCACCACCACCACCACCACCACCACCACCACCACTACCACCACCACTACTACCACCACCACTACTACCACCACCACCACTACTACCACCACCACCACTACTACCACCACCACCACTACCACCACCACCACTACCACCACTACCACTACCACCACCACTACCACCACCACTACCACCACCACTACCACCACCACCACCACCACCTCCACCATCAACACTACTACCACCATCAACACTACTACCACCCACCACCACCACCACAACAACACTACCACCAACACCAGCAATAGCAGCAGTACCACCAACAACAAGTATAAATAAAAAATAAATTGTCATCTCTTTTTAGTTTGAGAACAATCTTTTAACAACCAAGGGAATTTTTACGCCAATATTTACAGAATGCCAGATTACTTTTCTTAGCTTACAGTACATACACTACCCTCAAGATGTCGATATCACCGCCGCAGTTTAACATGCAAAAACTAAACATCCTTCAGGAAGGTGCAAGGATCGCAAAATACCCCATAATAATAAACACACTAACCCCAACTGTAAGTACCAGTCGTTATTTCCAAACTAAATGTAGCAACTGGATCCACATTGAAAATAAAATTGACGTAAAACATAAGGCGAGACGATAATTTCCACGATGACGTCAGGGTGGCGTCATGATGACGTCACGATACATTACATCAGAACTCGTTCCCAGATCACTCCTCTTTTCTGGTTTATCATTTTAGACTTGTTTATTCCTTAGCACGTCATCAAACTGTTTTGGTGGCTCACTTGTTGCATAACCCACGCACTCGCCTGGAACCCGCATATGTCTCGAGAGTTGTGTCGCAATCGAGAACGTCTTTCGACAGCTATTACAAACAAACGGCTTCTCGCCCGTATGCGTGCGCACGTGATTATTTAGAGTAGTTGCGCCTGCGAACGAACGTCCACAAAAACCGCACTTGAACGGTCTCTCGCTCGTGTGAACAACGACGTGGTTCCGAAGCTCCGAAGGATGAGCGAAACTTAACGAGCAGTGACCGCATTGAAAAGGTTTGTAGGGCGACTTTGGGCAGACGTGCATTTGAAGTTGAACCCTTTGGGTGAACACTTTTAAACATTGTCTGCATTTGAATGGAGAACATAAGTCATTAATTTTAAATCCATCTTGTATTCCTGTTTCCGTATTGCCTGTCTCTGAATATCGTTCTTGATATTCCTTTTCAGCAACACTCAACTTAGACAACGCTCTCGGAGGGCACTCGGAGTCTCTCGGAAAACACTCGGACTCTCTCGGAAAACACTCGGACTCTCTCGGAGGATACTCGGACTCCCTCGGAGGACACTCGGACTCCCTCGGAAAATACTCGGACTCTTTCGGAAAACACTCGGACTCTCTCGGAGGGTACTCGGACTCTCTTGGAGGATATTCGGACTCCCTCGGAGGACATTCGGATTCTCTCGGAAGGGACTCGGCGAACTCATCTTTATGTGTGGATATTGGTCCTTTTGGAAAAGATTGTATTCTTTCTCTTCGTTCTTTTATTTGATTGGCCAATGTTTGTTGGATAGTTGGAGCAACTGGTTCAAAAGGCTGGAACGAGTACCTCACTGTCGATTTTCCAATTTTTGGTCCATACGCTTGCTCGGAAGGCGTCGGAGTATGCTCGGGAAATCGATACGATGCTACAGCAGGCTCGGACGCGATGCGATTCGTAAGATAGGAATTAGAAATAGAAGTGGGAGGAAGAGTCGACGTGAGTCTGTTGTCCTTCAAGTTTTCAGTTGGTTCTTGTTTTGAAAAGATATATAAAATATGAAAAAAAGTAACAAATATTAAAAAAGTAACAAATATTCGAAAAAGTAAGAAATACTAGAAAAAGTAAGAAATATTTGAAAAAGTAACAAATATTCGAAAAAGTAACAAATATCAGAAAAAGTAACAAATATCAGAAAAAGTAACAAATATTCGAAAAAGTAACAAATATTCGAAAAAGTAACCAATATTAAAAAAGTAACAAATATTTAAAAAGTAACAAATATTCGAAAAAGTAAGAAATATTAGAAAAAGTAAGAAATATTTGAAAAAGTAACAAATATTCGAAAAAGTAACAAATATTCGAAAAAGTAAGAAATATTTGAAAAAGTAACAAATATTCGAAAAAGTAACAAATATCAGAAAAAGTAACAAATATCAGAAAAACTAACAAATATTAGAAAAAGTAACAAATATTAGAAAAAGTATCAAATATTTAAAAAAATGTAAAATACTAGAGAAATTATAAAATATGAGAAAAATATAAAACATTGAAAAAACTACATTTACTTTAAAATAGTTATTAGCTTTTTATATAGCTATGGGTGATTATGTTGTACGACTAACCTTCGGTTTTGGCTTGTTCGTTATCTTTTAAACTAAAAGGAATTCCTAAATGTTTCAGATAGCTATCACTGTACCACACAAGAAGTTCTTCCCCCACAGGAATATCACGAAATGACCGATAATAAATATTTAGACCATATTGAAAAGCTGACATGTTTTGTTCCTTGTCGTCTCGCGCGCAACGAATAAATCTCATCCAACTTGACAAACTTTCGTCACTGCCGTCAATAAAATGAGAAAACTGGCCTTCTTCATAAATCTGAAATTAAAAAATTATATATATATATATATATTATGTTCTAAGGATTTTGAGTGAAGGAAAAGTCGAGTGTAGAATATATACATTTTAAGACCAAACCGGGACCAGTTGCGAAAAATGCAACCACACAGGCTTTCCAGCAGGAATTGAACGCACGACCTTGCGATTCTAGTGCAATGCTCTGACCACTGAGCCACGGAGGGCGTTGCCGAGAGCTTGATCGCGAGTTCTGTATATATAATAAGGTGGTAATGCCAGGAGAGAATTGGGTATATTATAAGCGGCATTGTACTAGAATCGCAAGGTCGTCTGTGTAGTTGCATTTTTCGCAACTGGCCCCGGTTTGGTCTTAAAATGTATATATTCTACACTCGAATTTTCCTTCACCCAAAATCCTTAGAACATGCTATGTAATCGAGTTAAATGCCCAATATTGCTTATAATATACCCAATTCTCTCCTGGTATTATTGAAAAATTGTAAAAGGTCTTCTTATACCATTTGACGAGTTCTTTCGAATGAGATAAGTTCAGTTCCAAGATCAGTTTTGGTAACGAATACCTAACGTTTCGAGCGGAATCCCGGCTAAAAGATTTACATAGATACACACAACCATTTCGAAATTTCTCAAGAGATTGGAGGATGACGTAGTTGGAGTTGCCTTAGGGAGCTGATTTGGAACAAAGGGTCGTCCCCCAAAACACTCCCACGATGCATTGTCAACCTCGCTATCCCATTGGCGTAACTCATTGAACTCTAAGTAAACTGGAACGCTAACTCCATAAGTCAGGCCCTATGAATGGATGAAGCCAAAAATCTTTAAATGTTAGTTTTTCTGAGTTTTGAGCTGAAATACTTAACGCTGAACGTTGGGCTGTATATGAAGTAGTTAAAGCTATTGAAAAATGCTATTTGGTCTAGAAACTTCAAGACTTTAGCTAAAAGGGAAATATTTAAAAAATAGAAAAACAACTGCCATTTTGTTTGCCGAACGTTACAAAATGGCAGTTGTTTTTCTAGTTTTTAATTATTTCCCATTTAGCTAAACTCTTGAAGTTTCTATACCAAATAGCATTTTTCAATAGCTTCAGTTTCATATACAGCCCAACGTTCTGCGTTAAGTATTTCAGCTCAAAACTCAGAAAAACTACAACAAGTTTCTTATTTCCCAACGAAATATGGCCGAACATTTACCACATTTGAAAAAGTTTAACATATAAACGAGGAAACTTATGCTATACATCAAATTGAAGGCAATGCTATTTCTAAAAACATACGTACACAATGTATTTCAACTATTCGTTGTTTTGGAGTAATTTGTTATCGTCCCAAACAAAATATATGGCAGGATGAAAATTAAGTACTTGAAACACGGGAGCTACCTGCAAAGAGACTGGCACTGGCTTCAAAATCCCCCCCCCTGAGTTATCGTTCCAGTCTTTTTAGAGTTCAATGGCGTAACTCCTATAGGCGCTGCCCGGCAAGAGCCGGGGGCCCCTGAGCCAGGATGTCCTTTATGAGGATTCCGACATTCCGTCATTTTCACGTATTTATTGGAAAATCGTCCGTCGTCGGTGAAATGGATATAGCTTTCCATCATTTAAATATTGGTACGAAGTTTCAAACAGTTTCATAAAAAATACAGAACGTTGCAACAGGTTAATAAAGATACGAAAATGGATTTCTATTCTGCTGCTTGTCCCAGGCCTTTTGCTCACGGTCAAATTACCGTTTTTGCGCATGCAGTTAGAAGTTAGACTAACCATTTTTGTGTTCACCCAAATCATAAAAACAAATTGTTTTATTTTTGCTGTTAATGCAGCAGTGTAAGAGCCAGGTTAGTTTGTTTTGTTTTGTATGTAGTTACGTGATTACGGTATTTTCGTCAGTGACTATATTCTTGATATAAGACGGCTTTACCTGCCGGTATTAACGGGTTGATAAATATTCTTATAATCCAACAAACGTTTGATGTATATAATGACGAATTTCCCCTTGTTATACCGATTAATGTTTTGGAAAATTCCTTGCAGAAATCGCCGAAAATGCACTTCTGGGGCATGTGAAATTCAATTCTAATTCGGGGGCTTCGCGCCTTAGGTCCCCCGGGGCCGGGGGGGCACTTTTCAGTTCGAGCCAGGGGCACCCTAGCCTAAAGTTACGCCACTGCGCTATCCCAAAAAAAAACGAAAAGCAAGAGTGCTTCATTGCAAACGTTCTTTGTAAGTTTCAAATACGTTGCTGGAATCACATTTCTTTCACTTGCTGTAATAGACGGTTCATTGTGACATGCGCATTAACAATCACATCCTCTTACCTCCCACCAGTGTTCATGGTATTCGTTTGTGTTTGTCAACCGCTGATCAATTGTACGTCGTCCTTCGTAAGGACCAATCCATGTCCCTGATGGCAAAGGCTGTTTTGCGCAGACTCCGTAGTTTGCACCTGGAATACTCGAGGTACATAACTGAACTTCGTCAGGAAACGACAGCACTGCATACGTTGCTTGGATACATTCATGCGACTTCCCATGATCCTTTGCGTGTACCAACTGACGTAATGACTTCAATGGATCATGTGTAGCACACTGTCCTTCTGTTCTGCCCAAACACACGTCGCATGCTAAATTTTAAAAACAGAATGTTTAACCTCTTGATTACTGAGAGCTCACCTTGACAAGTAAAAGTCTGCTTCGTTCCAAAACGAACCATGCCGGATGAGATTCTGCACATAAATTTTAGATCATTATTAATTCCTTAATAACTGAGAATTCCGGTGTTAGCCAGAGTAAAGAGTAAAATATTAAACTAGAAGTTACTATCGCAAGGAAGTGCTGCCTGGTACAAAATTGGATAAGGATGTAAAGGAAATAAGAAATAATTTTAAAAAGCCTTGTGTTTTTAAGTTTTGTTAGTAGTTATTTGTTAGCAGCGCAGCGTTACCAGAACCCTGATTATGGCGGACGCGTGAGGAGGTGCCAAGGTGGATTGATATCAAACTTGGGATCAAACTGTGCGGAAGGCTTGACACTGACCTGTGGGGTTTGAGCGCCGAAAGGGCAAGGAATCTGCAGGGCACGAAAAGTTGAAAACTCCCCCTCCCCAATGTTGAAACCTAGCGTGCATGAAATGTCATTTTCTGCATTTTGGAGTGAGATTTTACAGAATTGTGAACATTATGAAACGTCATTACACTTTTGTTGGGGTTGGCTATACACCACTCATTGTTAGTGAACGTCATTTAGGCAGGACGAATACTGAAATTTATCCCAATTGAGTTCATAGATCCGCTAATTAGTGAGGCCACGATGTCCGGAGCGCTTATTTGCATCTGCGTGTGGGTTTGGGTACGAACCGCGAGGCAACATGTGACTAGCATGTGACGATCAGTGACGATGTGAGTGACCAACACTGGCCATGAGTGATGAGTCATTACTGTAATCAACAATCGAAATATAGATATACTGCCGAAACAGAGAACGTAGGAGTCTCCAAACGCTTTCAACGTCGCATTCAACATCCTTCAACATTGTTGAACGATGTTGAATAATGTTGAAAGCACGAGTGACCAAATGAATTCAACATCGTTCAACATTCATGAATGACAATTAATTGAACGCGGGCTACCACAAAAGCTGGAATCGACAATATCCCGCATGGCGCATGTCTCTGTTCAACAAAGTTGAATGAAATGTGGCCCAAATGCGTTCAACACCTTTCAACATTTTGAGAACAATAGAAATGTTGAACGCGTGTTGAACATGTTCAAATTTCGTTCAACATCATTCAACACCATTCAACAACGTTCAACATCATTCAACAGGGGTGGCCAAACGCTTTCAACATGTTGAATTCAACAATGTTGAACGATGTTGAATGAAATGTTGAAAGCGTTTGGCCAGGCCTTAACGGTAATGAAATTGTCGATTGTAAACACCATTTTAACAGGATGTTTTTATAAAAGATCGAGGGCCTATTCTCCTAGGAGGGCTGATCTTCCTCCCATATAAACCAAAACCGGAAAAGCTTACATCAGATCTGACTGCCAGGCGAGATTTCGGCAAACAGGGAACCACGCTAGCCTAGTTTCTAGGCCTTTCGTTTCCGTCATGTGCCTGGCCGCGTAGTCGGTTTGGGTTCTTGGGAAGACTGGGGAGAGGCTGGAAACGAGAAGGCCTAGCAACATTCGCAAAAATGCCCGCGCGGCTGGGCATATTTGGCTCTGGGAACGAGATTGAAAAAGGTCCTGCCCAGAATCGTTCTGGCCCTTCGAGTGTTCCTGTGATCTAGCATACAACACTGAGCAACAGTATAAAAGCACAAGGATGTCTGTGAAGATTTTACCAAAGATCTTGGCGATCGAAAGAAGGGAATTGTGGAATATATTCCAATTGGAGCTCGGAATGGAAATGTAACTGTTTAACTTTCAACTTTAGGCGGTTGCAGAAGGAAAGCTAGTGATAAGAAAGCTAGGCTAGTGAAACTTCGTCGATCCGAGGTGAGCAGGCTTGTATTATTTTATGCAGATGGATATTAAATGTCGAAAAACACTTAGAACATCATAACATCACAATTCTTCCTCAATAAACAACCAAGCTGTAAAGTGAAAGTGTTCACGAATTTTGCTAGGCCTTTCCCAGCGGGTCCGTTCGGATCACTTCCGAAACGTGTTAACCGAGGAAGGCCGAGAAACTACACACGTAAAAACGCGCAAGCTGTTACAGACCTGCAAGCAAGTTGTTACAAGGCTGTTCAACAGGCTGTCACCGTCATGTGTTCGCACTGGCTGTCCCAGTCTGTTAACATGTCTGTAACAGGTTGTTGACAACTTGTAACAAGGCTGATGACTCCAACAGACTGATGACAAGTTGTTCCAACAACCTGTTACCGCTCTGCACTCAACAAGTTGTTAACACTGGGATATTACACGGTGGCGAGAAGATATGGATTTTATGTTCGAGTGGCAAGGACAATATCTCACGAGTGAGCGCAGTGAATGAGTGAAATATTGCTCTTGCCACGAGAACATAAAATCCATATCTTTGAGCAACCGTGTAATGTTCTATTTATTATATGGACAATGAAATTAGGTGTGGAAGTGATAAAACGTTGATAAACTGGGTTTAATGCAAAAACTACAACCGCTTGACCTAAAACTTTTCGAAAATACAAATGAAAAATACAAAAGCTTATTTGAATACTTCATTTTACGTGGAAAGACTGAATTAAGAGAAGTTACTGGCTCAAACTTACTTGATTCGAAACGTACGGCAAAAGGCGAAAATTTTGACTTGTCGATGTCACTCGCGAGCGTTACATACGAGAAATACGCCATCGGTTCCTGGACGTAGTGAAATCTGGATTCTACGAGTGTTTTAGTTGCTAGTAAAATACTCTTCTCGAAACGAAAGTCACTGTAAACACGATACATAGCCATCAAACTACAATGGTAGCTAGCTTACGATGCAGGACATGTCATTGCGTTAACATGGGGATTGACTGCACACTCGACCTTAACTATTGATATATAAATAATTACTTATATAGCCTAATGTCAATGAGAAACGAAAGTTCCTATAAACACGATACGTGGTCATAAAACTACAATGGTAGGCCAGCTTCGGTTCGATGCAAGTCATGTCATCGCATTGACCTTAACTATTTATATAACTACATTATACTTATATAGCCTAATGTCAATGAGAAACAAACGTTCCTGCATGTAAACACGATACGGCGTAACCATGAAACTACAATGGTAGACTAGCTTTCGATGCAAGTCGTGTCATTGCGTTCACAAGTGAATTGACTGCACACCAGAGGTAACTATTTATATAACTACATTATACTTATATAGCCTAATGTCAATGAGAAACAAACGTTCCTGCATGTAAACACGATACGGCGTAACCATGAAACTACAATGGTAGACTAGCTTTCGATGCAAGTCGTGTCATTGCGTTCACAAGTGAATTGACTGCACACCAGAGGTAACTATTTATATAACTACATTATACTTATATAGCCTAATGTCAATGAGAAACAAACGTTCCTGCATGTAAACACGATACGGCGTAACCATGAAACTACAATGGTAGACTAGCTTTCGATGCAAGTCGTGTCATTGCGTTCACAAGTGAATTGACTGCACACCAGAGCTAACTATTTATATAACTACATTATACTTATATAGCCTAATGTCAATGAGAAACAAACGTTCCTGTAAACACGATTAGCTTTCGATGCAAGTCAAGTCATTGCGTTAACAAGTGAATTGACTGCACAGTCGACCTTAACTATTATGATAACTAACATTACTTACCTAGTGTCAGTGGGAAAGGAAAGTCACTGTAAACACGATACATAGCCATCAAACTACAATGCATGGTAGCTAGCTTACGATGCAGGGCATGTCATTGCGTTAACATGGGGATTGACTGCACAGTCGACCTTAACTATTTATATATAAATAATTACTTATATATCTAATGTCAATGAAAAACAAACGTTCCTGTAAACACGATACGGCGTGACCATGTGAAACTACAGTGGTAGACTAGCTTTCGATGCAAGTCAAGTCATTGCGTTAACAAGTGAATTGACTGCACAGTCGACCTTAACTATTATGATAACTAACATTACTTACCTAGTGTCAGTGGGAAAGGAAAGTCACTGTAAACACGATACGCAGCCATCAAACTACAATGGTAGCTAGCTTACGATGCAAGGCATGTCATTGCGTGCGTTAACATGGGGATTGACTGCACAGTCGACCTTAGCTATTTATATATAAATAATTACTTATATATCTAATGTCAATGAAAAACAAAAGTTCCTGTAAACACGATACGGCGTGACCATGTGAAACTACAGTGGTAGACTAGCTTTCGATGCAAGTCATGTCATTGCGTTCACAAGTGAATTGACTGCACACCAGAGCTAGCTATTTATATAACTATATTACTTATAAAGCCTAATGTCAATGAGAAACGAAAGTTCCTATAAACACGATACGTTGTCATAAAACTACAATGGTAGGTCAGCTTCGGTTCGATGCAAGTCATGTCATCGCATTGACCTTAACTATTTATATAACTATAATTATACTTATATAGCCTAATGTCAATGAGAAACAAACGTTCCTGCATGTAAACACGATACGGCGTAACCATGAAACTACAATGGTAGACTAGCTTTCGATGCAAGTGGTGTCATTGCGTTCACAAGTGAATTGACTGCACAGTCAACCTAACTATTTATATAACTACATTAGTGAAATAAAAGTAGCGTGCTGCGTAGGCAGTGTAGAAACAACAATCGAAATATAGTAAGGTTAGATATACTGCCGAAACAGAGAACGTAGGAGTCTAACGTTTCGAGCGAAGGCCCTTCGTCAGAGAGTTTATCGCTCGAAACGTTAGATTCCTACGTTCTCTGTTTCGGCAGTATATATCTAACCTTTCGATTGTTATAACTACATTACATATATAGCCTAATGTCAATGAGAAAGGAAAGTTCCTGTAAACACGATATAGCCGTGAAGTGAAAGTAGGCCTACTATGGTGCACTAATGCAAGTCATTGCGCCAATAGTTATAGGCATATAGTAAAACTCACTTGAATAATAGTATTAGATCATTTGACCTTTTTCTGATATCCTGATGGCTGAACGTACAGTATACGTATAGTTCTCGCTCGTAGTACAGTTGTCCAAGGACCTCATATAGTTTGAATGGAATTGTACTCGAAATGTCGCGTATATAGGTCCTTTTTAGTTTTCAAAGACAACTGCCTATAACTCTGCTTGTTTATTCATTTATTTATTTAACTATATTTATTTATTTGTATGATCTCGCAAGATTGAAGCCAGAATAACTCAAAGAGGCTTATTGGTTAGCTTGCTCAGTTGGGAGCATCATGGTTAACAATTCAGAGTTGAAAACGCCGAGTAGCGTGAAAAAATGCGGGCTGCAAACACAAATTACGACAACAGCATGCATGCTACTAACGTACCAATCCGAACCGCCACTCCACACTGGGGGAACAACCGAAAAGATATAAATCCCAAAGTACCAATGAATTGATATTGATATATAGGTATAAACCGATAATTATTAAGCAAAGTCGGATAATTAAGAGTTCTTTCTTTTGTCAGACATTACAAGAGAAACAAAAAGATGAAATGCACTGAGCTCTCGCGCGCAAATTATAGTGATAGTTTAGCCTTTACCTTGCGAACATCCAGATTTTTCCCTGCTTTTCCTCTCACCACAAGGGCTTTCTGTCTTCTTTTGTTGTTTAATGTTTTCCATGTCAATAGCCAAGACAATGTTCTTGCCATATAGGTAGGATTCCAGTATGCTAAAACTGAACAGAGAATGTTCTTTGCCAACCGCAGTAGACGACGGCGACGACCCTGGGGATCTGTCCATGATAGTTCTTATGCCGCCGCCCTCAGTCGTACGCAGTTTGCCATCTTTTCTTTAACTTGACATACTATGGACGCAGCTGTCTGTTCCCTGAAATTAGAAAAACAAGAATTATTTCAAAAACACTGAAAAAACAGAAATAATTGCTTCTGATTAAACACAACTCTTGCATTGAATATAAACTATTTGACCAAGGGAATGAGAAAGGTTAAAGCAGGTTCTATGATTATCTAACCAAACAGTTCCTCCAACACATCTCTTTTTATATACCTTCATACAGCAAACGACTATCATTATGTCATATCCTTTGTCAAGGGCGCAAGCATTGCTATACATGTTATTTCATGTCAAGCTAGTGCACTATAGCGGTATACTACACAGCAACTAAGCCATACAAGGTATATCCTTACATAAAATCCAAACAAGTCTTTCTGTATCGCCTCATTTCTGGTAACAGTCCACCGTGATAAGACCTTTCTACGACGCATTTGGTGAAAATTCATTAAACAGGATTATAAGGTAGGATTAGATCGATGATTATTAGATAGTAATTGCTTGCATAAATTTCAAAACTGATCGCCAAAATGTCTGGATCGTGAAACATTGCAATTTAAAGTCTCACAGACAAGCAACTCGTACAGCAGCTTATCGTATGGCTAGATTAACCTAATAAAGCAAACTTCACTCCGAGAAAGGTTTTTTCGGTTTTCTACTTAGACAGTTGAGGATTGATGCCTTTCTTAAAATTCACCGCCATTGACAGTCAAGGTTAATTTAACGTTAAACTTACTGGTAGCTTGTTCATCCTTTGTACTTTGCTGAGGCCCACGCAGTTTTCGGTAGATTTGGTCTGTTTCCCTGTTCTTTAAACTGCTTAGATCACGAACACACCGGTTCCCGACTGCTCCAATAAACAGAAAGCTTAGCAAACAAATACTAACAAATGCCAGAGCCCTCCAACGCAAACTAGGTTTTTCTTTAACCTCGATGAAGCTTGCAATCACGTGATAATAACCGCAGCGCCTTTTTTGTGTATTTCCTCCTTTTAACAAGAACACAATAAAAATCAAAGCTTTCAAAAGATTTGCATAAAAATTACTGTTTACCCTGTGGCGTGCGTAATATTTACTCGAATCTTTACGATTTCTTCGCCTAAACAGCCAAAGAAAGCACATAGCCATGCTTTTCTGCTATTAATTCGCCAAGTTTAGCATTCTAACTACATACAATATATTGCATAAGCGAAGAAACGGTCGCATTTGCTAACAAATCCCTAAAAATTGCAAGGGTTGTAAATTAGAATGCCAGAATTAATTTTGTAGATTAATTAAAAATCTCCTTTGTAGAACAAACAGTTTTTTTAAATAATTGGTTTTATATTAGCTGAAGCGGCAATCTCTTTAGTTGTAAATTTCTAAGCAAAAACTATTTCATTTAAATACTTACAGAACTACACGAATACGGACACTCTTGTTTTCAATACACTAACCAAGTATACCAGCGGTGTTCGAGGTAGAAACATCAAGATCCTAGTGTTTGTTCTGGTCTTTATCTCGTCAAAATGTGTTTTTCCATAAAGTAAGACCAAAAAACCACGAGCTCAAAGAACTATTATATGTTGATGTCGTTAACAGACAAATCTGATTGACTAAGCAATGTCATGAAGTGATTAAAGCAATGAAGTACTTACTTGGGATTCATATAAAACCGTTTGTTTATCGCGGCAAAGAAAAGTTTTGTCAACAACTCCTTGTTTCCCTTACGTCATAATTAGCTAGAGCAAAAAGCTGGACCGTTTGAAAGCATTTTGCACCAAACAAATTCGGGATAGGTTTGGTTGATGATTAATAATGATTTTGGTGTTCTATTGTATTAATTATATTGTAGATAATTCCTACATTTTTTATGAGCTTGGGCAAAACTTGGAAAGTCACCGATATCACTATCATTCAGATTTATGAGTATGTATATACCCCATACATGGCCTTTGTAAGTTGTTTTTTTAAGTGACTGCGTGGATATATACATTATATTGGTTGAAGTTGGTCATGTCTTTATAATACCACATAAATCATATTGCTGCCATGTTTGTTTCTGTATCATATTAGTTGCTGTGTGGGGTATTTCACCATAGAGTTACAAACACGAGAAAACATCAATTTTAAATTATATGACGGGAGATGTAATTTTCTTTTAAATATTTTATAATTGTGAAGTGGTGGTAATAAACGATTCTTTATTTCAAGTCTTTTAGTGTACGCCTTAATATCTGTCTGTGATCACGTGATCAAAATTGGCGCATTAAGGCCTGGCCAAACGCTTTCAACATCATTCAACATTGTTGAATGATGTTTAATAATGGTGTGGCCAAATGCGTTCAACGAATAAATATCCATGATTATAGATTTTGATTTAATAACTTTATTGCCTATAGCAACTGGTGGTCAAACAGGGCGAAATGCCCTAATTGAACATGACTACCATGATGTAAGTGTTGATTTTACGGAGGGAGGAAAACCGGAGAACCCGGCGAAAAACCTTCGAAGCACAGGAGAGATCAACTACAACTCTACTCACATGAGTTCCAAGCCCGACAATGGGGTCATTCCCAAGCGGTCACCCATCCAAGTACTAACCCCATCTAATCGGGCTTAACCAGTGGCAGATTACCTATGGGGCAAAGGGGGCACTTACCCCCGGCCCCAGATTCTGACCGGCCCCAAAAAATGGGTGAATAGAAAATTATGCAGTTTCTCTTTGAAAAAATCTTTTAACCCGAAAATTTAACCCATCGCTTGATGCAAACCTTTGTGTTTCCTTCGTACAACCTCTCATTCACCAATATCCTGTGCATGAATAGCCTGTAAGATTATCCACTAAATTTTGTCACATCCTTGTAAATAAATGAATAAAATAATCATTCCTTCTCTGACGATGTTGCGCGAAACAACGAAATATTAGATCTTAAGTTTCGGCATTTTAGCAGCGGTAGGACATTTGTTTTGAAATGGGTCCGTGACCGTGAGAATGGCCAAACGTAATTGGCTTAAACGACAGTCGTTGCCATCCAAACTAACTTTATTTATACTGGATAACCCTATCAGTCATATCTAAACTGTTCTCCCTAGAGGTCCAGTAAGGACCATCCCTCATTGATCCAGTGTTACTACAAGAGGACACCAGAGTAAACTAAACTAACTTTATTTATACTGGATAACCCTATCAGTCATATCTAAACTGTTCTCCCTAGAGGTCCAGTAAGGACCATCCCTCATTGATCCAGTGTTACTACAGGAGGAAACCAGAGTAAACTAAACTAACTTTATTTATACTGGATAACTCTATCAGTCATATCTAAACTGTTCTCCCTAGAGGTCCAGTCAGGGCTATCCCTCATTGGTCCAGTGTTACTAGGAGAAAACTTGTGCTTGGTAGAGTCAAACTGGGAGCAGTCTGCTTACATCTGTCCAAGGTGGAATTTTAATCTGATAACTGCACCGAACAGAAATGGAACCTGAGACCGCAGAAGTGCATGAAAGGCACGCGTGCTAACCACGATGCTATCAACGCCACTTCCTCCCGAAATGAAAACTGACGCAATAGTTCAGCACGAGGCTATACTTCCGCGTGATTTATAAACAAAGAATTTTTAAAATGCGAAAAGAAAAAGGAAATATGGCAAAAGGTCAGCACCTGTCCACTTGAAGCAAGTCACGATATGTATATAGGATCGTAAATATCTTGATATTCCATATTTTAACATAATTTTGGTTCGAAGTCATATAGATAATCCGATTAAAAAAAGTTTCTTTAGTACAGTGCAGTACAATGCAGCGTAGTGCAGCACCAGTACAGTACAGTACATTACAGTATAGTACAGTACAATACAATACAGTACAATACAGTGTCAGTACAGTAGACAGTACAGTGTCAGTACAGTACAGTACACAGCACAGTACAGTATAGTACATTATAGTACAGTACAGTACAGTACAATACAGAGTCAGTACAGTAGACAGCACAGTACACAGCACAGTACAGTATAGTACATTATAGTACAGTACAGTACAATACAGTGTCAGTACAGTAGACAGTACAGTACAGTACACAGCACAGTACACAGCACAGCACAGTACAGTATAGTACATTATAGTACAGTACAGTACAATACAGTGTCAGTACAGTAGACAGTACAGTACAGTACACAGCACAGTACAGAGTACAGTACAGTGTATAGTATAGTGTAGTATAGTGTAGTGTAGTGTAGTGTAGTGTAGTGTAGTGTAGTGTAGTGTAGTGTAGTGTAGTGTAGTGTAGTGTAGTGTAGTGTAGTGTAGTGTAGTGTAGTGTAGTGTAGTGTAGTGTAGTGTAGTGTAGTGTAGTGTAGTATCGTATAGTACAGTAAATGTGAACTTCCCCCCAAAATTCGTTTTCAATTAATAAAGCGATAATATTCAGTCAGCGAGTCTGGCTTTTATTTGCCAGTATCACAGCTATTTTTAAACCATTCATAATCGTTTTTGTTCCCTGCACTAAAACCTCTATCGATTGAATTTTAAACAGTATTCTTAATACAATACACCGGCATTACAAGACTGAACACAGTAGCGTCTTTCAAACATCTAGGATAGTGCGGATTTCCGGTCATTTACCTTCAAAACGTCCTGGCTAGTGGTTCCGATCTAACAAAGATCTTTACAAAAAAGCGACAATATATACAAAAAAGCGACAATATATATATATATATATATATAGTTCAATCTACAGACACGGTGTTTCGCTGTACAAAAGCTCATCAGTGTAGCTTGGAACAATCTGAATGAATTTCATCAATTACTTATACACATGCGATCGTCGGTGACAACCGCATGTGGGACAGCATCGGTGAAATACATTCAGATAGCGTGAAGTGCGCATGGGCCCAGAGTGCTCAAACTTCCACAAGGGTAGTGAGCGTTGCATTATATATATATATATTTATAACATAGATGTAATATAACGTCGTTTCTGAGTTTCTGATTGGTTACTGTGCGTGCTCCATAACTCGATGGAGCACGGCAATTTCAAACGTAATGAGAAACTCATTTTTAATGAGCGAAATAAATATTGTTTTTCCGTTGTTTTGTGTATGATTCTCTGTTGTAAAAGAAATGGTTCATGGTTTGGGGTGCTCCATCGAGTTATGGATGCACTTGGGAAGTTGAGAGAGCACTCAAAAATCTAGAGTTGTTCTCGGCTACGCCTCGACCAACTCTTACGCTTTTTTCGTGCTCTCCGAACTTCCCGCGTGCATCCATAACTCGATGGAGCACGCCAAACCATGAAGCATTTCTTAAATATATATATATGGTCTACCTAGAAGGATGCATAATTATGCTACCCCGACAATCTTTAGAGTGAAACCGGATGTTCTTTACCGGATGTTCTTTACCGCGCGACCTTGCAATATTGACAGCGCGACCTTGCAATATTGACACTGAGCAACATTGTAATGTTGACTAGCTAACGATACGCGCCGACTCCTTGGCAATTTAAATATCGAACTTCACATAACATGAAGTTTACTTAGAGTTGACCTGGCCAAACGCTTTCAACATCGCATTCAACATCATTCAACAATGTTGAACGATGTTGAATAAATGTTGAAAGCACGAGTGGCCAAATGAATTCAACATCGTTCAACATTCATGAATGACAATTAATTGAACGCGAGCTACCACAATAGCTGGAATCGACAATATCCCGCATGGCGCATGTCTCTGTTCAACAAAGTTGAATGAAATGTGGCCAAACGCGTTCAACACCTTTCAACATTTTGAGAACAACAGAAATGTTGAACGCGTGTTGAACGAAAATTTGAACATGTTCAAATTTCGTTCAACATCATTCAACATCATTCAACAGGGGTGGCCAAACGCTTTCAACATGTTGAATTCAACAACGTTGAACGATGTTGAATGAAATGTTGAAAGCGTTTGGCCAGGCATTATATATAGTTGTTCTGACTTTCAATAGCACTTCATATTATGTGAAGTTCGATATTTAAACTTGCTAATTAGTGCAATGTTGCTATTAATATTGCAAGGTCGCGTGGGAAGGTTTGACTGTAAAACTTTGAGGAAACGATTTTTGTTAATTCTGTACCATGAGTCGTTCAAATTATTTAGCCCTTTGGCCCGGCAGATTATCAGAGGGTATCCACTTGACGAGTAAAATACAAATAAAAAAAAAGAGCAGGAAGGGGAACTAAACACTTGGTAAAAGTGCCTATGAAACGAAAATTAAGTTTGTCTTATTTAAAAGAACACTTAAAATGATAGAGTAACATATTTTGCAGTTTTTGGTTTCCTTGCTTCGTTTTTGAGATATTTCAGTTTGTTTGATATGTAAATTTAACTTATAAGATAACTTTACGTCACTCTTTGCATAATGACTTATCGCAAAAGATTATATATCTTTGTTATTGTCAAACAAAAACGCTTAAAATTTACAGACTCTGTTGTAGGAGAAACACTCGCAGACGATTCCTAATTCCCCCAGTGCTTTTGTTCGATAATAACAAAGATATAGAACACTTTGCGATAACTCGTTATGCAAACTGTGACGTAAAGTTATCTTATAAGTCAAATTTGTATATCAAACAAACTGAAATATCTCAAAAACGAAGCAAGGAAACGAAAATCTACAAAATATGTTATATTGTCATTTTAAGTGTTAATTTACCCTGCGAGCAGAGCCTTCTTTTCCTTATTTCTTCGCTGAGAGAGAGGAAGAAAAGTAGGCTCTGCTGTATTCGTGTTTGGCTTCGTCCAAGATTTAGGACGAAGTAACCCGTTTAAGACCCGTTTAACCGGTTCTCGTTTTGTTTTCTGCTCTGATTGGGACTGGGTTCGAGATTGTAACCAAGCAACTGACATGCCAATCTCGTACCCAGCGCCTGCGATCCTTTTGGCTACTACCAAGAATCAGAGGCTCTGGGAAACTCCGATGAAACTCGTCATCTGATTGGTTAGTTTAAAAACAGTAAAATTTCAAATAGTGTGCACGTTGCTAACTTGTTTAATCGATTTCTCGACGTTCTGTAACACATAATTATACACAACAGACCCAAAATATAATTGAACACATGAAATAATTCAAAACAGCAAAAATCCCGACAATTTACAAGTTAAAACTATTATTATTGTCGCTTCGTCGCCAAACAAACATCCATCGTCTGACTCGTCTCGTAATTCTTCGCAGTTTCGTCTCAGAACTTTAAAATTGTATTAGAGAATACAAGGTCGATGTAGTTTAGCCAAAATTCCTGGCAAAAAGTACAATTTCTTACCTGAGCGGCTGAGCCGATTACTGCCGAGTGCTGACGGCGACGCGGACATTTAAAACACACTCGTCAAATCGTCTGGTTGACGATTTTGAGAAAAGCGAAGAAAGGCCATTTGTATCGATTGTATTGTCGAGAGCTTTGTGAAACATGTTGGGCCTTTTTTATCGGTAAACAAATATTTTTCCTGGTCTTCGCACAAGCGAACGATCGTCGATGATTGTTACAAATTATAGGGAACTGGGAACCAGAGGACTGGGAACAAAAACCCAATTTTTGGGTCTTTTTCATCGGAGTTTTCCAGAGCCTCCGTTCCTTGGTAATGACCAAAAGGATCGCAGGCTCTGGGTACGAGATTGCTGACATGCATGCATGCGCAATGGAACCAGTCACGAATACAGCAGAGCCTACTTTTCTTCCTCTCTCTCAGCGGAGAAATAAGGAAAAGTAGGCTCTGCTCGCAGGGTAGTGTTCTTTCAAATAAGACAAACCTAATTTTCGTTTCATAGCCACTTTAATGTTATATCACATTAATCAGTGTCATGTGACCAAAACAAAACGTCTTGCATACACAAAGAAATGGCCAACCTCGTTCACAGGCTGTTTATCTGGCGCTGTCGAGTGGGAGAGCGCAACGGAGTAACAACATACTCCAACATGTCCTCTGACTTAGAATTCAGGATTATCCTGAATTGTCAAAGTGTTTAGAATTCAAGATTATCCTGACGCCCAGGGGACTTCTCTATCCCACATGCGGGATTTTAAACTAAAAAGCATATAACAAAAAAACAACAGTAGGGGTGTTGTGGTCGATATTACTGGCTTTGTGGCGCTGGCGACATGTGTTATTGATGGGAGAATATTCGTTTTAAGCATTCGAATCGCGAGGCTTTTAAGTAATATGTAAAGGCCGACAATGAGGACTAGACCGGGTTTTCAAGTACGAGGAATTCGTTCCAGTCCGAGGCGAAGCCGAGGACTGGAACGAATTCCGAGTACTTGAAAACCCGGTCTAGTCCGAATTGGAGGCCTTTACATCACTTCTCAAAATCACTTGAAATACCAGGGAAGTACTGGGCAGAGGACTTGAAATATTATTTCCAGTCCAAGGACTTGAAATAATATTTCAAGTCCTCTGCCCAGTACTTCCCTGGTATTTCAAGTCCCTTCACGTGGTGCAATTCAGCGCTTCTGATTGATTGATTATCTCATGAATTATTAATGAGTTTGAGAACTGGACGTATACGCTTAAACACAACGGCAGCTCTCGCGTGTGGTATTCAACAACGTACAGGTGAAACACATACGTATTTTATTGTTTATATTGAGAGTTTGAAACAGTCTTCCATTTCATTATCAACATTTCATTAAGCACCCAGGATGACGATTATTAAACGAATGGGAACATCAAAAACTGTCTTCATTATAAACTTAAATAAACACAGCGATTTATTACAAACTAAAAACAATAGCTGTCAAAACAACTTGTTTCAATTTTAAAATCGTGTCACCGGTTTAACCATTCATTTCAAAATCTAATACCAGAAAGCAAGACAAGATATGTATACATACATTTCTTCGACTATTCCAGCGAGGTCAAGCATTGATACGCAGGGGACCCTCCACAGTCGAAAATTTTGATAGACGACACGTGACCAGCCTGGACCAGGGTCTTTTCGCAGGGGTGGGCGGGGGCGGGGAAGCGGAGATAAGACCCTGGGTACGAGGTTGGATATTCACCGAAGTGGCGAGGTGAATATCCACACTATTCACCAGCACTGAGGTGAATAATTGTTTTAGCATATACCTCATAAATGAAATAACAAGTTTCACATTCTTATATTTTTCGGTATTTTATACAAGACACGGCCGCTAGCAACTTGGGCATTTGGCGTACTCGATATTTGTCGACAAAACAGCTAGTTTTTACAACTTTTGAATATATTAATGGCTAGAAAATTGTAAAGAAACATACCTGTGGGCACTCTTCTAATTAATTTTGTTGACATTTCTCGTTATTCTACAACATTAGCCTTGTTTATCAACAAAATCTCCTGCTTCGGTAAACAAAGCAAAACATGGCGTTATTAGCAGGAATCCTTCATCTTCATGGAGTTTTTCGCTGTCACATTTACCGGATGTGATGTCACAAGAGGATTCCAAACCAGTTTTCTTTTGTTACTTGCCACCAGTCTCGTTCCCAGATCACACGTTCCCCACCCGGGAAACGAGAGACTCTGGGATAATCCGTTTCAAATCGTTACGTTATTGGCTGAATAGTGAGCACGAGTTGGTCTGAAGTGACCGGAAGTAGAATTAATAAAACCGAAATAACAAAGATGTCGGACGACAAGACTCCCCAGTGAAGACGTTGCCGCGATCGATATCTTCGCCATATGTGTGTACGGTAGATGCTGTAACTCTAGCTTCGCCAGCAACAAATTGACTTGTTTGGGGAAAAGTCAAACAAGGAGAACATACTATCCAGATTCCGCTCGGATATTTACGCATTCGTACCTCAACCGGAATAACAAGAATCCTGTGATTTGAAACGGATTATCCCAGAGTCTCTCGTTTCCCGGGTGGGGAACGTGGGCTCTGGGAACGAGATTGACTTGCCACAAAAATGCCTCTTGTGACATCACATCCGGTAACTTTGGCAGCAAAAAAGTCCATGAAGATGAAATTTTCGGCTGACAAGATATATTATGATTTTGCTCAGGAAGACCCAAATGTTACGAATATGTAAAATCCCCAAACGTGAGATAGGCACTTTAAATATGTTGAAATAACGATCGATTGTACAAGATTAATTTTAGCAGATCGTAACCTAAAACGATTTACTCTAACAAAAGTCATAGTATATCTTGACCGAAACGTCCCCATTTATTTTTTTAAATTGCTTAAGGTGGCCCCCTACGGTAATTTCAATAGGGGACAGGTGACTAGAAATAGTACGCATGCGTAAATTGCGATCTTGTCGATTTGAAAATCTATGACCGCGTCGACATAGATGTAGATTTGTAGACGTTTTCTTTGCTAAAATTTTGTAAATAAGTAGTTTATAAAAAGTTCTAAAGTATATATAATTTAAAAAAAATTTCATAAGACAGCACTTTTTTAAATCGATAATTTTTATAGCGAAAAATCTGTCCATACAACCCTCTCTGATTTTGTGCATGGATATTCTCCATAACAGTATCTATCATCTCAGCAATTTTTAAAAAATTTCATCGAAGCAAACTGAAGACATGCCGCTTCAATTATGCAATATTTGAAAATATACCAAAGTTCCAACGTCATTATTACCATGGTAACAGCAAATAATTGAACTTTTTGATAGATATTTTATATCTGCGATAGTTCTGCTATAGTAAGGTCTACTATAGTATTTATCTAACAAATTTTTAAACTTGTGAATAACATTAGATAATGAGCGTATGAAATAGCGCGTATTTACTGAAACTATAGGAAGCCACCTTAAGCCCTAATCAAACGAGAACGCAAGTCATCGCAAGTTGGCAGTCACAAATTTCTGTGGCGGTCGTTCGAACACCCAAATTAACAAAATAAAGGTTTCATGAGTGTTTTAAACAAGTTTTAACTTTGTCACGGTACATAATATTTTTGGGAAATTATTCAGAGGGGCTGGCTGAGATAGCGTGACTGCCAACTTGCGATGACTTGCGTTCTCGTTTGATTCGGGATTTAAACAGAGACAACTGTATATATATTTCAGTTTTATATAATAAACTAAATAAAGACTTTAACAACATGCCAGCCTGTCTATAACCGCTGTTAAACTATCTAATTATGTTGTATTATAATATTCCATTGAATTGGCTAAAATCGCCAAAGGCCAATTACTGTCATTGAAAATCCCGCTTTTTCGACAGGAATGATAGTCGGTGCCAGAACGTGATAGTCTTGTTTTGGGTAAATTATATCAAAGGTATAACTATTTGTCATTTTATTTCAAACTGCGAGTAAATACACGTATCGCGGACCTCGAAACGAATCGAGGAAAAAGTCTTGAAAAATAGCTTTTATTATTTTTGTATCTCACAGTATACTGAACCACAGTTATTTGGTAATTGCCATCTAAGGTGCTGATTACATGAGCCAGGTTAGCCTGCTTCACTTGGCTCACGCGATTGAGTAGGATCTTACTGTGGTTTTAAAACTTGCATAAACTAAATGTACAAAGAAGAATTGGTTTAGTTTAGATGTAAACGAATCTAAACGATGATTCAAATCTCCTTTTGCGGCCGAGGAAAGAATTTCGTGACACGAGTCAGCCGGTTGGCCAGGCTCGTGTAATCAGCCCCCAATAATCAATAGCGAAGCGCACTATTTATAGACCAAAACTCAGACAAACAAACCAAAATTGAATCTCGAGTAATAAATTATAAACTCAGACAAACATGAATTCAATGTCGGTCATCTGTGCGCTTCGCTATTAAAGGGCATATGACTCGAAAATTAAGTTTGTCTTATTGAAAAGAACATTTAAAATGATAAAATAACATCTTTTGCAGTTTTTGGTTTCCTTGCTTCGTTTTTGAGATATTCCAGTTTGTTTGATATGCAAATGACACAACTTTTTACGTCACATGTGCATAATGAGTATTATGAGTTACCGAGAGAAGGTTACATATCTTTGCTATTGTGAAACGAAATCACTTGGAATTCTACATGTTTGGTGGTGTGGGTAGAAACACGCACATGCTTCCTTTGAGTTAAGCCCATGTTTTCATAATAGCAAAGATATGTAACCTTTTCTGATAGCTCATTATGCACATGTGACGTAAAAAGTTGTGTCATTTGCATATCAAACAAGCTGGAATATCTCAAAAACGAAGCGAGGAAACCAAAAATTGCAAAAGATGTTATTTTATCATTTTAGATGTTCTTTTCCATAAGACAAACTTAATTTTCGAGTCATATGCCCTTTAATTACTTCACATTATGCTACTCCCAGCTTTAAGCATTGAACTCTAAAAAGACTGGAACGATAACTCAGGGGGGGGGGGGGGGTTTGAAGCCAGTGCCAGTCTCTTTGCAGGTAGTTCCCGTGCTTCAAGTTACTTAATTTTCATCCTGCCATATATTTTGTTTGGGACGATAACAAATTACTCCAAAACAACGAATAGTTGAAATACATTGTTTTATACGTATGTTTTTAGAAATAGCATTGCCTTCAATTTGATGTATAGCATAAGTTTCCTCGTTATGTTAAACTTTTTCAAATGTGGTAAATGTTCGGCCATATTTCGTTGGGAAATAACACTAAGAAACTTGTAGTTTTTCTGAGTTTTGAGCTGAGATACTTAACGCCGAACGTTGGGTTGTATATGAAACTGAAGCTATTGAAAAATGCTATATGGTATAGAAACTTCAAGAGTTTAACTAAAAGGGAAATAATGAAAAACTATAAAAACAACTGCCATTTTGTAACGTTCGGCAAACAAAATGGCAGTCGTTTTTCTATTTTTTAAATATTTTCCTTTTAGCTAAAGTCTTGAAGTTTCTATACCAAATAGCATTTTTCAATAGCTTTAACTTCATATACAGCCCAACGTTCAGCGTTAAGTATTTCAGCTCAAAACTCAGAAAAACTAACATTTAAAGATTTTTGGCTTCATGCAATCATAGGGCCTGTTTATGGAGTTAGCGTTCCAGTCTTCCTATAGAGTTCACTGGCTTTAAGCAACAGACAATTTTTATACACTGATCTGCAAGTAGCAAAAGATGCATCATGCTGTGACAGTTTATGGCTACTGGGCACCTCGACTCAGTTTATAACAACTGTTGGCTTGATTAGGACAACACAGTTGCCAATGGTGTTTCTCTGTTGAACAAACATGGAAAGAAAAAGTGAATTTCTTAAATGGCCTGATATGAAATCCTTAAAATATATGAAATCCTCAAAACAATATTCTTTGGCAGGTGAGTATGCATAGTGGTTTCTGGCGAGGGGCAAATCACTCCAAAAAATCTCGTACACCTTTAAGAATCCAAAAATCAAAAATCTCAAAAAAAATCCGAAAAAATCTCAGAAAATCCGAAAAAATCTCAAAAAATCCGAAAAAATCCCAAAGATATCATAAATTCAAAAAAATCCGAAAAAAATCTTAGAAAATCCGAAAAAGTCGCAAAAAATCCGAAAAAATAATTCAAAAAAATCCGATAAAATCCGAAAAAATCTCACGGGATTTTGAAAATCCAAAAAAGCTCGTACGCTATTTGGGGGGTGATTCGCCCCTCGGTTTCTGGAATATTTGATATTCATCATATATATTAAGCTTGTTTTTGGATCATCAGAGGCCAACCTCGTACCCCAGGGAATTTTGCCTCTACGAGATCGTAAAAGCAACTGGCTAGCATTATTCATCATGATACTCCCCACGATTATCCAGGATATGTGTAAATGCCATGAACAAACATATATCTAATGTTGTTCTTGACTTTAACCAAAGTTATCCTTTTCATTCTTTGGGTAAACTTTGTAGCTGGATCTATTGCCATTCAAATTTTCATAAATAAATTATACTCTATCTGAATTAATCGAGTTCTTAAAGTGCCGGCCTAAGTTTGTCTTATTTGAAAGAACACTTAAAATGACAAAGTAACATCTTTTGCACTTTTTCGTTTCCTTGCTTCGTTCTTGAGATATTTTAGTTTGTTTGATACGTAAATTTAACTTATAAGATAACTTTACGTCACGCTTTGCATAATGACTTATCGCAAAATATTATATAGCTTTGTTATGGTCAAACAAAACCGCTTAAAATTTACAGACTCTGTTGTAGGAGAAACACTCGCACATGCCTCCTAATTCGCCCAGTGCTTTTGTTCGATAATAACAAAGATATAGACCACTTTGCGATAAGTCACTATGCAAACTGTGACGTAAAGTTATCTTATAAGTCAAATTTACATATCAAACAAACTGAAATATCTCAAAAACAAAGTAAGGAAACGAAAAACTGGAAAATATGTTAATTTATCATTTTATATTTTCTTTTAAATAAGACAAACTTAATTTTCGTTTCATAGGCAGTTTAAACCGGCCAATCGCTTACTACTCCGGCTGCAAATCACTATACACTATGGTAAATTTATAGTGTAAACGTGGTCTGAATAATATGTTGCAAAAACCGTTGCCAAAAACGTCTCAATGTACGTTAATCTCAATGATCCATTTCCGAATAAACGTAATTATCATTCATTTCGTTTCTATCCTGCATTCTGATTGGTTAATTCACCTGCAAATAACTGAGTGCAAATAATTTTTTTCTTGCAAATAATGTTATGAGCATGCGCACTAGCAATGGCGCTGCTGACTGCAAATAATTTTCGTAAACATGGCGGCTAGTTCTTCAGCTATCCGAGGAAATAATCGAGAGTATTTGGAAGCATTCATAACGACAATGTTCTTTAGAAAAGGAATAGTTAAAAGGAAGATTTAGTGAGATAAAAGCAACACTCGTGCCAACAAAAAGTAAGTTTTACGAAGATTTTAGTATGCCGAAGACACAGAGAAGAGTGGCGATCTCTAACTTCAGGCATTTTAGATTTTTAACTATTTTATGAATGATAAATCAATTATTGAACTCGTCTATCGCAAAATATCATGATTTGTCAGTGTCTCGCTACCAGTTATTTGCCTCTGCCTTCGGCATCGGCAAATAACTAGTAGCTCGCCACTGACAAATCATGATATTTTGCTCAGACTCGTCCAATAATTGATAAATATTTAAACGTTATTCGGAATTTATTCGAAAGTATTTAAACGGATTCGGAAGTCTTTAAACGTTAGCCAAAACACTGATCAATAATGTCGCTAATTTTTTTCAAATTTCTATACTATAATTATTAAAAAGAAAGAACTGAAGAGAGGCCAAGTCTAATTCAAAGTAAATGAATATTAAAAATATATACTTGTTATGCATATATGCTATTGTAATGCATCAAAATTAAATCCAAGCATTTTTAAAACCATCAGTATAATGTTGAAGTGCCTAGGAAACGAAAATTAAGTTTGTCTTATTTGAAAGAACACTTGAAATCATGATAGAGTAACATCTTTTGCTGTTTTTCATTTCCTTGCTTCGTTGTTGAGTTATTCAGTTTGTTTGATACGCAAATTAAACATTTTGACATCGTAGGTGGGATGAGTTATCGAAAAAGTTATCTTTGCTATTGTCAAATATAATCACTTGAAAATCTACATGTTTAGTGTTCTGGGCGAAGCACAAGCACATGCATGCTTCCTTCGAATTATTTTGGTTTGATAATAGCAAAGATATATAACTTTTTTCGATACTGACTCATTATGCACATGTGACGTCAAAATGTTTAATTTTCATATCAAACAAACTGAAATATCTCAAGAACGAAGCAAGGAAACGAAAAACTGCAAAAGATGTTACTCTATCATTTATAAGTGTTCTTACAAACAAGACGGGTTTAATTCTCGTTTCATAGCCACTTAACGGTTTTTTAGTTGGTCAATACCTCCACGCACGTCAACGTTCACTTCACATCAATTAAATTGCTTACTGTGCTTGCTTGCCAAAATATCTGAGACATGCACGCAGGGAAAATAGTCTTTAATAAAGGTCCCCAACTGCGACGTATCCCATAACCAAAGATAGCATCGTAAGTTTATGCTTATCCCTAAGAAAAAAAGATAAACTTTTGCAACACAATCAACCATTTTTTTTACTAATAAGTAAGTAATTAATATCACGGATTGTAATATTTGCATGGATTGTATATGCATGCATGATTCATATTTTTTAATTATGTTCGAATCATCTTAACCGCCCACAACAAAGCACAAAGACAGGGGAAACAACTAAAATAAACACAATTGATCCCTTTCACGATGATCGACTTACAGAAATAAGAGAACAACCACTTTAAAATGAATATAATATTGAGTTTCTCAACTCTGATCAACTTGGTCGAACATGGTCGGTGTCAGAAAAAGATATTGGCTTTACGCTGGGGGAGAATTGTCAAGCAGAAGTCATTAATTAGAGATTTGAGTTTGTTTTGTTATGGAAATTACATCACAACGTGCTGTCTTTGTGTCCAGTATGAATTTAAATTCAAGCACGAATTGGCGGGTTGGGGTTCTAACCAATCAAAATCGTGTGTCAGTGTAGTTTTTCAAATATCACATGATTCCAGATCGACACGCCGTAACAAATATTCGAGATTGGGGGGTAAAAAAGTCATTGCGCGTAGGCGGCCGTCTGATAAATATTAATACAAACAAAAAATCCCGCCAGTTCATAACAGTCAATTGACAAACTGGCATTGCTCGTACGACGCTACGAAGTGAGAGCTTCGAGTATCCTTTTTGCAAGAACTATTCCCAGAGTTTTGAAAGAAAACAGACAAGGTTGCCTTGTTCAAGCTTTGGTGCTAGAATGCTTAAGGTAAATCCGAGTTGAACAACTGATAACTTAGATTAATATCTGTTACGTTCTCCAAAGCAGGCATGCTGTAGATCGCGTAATACGACTCTTATTACTTGAAGTACGTGGTACACCCACCAACGTGAAAACCTGAGTTAGACATAGCCTGTAGATTAACTCGAGCAGACCAGAACAGCTGGTTAGGTCGTAAGTATATTAAAAGCATTGCTCGAAGCGGAGTTGGTTGAAAAATTTAAATATTTAGTTGCGCGCTCTGTTGTGAGACACTCATAACGACCGCGAGTGCACTGATCGACGGTGATTTGTCCATGGACATGGTGTCATTGTTATCCATTACTCGGTTCTCGCTTGTAAATCGAAACATGATCATGAAATAGGGTCTACAGGATCTTAACAAGCCTGCAAATATACACTTCCTCAAGCAAATCAGCATGGCTCTAGCAATTGTTTACATGTAATATTAAAGTCTAGAGTGAATGTGCTAGATTCTCTGAACCCACAATTCGAGAAAAATAATCATTTCCAAATTAATCTAAAATGTACTGTTTTTTGTTGTTTAAACAGACCAGTTCCGGTCATGAAAGCCCTCAGCAGAAGTTTCACATCACAGCAGAATTGTTGGACAGTTTTTTGTACGGAAGACAGAACGTAGAGCGAGTTGATGTGCAGGGAAAATTGGAAACAACTAATAGGAAAAGGAAAGGAAACGTCCAAGACCAAGAATACAGTAGAAAAATCCAATCACTGTGTAAGTTACAACAAATATTATTTACCCTAAATTTAAGTTAATAAATTCGTAACACGTTTTAACACGATTTTACCGGTTCAACAAACAGCATGCAGAGTATAACAAAAAATTGGCTCGCCACCGAATGTCCCCGTTTTGAAAAAGAAAGTCGCTTTATTAGAACGATTGGTTCTATATGTTTGAACGTGGGGAAAGGAATGCTATATAGTTCGGGCTTGGAATTTCCCAATATTGCAAATTAATCTGTGGATCTAAAGGAGAAAAGAGCAAAATTTCCATTTTTAATTGCTTTGAGTACTTTTTAAATATCTGAACCTCGTGCTGATTTCTGATTGGTTATACAAAGGCTGCGAGAATTTGTTTAGAAATTTCTTATCAAAGAATCAATCTCGTTCCCAGAGCACACGTTCCCCACCCGGGAAACGAGAGACTCTGGGATAATCCGTTTCAAATCGTTACGTTATTGGCTGAATAGTGAGCATGAGTTGGTCTGAAGTGACCGGAAGCAGAATTCATAAAACCAAAATAACAAAGATATCGGACGACAAGACTCCAGTGAAGACGTTGCCGCGATCGATATCTTCGCCGTATGTGTGTAGATGCTGTAATTCGAGCTTCGCCAGTAACCCCACTGACTTGTTTGGGGAAAAGTCAAACAAGGAGAACATACTGTCCAGATTCGGAATAACAAGAATCCTGTGATTTGAAACGGATTATCCCAGAGTCTCTCGTTTCCCGGATGGGGAACGTGGGCTCTGGAAACGAGATTGATCAAAGATATCAATAACGTCTGGCTGGGCTGGACCCCGCTGGGTCAAAGAAAAGCAAAGAATTAAAAACACAGCAAGAATGCTGCTGTAGTTATAACATTGTTAACTGGTTATGTAGAATAATAGCGTAGGAAGCGCTTATATATACGCAAGACATGGCTGTGTGAAGGGTGATCTTCCGTCGGAACTTTAAGATATTCAGAATTGTTACTTAAATATTAACCTTTCGCTACATGGCTTTCCGAGATACAGCTAAATCAATTAAGGTTGTCCTGGCCAAAGCCAAGAGGTCAAAGCCAAGCGCGGAAAGTACGATGTGAATCACTATTTAAATAGCGAAGCACACATTTACTATATTTATAGGCCAAAATCATACAAATAAACCAAACTTGCCTCTCTGGGGATTATTAACGAGCATTTTCGCGCTTGGCTTTGACCTTTTGGCTTTGGCCAGGACAACCTTAATTGATTTAGCTGTATCTCCCCTTGCCAAGTGAAATCGTCTAAGACAGAATAGAATAGTCTGGTGTTAGGCAGAGTAAAAAGTCTGGCGTTAGACAGAGTGAAAAGTTTGGCGTTAAACAGAGTAAAATAGTTTGGTGTTAGACAGAGTAAAAAGTCTGGCGTTAGACAGAGTAAAATAGTCTGGCGTTAGACAGAGTAAAATAGTCTGGTGTTAGACAGAGTAAAATAGTCTGGTGTTAGACAGAGTAAAATAGTCTGGCGTTAGACAGAGTAAAATAGTCTGGTGTTAGGCAGACGGTAAAAATTCTGGCATTAGACAGAATAGAATATTCTGGCATTAGACAGAGTAAAATAATCTGGCGTTAAGCCAGTTTTCCACTAGGCGACTTTTTTCGCGCGAAGCGACTTTTTCTTTTGTCTCATTGAGCTGGAACTAATCAGAAATCTATTGAATTCGAACAAAAGAAAGTCGCTTTGCGCGAAAAAAATCGCTTAGTGGAAAACCGGCTTAAGACAGAGTAAAATAGTCTGGCGTTAGACAGAGTAAAATAGTCTGGTGTTAGACAGAGTAAAATAGTCTGGTGTAAGACAGAGTAAAATAGTCTGGTGTTAGACAGAGTAAAATAGTCTGGTGTTAGACAGAGTAAAATAGTCTGGTGTTAGACAGAGTAAAATAGTCTGGCGTTAGACAGAGTAAAATAGTCTGGTGTTAGACAGAGTAAAATAGTCTGGTGTAAGACAGAGTAAAATAGTCTGGTGTTAGACAGAGTAAAATAGTCTGGTGTTAGACAGAGTAAAATAGTCTGGTGTAAGACAGAGTAAAATAGTCTGGTGTTAGACAGAGTAAAATAGTCTGGTGTAAGACAGAGTAAAATAGTCTGGTGTTAGACAGAGTAAAATAGTCTGGTGTAAGACAGAGTAAAATAGTCTGGTGTTAGACAGAGTAAAATAGTCTGGTATTAGACAGAGTAAAATAGTCTGGTGTTAGACAGAGTAAAATAGTCTGGTGTAAGACAGAGTAAAATAGTCTGGTGTTAGACAGAGTAAAATAGTCTAGTGTTAGACAGAGTAAAATAGTCTGGTGTAAGACAGAGTAAAATAGTCTGGTGTTAGACAGAGTAAAATAGTCTGGTGTTAGACAGAGTAAAATAGTCTGGTGTTAGACAGAGTAAAATAGTCTGGTGTAAGACAGAGTAAAATAGTCTGGTGTTAGACAGAGTAAAATAGTCTGGTGTTAGACAGAGTAAAATAGTCTGGTGTTAGACAGAGTAAAATAGTCTGGTGTTAGACAGAGTAAAATAGTCTGGTGTTAGACAGAGTAAAATAGTCTGGCGTTAGACAGAGTAGAATAGTCTGGTGTTAGACAGAGTAAAATAGTCTGGTGTTAGACAGAGTAAAATAGTCTGGTGTAAGACAGAGTAAAATAGTCTGGTATTAGACAGAGTAAAATAGTCTGGTGTTAGACAGAGTAAAATAGTCTGGTGTTAGACAGAGTAAAATAGTCTGGTGTTAGAGTAAGATAGTCTGGTATTAGACAGAGTAAAATAGTCTGGTGTTAGACAGAGTAAAAAGGTGCAGTTCTTCCGCAACGACACCATGTGAATGAAAGGGCCAGCAGTGTGTTTAAAGAACACGCATCATATATAGACTCCTGGACATGGATCTCCAAATTACAGTATATGCGATTTGCATGAAGCTGAGGTCTACCAGTATAAAGTGCGGATTGAACTGAAATTATTGTGACGACTATATGCATATTTACTTTATCAACATACTAATGTATAATGATTGTCCCCTCATCGATTTCTTATTCACTTTTGACCATGTAACATGGTGAAAGTTTATGTCAAAGTATTATACATGCAGAAGTTACAGAAATGTTAAATATGTTTCTTATATTCTCGTGACCATGCATTATGTCACTCTCATGCACACTAATAATACATTTCGACGTCGATTTAATTTACTTTACTGATTTCTGGAAAGGTCAGATTCAACAATGGTAAACTGAGAACTCTCGTACAAGTTAAGAATAATTTTGGCTTTGAAGAATACCTTCACGAAATTTGTAATGTTAAACATTGCCAGGCAGTAACAAAAGTGAGAATATCCGCACATAAACTACCAGTTGAATCTGGCCGATATAACAAAACCCCTTACGAGGAACGAAAGTGTACTTTATGTCACTCGAATGAAATCGGTGATGAATTTCACTATTTAATGTCCTGCTCCAACAAAAAGTTTGTAGAGCTTCGAAATACTTTTATAAATAATATATACAGTGTCAACGCGTCTTTCCGTTTACTTGACACAAAGGATTTCTTTCTATATATAATAAATGTACACGATAAGTCTATCACGAAAATAATATCAAAATATTTTCATGATATTCTTTCATTATATGATAGTCATTATATTGTCTAACCCATATTACCATACACTGTACTCCTAGCTATATTATTTAAGTAATGAGCAGCCGATCTGTATCTGATTTACAAGGCGAGCCGTAGTAAATCAGATACAGATCGGCTGCGAATGCTGTATCTTTCTTAAAATACAAATGCATCTAAGTAATCAAGTTCACCAACTATTTTAGCGATATACTCTATTTTAGCCGAGAAAATCGAAGCTAAAGTTTATGTAAATCAGGACGATTCTGTATCCGATTTACAACCTCTGCTACGGTATTGATTTCTTTTGTGTTTTCCTCATGAATTATTAATGAGTTTTTTAACTCACATTACTATACCCTTTTAACCATAGTTTGTATGGTATTATCTAGTTCGTGTTACTGTACGTTCTGTACTTTTATGTAAATATCTTTTCATATGTGCCTGTATTGGTATTTGATGAATAAAGTATTATTATTATTTATTTTACATGACGATTTCTATGAAGACTGTTGTCTAGATATTGAAGAAACTAGTCTGTTACGAAATATCAAATAGTCTAAGTACTATATCATTCGACCTTCAGCCCCCAACTTGACCTGTAGCTCAGTTGGTAGAGCACCGGACTAGTAAACCGAAGGTCGCGGGTTCGAATCCCAGCCAGACCAAGTAGAGTTTTCTCTTAGGGCCTGTTCACACGAGACCGGGTTATCTTGGGGGGGGGGGTGGGGATAACTCGGGGGCTAGGGTCAAAGCTGACCCTATTTCACATGATAAAACGCAATTACCAAGTTGTCCCTGGCCCCCGAGGTAACCCTAGCTTCATGTGAACGCTTCACCCCGAGTTATCCCGAGCAACAGCATAAATACGCATGCCTAAGTTGACCCTACCCCCCGAGATAACTCGGGTGAAAGCGTTCACGTGGAGGTAGGGATAACTCGGGGGCTGGAGTTACCCTATCGCTCCGACCGAGTTATCCCTATCCCCCGAGTTATCTCGGTCTCATGTGAACGGTTTACTTTTTTAACATGGAAATAAACTAACACCCAGTTATCTCGGGGGATAGGGATAACCCTACCCCCCGAGATAACTCGCCTCATGTGAACAGGCCTTAACTGTCCAGTATGGTTCATCACTCGGAGTAACACCTTTATATTAATACAGACATCATTTGCAAGACAAGGTCACTTCTGTTCCGTCAAAAACGCGGTATGGGGTAAAGTAAACATAAATTTCATTAGACAGTAGAAACAACTATACTCCTTTCTCCAGCTGTCACACAATAATAATTCCTACTCCTTTCTTGTGCTCACGATATGTTTATCCGCAGTTCCACTTGTTTCCTCCACCGTTTATCGCCGTAAGTCGCAACACAGAGCACAATACGGCTTTTTTGTTGTTTGTGTAACAATGCTAACATGTACTACGCGATTGTTCAGCTTCATTGTTTTTAACAAGTAACGTTAACCCATTCATTGCCACTGATAATTAAGAGGAATAAGCAATAAAGAGGGGGCAAAAAAGCGCACGGTTTTCTTTAGAATAAAATTTAGAAACTAGAATTTTTGTTGTCAGAATCCTGGTTCTCGTACCCTGCAAGGCAGAGCCCCCTTTCCGACCTACGCAAGCTTCGGGGGAAAGTAGGCTCTGCCAACGAACTCGTTCTTCACCCCACGTTTGGGGCGAGTCAGTCAGGTTTTGAACTGGTCAAACAAGTTCTGGTTCACGAGCACCCACAAGCAGGAAAATAGCAAGTAACGCGTTAGAGCCTGGGCCCAAGATAGTATCTCGGCAACCATTCACGCAAGAGCCCACGTTCTCGTAAATTAAGTCCTTATTTCCGTAATCGAAAATGGCGACTGTCGTGTAAGTTCTGTCTGATTAACGCAATACAACGATTTGATTCTTGTGACTTCGTGAAACCTCTTTTCTTTCCGAGTGGTTCTCCTTGCTTGTGACGAGTAAAATCGTCTGGCAGCTCGGCGAGCCTGTTTCTACAGTGACTGGAAAAGACGCTTTTAGACAGAGTAAAATACACAAGACTTCAAAGTGGCGTGCTGCCTCGACGAGTTGGCGTTAGAAAGGATAAGGTACTGGGGGCTAATCATCCTTACTTGCAGCCAGTGGCTGAATCGCGAAGGACGCAGATCAACGTGGCCGCGTGTCGAGGCATATCAAAGGCGCTCCAGGCAGCCGCCATGCGACACAGTTCAGACCACGGATCACAGATGTTAGGTGTTGATTTTACGGAGGGAGGAAAACCGGAGAACAACCCTCGAAGCATGAGTTCCAAGCTCGACAATGGGGTTATTCCCAAGCGGTCACCCATCCAAGTACTAACCCCGTCTAACCGGGCTTAACTTTTTGGTGAGAGGCAGCGCCCTAACAGCACACGCCACCCATGCTCCCCAGAGTTTTTCGATCTCACTGAATAAGAATATGAATTGAATATGAATTCTACAAGTCTATATGCATGATACATTCTTTGATTTTTAGGGTGCGAAGAATGTTGCAAGCATATCCAAGGTGAATGTCCAATCCACAGCAATTCGCCTAAACTGACGTATGCTATTAGGTCATTTCCGCCGGAAGTTCAGTTATGCACATCAAGTATTCCTGGATACAAGTACGGCGCATGCGCGGGAAGACCCATACCGAGTGGAACGTGGATTGGACCTTACGAAGGAAAACGTATACGTGCTTGTGAGCTGATGGAAAATAAGGACAATGCTTACATCTGGGAGGTATAAAGTTAATATTTTATGCACTGCATCACACGACACTAAACTAATAAGTACTGCACCGCACGCTACTACACCGCACCACAACACAACACACCACACTGCACCACACCACATCACACAACACCACACCGCACTACACCGCACCGCACTATAGACTACACCGCACAACATCACACCAGACCACACTACACCGCAGATAACACCAGACCACAATATACCGCACTACACCACATCACACTATACCACTCCACACTACATCACACCACACCACACCACTCCACACCACACTACACCACACCACACTACACCACACTACACCACACCACACCACACTACACCACACTACACCACACTACACCACACCACACTACACCACACTACACCACACCACACTACATCACACCACTCCACACTACACCACACTACACCACACTACACCACACCACACTACACCACACTACACTACACCACACTACATCACACCACACCACACTACACCACACTACACCACACCACACTACACCACACTACACCACACCACACCACACTACACCACACTACACCACACTACACCACACCACACTACACCACACTACACCACACCACACCACATCACACCACTCCACACTACACCACACTACACCACACTACACCACACTACACCACACCACACTACACCACACTACACTACACCACACCACACTACACCACACCACACTACACCACACTACACCACACCACACTACATCACACCACTCCACACTACACCACACTACACCACACTACACCACACTACATCACACCACACCACACTACACCACACTACACCACACCACACTACACCACACTACACCACACTACACTACATCACACCACACCACACTACACCACACCACACCACACCACACTACACCACACTACACTACACCACACTACATCACACCACACCACACTACACCACACTACACCACACCACACTACACCACACCACACTACACCACACCACACCACACTACACCACACTACACCACACTACACCACACCACACTACACCACACCACTCCACACCACACTACTCCACACTACATCACACCACACCACACCACTCCACACCACTCCACACCACACCACTCTACACCACACCACACCACACTACACCAACACCGCTGCCAAACGTTTGCGCATGCGTGAATTCTCTAGAATAAATATCAAGAGAAGCCGTGGCGACAACAACCAGACAGCGAAGACTAAGTAAGACTCGACTATTCATTTGTGTTTTAAAAAAAGGGTAAAGAAAATCACGAAAGGGTAAATTCAGAATATGTTACAATATTGACAAAGAAGCCATGCACAAATTATCTACCTTATCTTTTCGGTAGTATACTTATAATTTTAACTTTTGTGTCGGACTCTCGGACCAGTCCAACTATTACACCATATACACGACATAACCTTAACCTGCCCATTTTTATATCCACCTAATTTGTGATTTATTATTTCCTACTTTACAGATTTACGAGAATAGCCAGTTTTCACATTTCCTAGATGGCAGTGATGAAAATATTTCTAGTTGGATGAGATTTATTCGCTGCGCTCGAAATAAGAATGAGCAAAATATGACAGTTTTTCAGTACGGAAAAAACATATACTACCGTGCTCTGCGCGATATTGCCGCCAGAGAAGAAATGCTCATATGGTATGATTCAACGTATACACAGTTTTGGGGAATTCCTATCGCATTGAAAAATGAAAATGAAATCCGAGAAAAAGGTGAAGGCAAGAAGTGATATAAATGTAACTGTACTGTGATGTACTGTGCAATGTTGTGCTATTGTAATGCACTGCACTGCGCAGTACTGCACTGCACTGCGCTGCACTGCGCTGTACTGCACTGCACTGCACTGCACTGCACTGTGATGTAACGTAATGCACTCTACTCTACTCCACTCTACTCCACTCTACTCCACTCTACTCCACTCTACTCTACTCTACTCTACTCTACTCTACTCTACTCTACTCTACTCTACTCTACTCTACTCTACTCTACTCTACCCTACTCTACTCTACTCTACTCTACTCTACACTACACTACACTCTACTCTACTCAAGCTAACATTTAACTAATGGTGTATTTTCACAGGTACAACGCAAGACCATTCTGTCGTGGCTCAGCATTCTGGTTTACACGGTTACCATGGGTTACCACAAATACCCCAAACAAAGCAATCTCCATTATACCCACCATCTCAAACAGCCCAAACCCAGCCACCAGTACATGTACCCTCAGCACCAGAGGCACCAACACCGTTCTCAAAAGAAATAGAACAACGACCACCCTATGGTCAACCACCACCTAATGTCCAACCATCCCATGTTCAACCATCCTATGGTCAATCACCCCATGTCCAACTAGCTCACATTCGACCATCTTATGGTCAACCACCACCCCATGTTCGACCACCTCAGGTTCGACCAATGTACCACGTACCACGCTCATTCCAAGCACCAACACCATTCCAGTTGCCATCACCATCTACAGTTTCTGTTCCGTACCACGCTCAGTCACCATTCACCATGATACCACCATCTTCCCAGACATCATCTGTATCTCAGGGAACACCAAAAGCACACGTCCCACCTTTTTCGATGACACCATACCCTCCACGAGCAGGACCAGAATCGCCATTTCAAATACCACAAGTACCATCCATCCCAGCCTCATCCCCACCATCCCAGCTCCCCCCTGTCCACAGTTCCCCTGGAGCTGCGACAAGACCATTTTACAGAGCAACAACTGACCAACACGAACGTGGACCGGTACCACCCATCCCAGCCTCATCTCCACCATCCCAGCTCTCCCCTGTCCACAGTTCACCTGGAGCTCCAACAGTAAGACCATTTTACAGAGCAACAACTGACCAACATGAGCGTGGACCGGTACCATCCATCCCAGCCTCATCTCCACCATCCCAGCTCTCCCCTGTCCACAGTTCACCTGGAGCTCCAACAGCAAGACCATTTTACAGAGCAACAACTGACCAACGCGAACGTGGACTGTTAGAAGTTACGACGACTAAGACGTCATCATCACCAGATAACCAATGGTCTTCAGCAGAAGTTAAGGAGAACATGCCAGTAAACACAACAGGTAATTTTGTCAGATTAAAGGCTTATTAACCGAGTTCGAGGTCTGTACGGGAAAGTATTTGCCTGAGGTTTTCGTACAGACCGAGCGACGAAGGAGCGAGGTTTGTGCGAGAGAAACCGAGGGCAAATACCCGGAGTATTTTGCCTTGTGATATACTACGAATGCTAGCGTATTTCAGTGATGGATCCAGCTTGATCTGGTAGGGGGGGGTGCTGCAGAGGCGGATCTAGAAACGTTTTAACCTTAGTCAAACCATTCCTAGGGGGGGTCCAGGGGCATGCTCCCCCGGAAAATTTTTGAAATTTGGACCTCTGAAATGGCATTTCCTGCATTCTGACGGTACTTTGAAGAAAGATTTAAAAGTTTGAAATCGTGTTTTCAATAGCGCATTTTATCAAACCTGGAAGGTGTCAAATAAATTTAGGGATAAAGTGGACGTTTTATTATGGATTTTATTAGGGATATCACAAGGAAGCTAGACATTAGAAATGTGATTGACACTTTCAATAAAAAGCCACGTCGCATCCCACTGCAGCAAGGCACTAATTGAGTAATTGGCACCCCGCCCTGCACCCCCTTGGCCAAGGGCCAGGGGGGTGCGCAGTAAATCCATCACTGGCGTATTTTATTTTTATATTTAGAAGTTCAATTAAAAACTTCTATCAATTCACAACCATCAATGAAGTCGTCGCCATTACAAAATCTCTCTTCTTCAATACACAACACAACTACGACATCGTCGGAGGAAAAAAGACACAACCAGGTCTCATCGACGGTAGAGGCTAACGAAGAGCAGCAAATATCATGGAAATGTGGACAATGCGGGAAAAACTTTGGCCAAAGATTGACTCTACAGATGCACGTTTGCTCGAAAGCCCCGGAGAAACCATTTCAGTGCGGGCACTGTTTGCTGGCATTCGCAGATCCGTGTGAACTACGCGAGCACGTCATCACGCATAGCAACGATAGACCGTTCAAGTGCGGTTTCTGTGGACGTTCGTTCGCGGGCGCAACTACTCTGAATAACCATATGCGCACGCATACCGGAGAGAAACCGTTCGCTTGCGAGACATGTGGAAAAACATTTGCAATAGCAACGCAACTTAGTCGTCACATGAAATTACCAGGGACTGATTGCGCAAAGCACCAGAGAGATGCGCAGTGGTTTAACCAAAGTGCGCCAATCGCAGTTGAATTATAGTAGAAACAGTTAAAAATGATGCACATTCGTGTTCCATAAACTCCATAAGAGAACTCAACTTCAATGAGCCCTAACTCCACTTGATAACCCATAAAGAACTCGACTTTTCGACGAGCCATGGAGAAAACAGCTTCGATATGTTGTTTATTCGCGTATATATCAGTAGAATACACGCATTCGTTGTCCAATCGTTAAAGATATATATTAAGTCATTATTTATAAGGTTACAACAGATGTTTGGTAGGCGTTCCTCAAGCCCAACGTGCACAGAAAATGTTTCTCATCCCCAGACAGGGATCAAATCTGTATGCTTCTAATAACCGTTTAGAACATGACAAACGTCTTACTCTACCAAACGTCTGTTTTTCACATTAACACCAAGCGTATATTACACCATGGATAGTAAAATGAGTGGATTGGAAACTAATAGTCACGTGAGGTGTTTCCAGGCCGCCGATTGGCTGAAAAGCGTTTTTCTTTGCTCGAGAGATGTTGAAACCTAGTTGCAAATTGTGATGTCACGAATGGCGTGAGTACGCTTGTTTTACTGAGGTTTTTAGTGAACTTTTCTTCAAATTCTTCATATCCTCACATTCGGATGACTATGTTGACGTTTCAAATGATTTTATCGCCTTACAAACCTGCCTAAGCCACAATCGAGCGTTCGGGGTAAGCGTTGTTGATCTTTGTTTTGATGATTCCTGTGTTGTTTTGAAGAAACTGGCGTCCCCAAATTGTGCTTTGTTTTGCTCGGAATTTGGGATGCATATTTTAACTAGTAAACCTTGATATCTTCTTTTAAAATGAGTAAGAATAGACGGGCATTTTGTCGTATTGTGGCTTTGTCGTATTTACAGACAATTCGATTATCTTTTAGGCTGTATTAATCCCAAACTTTGAATATACTCGGGGTTTTTAAGCTTGTCAATTGCAACCAGGTTGTTATGCTCACGCCATCAAGTTTCCAATCCAGTCTTTTTACTATCCATGATTACACCAAGCTCATAAACGTACTAACACGTATACATACATGTACGTATCACTGTGGTATCCAGTGTGGATTATAACGGTCGGCAATCGGCTATTTGCCGACCAAAAATACGAAATGGCCAACCATCTCTGTTCTGCATGGTCGGACATTTTGACCGACCAAGAAATATAAATTAAAAACAAAAATAAATCACATATTCTGTCTATCTGAAAAATATATATTAGTATATGTATTAACAGCTATGAACTAGAGTGAAGACCGACAACAGAGGAGCGCGATTTTCTGGCTACTAAACGCTACAAACAAACAACGAATCCACCATCTTAAACGCGTTGGATTTAAGAAGTCAAACAACAAGTTCGCTATGCACTCACTTTATCTCTCTTTATTATGTAATTGTGGTTATAGCGTTTATTATTCTCTTCCGACTATTCACTTATTTACATCGACTCCCAACCCCAAATCCCTGCTGATGAGACCATCATAACCGGGGTCGAAACGTGCGTCAAGGGTTGTGTCCTAAGATCTAGGGATGAGCCGATTAATCGGAAAATAATCGCAAAGCCGATTAATCGGCCATTTTTAAATAATCGGTAATCGGCCGATTATTGTTTGATAATCGGCAAAATAATCGGCCAAGTTGCTAACGTTAAAAGGTTTTTAAACTGTCGAATAATTTGATCAAATCATACAGAAAGTAAGAAACTTTAACACAGAAACGTTAATAGTGTAAACCGATCTTTAAATTTAGTAATTTAGGCCTGTTTCAAACGTCGAATTTTGCATGTGTCGAATTCAACACATGCAAAATGCGACGTCTGAAACAAGTGCGACATTGTTATTACGCTCGAGCGTAATGTTAAGTAATGTTAACGTAAGTCGTAAGCATAATGCGAGCGAAGTTCGACGTTGTTTCAAAAGTCGAATTTTGCATGTGTCGAATTCAATTCGGCTTGTGCACGGCTCGGGGATAGGAGTATAGAAAGAGAAAATTTTTGAGACGTCGCCGTGTAATGTTATCGAATGAAATGTGAATTGAATTCGACACATGCAAAATTCGACGTTTTAAAGTTGAAACAGGCCTTACTCATCTCCTAACACCTAAGAAAAAAAGAAATTTACTTCGAGCAACTGAAGAAAAAAGTTTAAAAAAAAATTCCAGACAGTTTGTTTCAAAAATCGCATCTTGTCTCGAAAAAAACCCCCGCATCTTGTCATCATTTGTGACGCCTTGTCTCAAATGGCTTCTTTCGGGAAGCCATTAAAAACACCAACGCGTTCCTATGCGTTGAGTCATCAAAACTATTTACAAACACAGAGCCTATTACGTTTCCTAATTGGCTAAGACGAATCCCGATACGTGATAAAAAGAACTGGAAATTGGAAAAACATTGCTTGGACTTATTTGCCCAGAAAACAAGTTAGTATAATGGCGCACACTTTAAAAAGCGAGGTTTGGAGATATTTTAAGATTTTGGAAGATGACAACACGAAAGCAATGTGTAAGGTTTGCCAGGAAGAAGGGTCCCGAATTGTGATAAGCAGAGGAGGAAAAAATTGTAAACAGTTCACCACAACAAACCTCCGCAATCACCTCCGTAAGCATCCCAAGGAATTTCTTGCACTGTCAGCAGATGAAAAAACTAAAAGGACGCAACAAGACATGGAATCAACCGAATCAACCACAGTAACAATGAGAAAGAAACTAAAAACTCAGATGTCCTTGCAACAAAGTATTGAAGCTGGTCGAGCGTGGGATATGAACAGTCCTCAAGCCCAACATATCACAAACCTAATCGGTGAAATGATGGTTCTCGACAACCAACCATTCTTAATTGCAGAGGACTTGGGTTTTATGCGTCTTATAAAACACGTAGCCCCGCGATAACCAATTACCTAGTCGGCACCACTTCAGCGAAAAAGTAATTCCAAATTTGGTCAAACGAGCCGAAGCAGCTGTTGCCAAAATGTTAGAGAAGGCAAAGCATTTTTCTTTCACGTCAGACATTTGGACTTGTTCTCATACGAATGATGCATTTATTAGCCTAACAGCCCACTGGATCGATGAACATGAAATAAAGGTTCCGCGCAAGTCGATCGTACTGCAATCGAGTTTCTTCCCTGGTAGCCACACCGGCGAGCGAATTGCAGAAAAGTTTAAGAATGTGTTGTTAAAATGGAATATCGATCTTTCAAGATGCCACATCATTGTTACTGACAACGCGGGCAACATATCGAATGCCGTAGAGTTGGCCGGATTAATGCGCAGTCCATGCGTCATTCACACACTGCAGTTGGCGATCAAAGATGCCATCTTCTCACAACGAAGTGTCAACGACATGATTGCAAGGGCTAGACGAATTGTGACTCACTTTCATCACTCTGCACTCGGGTGTAGCAGGCTTGCAGAAATACAGGATGATATTGGCCTTCCAAAGAAAAAGTTGATTCAGGACGTGGCAACAAGGTCAGTTAAATTATTTACACGTTCGAAGGGTTTTATTTCAATGCAACTATAATAAGTGCGCAGCGCATTGCAATAATTAATAACCATCTTTCCGGTTTTAACTTTTATTTACCTCGCCTACTAATATCTTATATCTATGTGAATGTTTTTATTTTTTCATTTTTTGGCAGATGGAACTCCACCTACTACTTGTTGGACAGGCTATTGGAGAATAAGAGAGCAGTCGTACTTTATTCCACCGAGACACCAATTGCAACGCTATCGTCGAACGAGTGGTCACTGATGGAGAAGGTCCTTCGCTTGCTCCAGCCCTTTGAAGAGTATACTAAACTGATGAGCAAAAACAACTCGTGTATTTCTGAAGTGATTCCTGCCATCACCGTGCTGACGAAATTCTTGAGCAGAGATGACCGCGAGAACACAGCTGGAGTAGGTACAATGCGGGATGAGCTGAGTAGTGCTTTAGAAACAAGATTCCGAACAGCTTTTGTCGACAAGTGTTTCGTATTGGCTACGACGATTGATCCGAGATTTAAGACAAAGTTTTGTAAAGATGACGGTCGTACTATGCTGGTAAACGAGCTTGATCTTTTCCAAGGATCCTCAGAGTCAGACACGGTCACGGAAAGCACGTCAACGGAGAAAGCGAAGCGCAGGGACGAACCACATAAAGATCTATGGTCCTGTTTCGAAGAGATAGTTGCATCCGACGACAACATTCCTAGTGGCAGCCGAAAACTTGAAGAAGAGGTCAACGCATTTCTCGCCCTTCCTTTGCAACCATTGCAATCGTGTCCATATACCTGGTGGCTTTCCAACAAACAAGTGTATCCGAATATCTTCAACATCGCATTGAAGTATCTCAGTCCACCAAGTTCAAGCGTATACTCAGAGCGCGTGTTCAGTGAGGCTGGGAACATTTCCACCGAGACGCGGAGCAGACTAGCTCCGCACAAAGCAGACAATCTTTTGTTTCTACACCATAATATACCGAAATTAAACTTTGATTATTGATCTTAAGTTGGTTTAAGTATTTTTGAGTTGCTTGGTTTGTATTGTAATTAATAAAAACGTATTTAGTACTATTTACAACTTCACTGTTGGTCATTTACTCATTTTGTCTTGCTACTTACAATAATCGGCAGATGCCGATTAATCGGCCGATTAGTTGAGATAATCGGCCTACAAATAATCGGCCTCAGTAATCGGCAATTTTCGTAATCGGCTCATCCCTACTAAGATCCTGATTGCGCAATATATACTATACGTTACAAATCTTTTATTCTTTAATCCTTCTTCTGATGTTTTCACATGGTCCGCGTCGCCTTTCATGTGCAACATAGCCAGAGGCTAATTGCGCTTTTTATTCAAATTCCCTTCTAACCTCTCCCTCGTTCATCTACTTTACACGACTAAAACTCCAATGTGGTTCTCATTAACTACACTTCTAAAATTCATTAATAATTCATGAGGAAAACACAAAGAAAAATCATGAGCGTATCGGATCTATATATGTGATATAGACTCGCTCTAAGTTTCTCGCTGGTTTTTAACGGCTGAGATAAGCTTAATTTTCAAAATTACTACGCCAATGAACGTATGAAGTGATTCTTTTTAGAAGCCATTTAAAAACCTTGCAGTACGGGCTTTATCGGCTCTAAAACACTCGGCTATCGCCTCGTGTTTTATATCCGATAAAGCCCTCCTGCGCGGTTTATAAATATTACTTAAACCTATAAAAAAACTTAGAAAATTGACCGACCAATCTCGTCTAATGTCCGAGCAACTTTATAGTAGGTCGGACATTTGTCCTACCAGAGCGAAATCGTTATAATCCACACTGGTGGTATCACTCATAATATCACTTAACTATATGTCTCATATGCGAATGCTATCGCTTTAACTCATTCCTGTCCGAGGGCTTCTCCAGAGGTGAATAAAATCGTCTGGCGTTAGCCAGAATAAAATACTGAAGACCAATTCGGACAGGAAAGAGTTAGAGAGATAGTTTATAACTCATTCCTGTGCGAGGGCTTCCCCAGAGGTGAATAAAATCGTCTGGCGTTAGCGAGAATAAAATACTAAAGACCAATTCGGACAGGAAAGAGTTAATCACGGTGCTTTAATAGGAAGCATATCTGCATATGACTATGAATTTGCAACGTTAGAGCCCCCCCCCCCCCCCCTCATGTTATGGAAACTATACTACCCCAAACGATTTCCATATCAAGTTATTGTTAGAAAAACAAGCAGGAATAAAATATTGCTTTTTTGTATTAAATATATCAGAACTAATGATGTCCTGAGTGTAATTAATCTTGGCGCAAAATGTCATTAATTTATCAAACAATACAACCAAACATGGCCAATGGAGCTATTTAAATGAGCCAGGGCTGTCTGTTCGTGTCACGAAATTTTTTTTCTCGGCCGCAACAGAAGATTTCAGTGCCGAATCATCGTTAGGATTCGTTTACAAGTCTAAACTAAACCAAATCTTAAGCTTCTTCGCAAGTTTAGTAAAAAAGTCTCATTTAATCGGCCCTTTAACGACTTTTCGAAGTGTAGCCAGCGGACAGATCAATATTTGTGATTATCCTAAGTGGACATGTCCGAACGCGTTTATTTTTTAACAATTTTCATTTAAACTCAAGCGTTGGTAGGAAACCATGAATTTGAGAGAAATAATCTCAGGAATGTGCCTTGTTTACGACTATATTCAGAATACCATAAACATTTTAATTAAAAGTAATTTCAAGTATTGGTATTCTAATTTACAACTATTAGCGTTTTAATGGCATTAATGTTAAGACGCTGTTACTTGCAACATGCAACGGAATGTTTTTCTGAAAAGGATATTGCTAATTTCTGGTATTTTATTTCGTATTGTATTGCATTATTTCGCTTTTCTATTGTATTGCACTACATTCCATTCTATTCCATCTCTTTTCTATTCCATCTCTTTTTTATTCTATTCTATTCTATTCTACTCTACTCTACTCTACTCTACTCTACTCTACTCTACTCCACTCCATCTCTTTCCTATTCTATTCCATTCTATTCCATCCCATTCTATCTCTATTCTATTCTATTCCATCTCTATCCTATTCTATTCTATTCCATTCTATTCCATTCTATTCCATTCCATTCCATTCCATTCCATTCCATTCCATTCTATTCTATTCTATTCTATTCTATTCTATTCTATTCTATTCTATTCTATTCTATTCTATTCTATTCTATTCTATTCTATTCTATTCTATTCTATTCCATTCTATTCCATTCTATTCCATTCTATTCCATCTCTTTCCTATTCTATTCCATGCTATTCCATTCCATTCTATTCTATTCCTTAAAAGTTTTGACATAACTGTTTTACAAAAAATACTGAACTAATTACCAAGATAATACATAAAAAATAGTCTCTCTTGTTCTGAATAAATTATCTTGAACAAGATGTGTTTTTGTCACCAGTCGATCAATAATAACCTGGTCTTTTAATTTATTCCAATATATTCAAAAATCCCTATATACAAAGTGATTTTATTAGCAGTACACTGTATTCAATCTTACATAAACTGTAGCTCTGTATCTTATAAACAACGTAAATCGTGACCTTTCATTGTTACAAATAACAACCCACTTGATGTTTAGTGCTCTAGAAGCTCTTTGGGTTTTTTTGTTTTTTTGGCACCATCCAAATATATTCTTCACTAATACTCGAGCTTGTTTTGGGTTTTTTTCCTTCTTTTTCTGTATATGTCTTATCTAATCCAATTGTACTGCTTTATTTTTATTTATCCTTATACAAGCCTACTGTGTCCTGTAAACTCTTTATATTTGTTAAAAATAAACATTGATTTGATATCCATATCCTTAGCTAAACATGTTTTTATCAACCCCCATCGCAATTGGTCTTCCTGCACTTCAATAATTCGAGCAATGTTTTGACGTAAAATTATCTCGGCTCATTAAACACAACTACCACCCCCAGCTTTGCTGTTTGTTGACTAAGACTTTCAGTAAAAACAATCTATATACCCCATTACCATATGATTAATTTAAAAGGATCATTAGCCAATTCTTAGTGACATGCATATATACACAAGCATTAAGGGGGCTGAAGGGCTTTGCCAACCCACCTCCCCACCCCCAAAGAAATTCTTGGAGGGGGGAGGGACATGCCATCCTTTGTAACAAAATTTTCTCATTCATGGATGATAGGTTACTAGTTAGGGGTCAAACCCAACCTCGTTCCCAGAGCCCACATTCCCCACCTGGGAAACGAGAGACTCTGGGATAATCCGTTTCAAATCGTTACGTTATTGGCTGAATAGTGAGCATGAGTTGGTCTGAAGTGACCAGAAGTAGAATTAATAAAACCAAAATAACAAAGATGTCAATGACAAGACTCCAGTGAAGACGTTGCCGTGATCGATATCTTCACCATATGTGTGTAGATGCTGTAATTCTAGCTTCACCAGCAACCCCATTGACTTGTTTGGGGAAAAGTCAAAGAAGGAGAACATTATTACTATCCAGATTCTGCTCGGATATTTACGCATGCGTACCTCAACCGGAATAACAAGAATCCTGTGATTTGAAACAGATTATCCCAGAGTCACTCGTTTCCCGGGTGGGGAACGTGGGCAGGTTCATTTATGTTCCTTCTAGCCAAAGATACCCCTGAGAAAATATGCATCATTCATAGAGACACATTTGCGCCATACTAAGAATATAAGTCTGTTTTCATTTTTTATTTCTTTATTTTATTTATTTATGAACTTAGGTCAATCATAGCCAGAACTGAGCGAGGTATTATGCACCTATCATTTGTTTCCCCCACCCCTGGGGGGCCAGGCAACCCAGGGGGAGTTTACCACAAATCAGGACTGGGGGGATGGTATGTTGACAAGAATCAATAGCCTGGGGGTGGGGTGATTTGATCATGCCTTGTGTCCAGGTAAAATTTGAAAACATGTGGGTGGGGAATTTGACTTGCTTTTCCTGCCTGAGGGTGGGGAATCTGACTGAAAAAAATCACCAATGTCAAATGCCCGGGGGTTTGCCCGGCCCCCCAAGGGTGGGGGAAACAAATGATTGGTGCATTAGTCATATTTATAATAACCAGCTTTGTTGACAGGCCGAAATAAACCGATATTTATGTTCCAGAAAAATCTCAAAATATATAAACATCACGTTTCTCTCTGACGAAAAGCCTTTGCTCGAAACGTTAGACTCCTACGTTCTCTGTTTCGGCAGTATATCTAACCTTACTATATTTCGATTGTTGTTTCTACACTGCCTACGCAGCACGCTACTTTTATTTCACTATTTGGATTAAACATTACGTAGGTACAGAGACACTAAGCCATTATTTTGGGTCACCAAGCATGCACAATTATATTTCTAAACAAAATTCTTTGTTGTTTATAAAAGAGGGCCTTTAATTCGTAAACAGATAATCTTTCAACTCAAAGTATGAAGGAAGCAAGTTATTAGCAAGGCCGGAACCTCGTCGTTTAACCCACTTTCTCTCACCAAGAGACCTCAAAAACTAGCAAAATAAACACACAAGACACTGATACCTTTGAATTAATTCAGCAGCCTCCATTTTAAAACGAACCATGTCACTTATTAGTTATTAGCCATTCTCGTTCAAACCAGCCGTCCAAGTCTCGGATTCCAGAACGCCATTTTGAAAATATTTGACAGAAAGTTTATTTTTGGATTTTATAAAAACCTGTTTAAAACCGGTTTTTCCCGCGCTTTTTCTCTCAACAGCGGCCGCTGACCATATTCTGCCTTATATTTTTTATTTGACTGGGGACTCAGAGTTTTACTAAATGGCCCTCACCGATCTTTTCTCCTCTTCCCGTTCCATGCATAACTTATAAAGACAAGGAAAAAAACTGGTATTAACACAGAACTTATTAAGTTCATTTTTTAAACGTAGAATACTCGGTAAGCAGTGTTTTTGATAGAACAAAGTGAAAAGGTGGTAAACCGCCGAGAATATAATTATAAACGAAATACTGACGTTTCAAGCGGAGCCCTTCATCAGAGTAAAATGTGATGAAGGTTCCGCTCGTAACGTCAGTATTTCGTTATCAAAATTATTCTTGGCAGTTTACTGGCACCTTTTCATATTGCTTTCACATTGCTTTGGTTTATAATTCTCTTTGTTAGACGGAAAGTTCAAAAGATCGTGCTATAGAGGGAAAAACAATTCAGAATCAAGGCGGGGTACTTCTTCCCCTCCCTTTTCCTGACAATTTGTTTCCCCTCGATGCCATCGGACTTGACCACCGCCGTATGCCCTATATTGACATATCCTTGTCGGAAAACACCAAATAGAACCATTTATTATACATATAACGGTAACCAGAGGATGATCAAAGAGAGTCGGAAAGGCCTATGTTATTTATACAATTGTCTAGAGTGTCCTACATCCTTCCTCGCAAGAGAGTGATAGAGAAATCTACAAAGAATGGCGGAGAATAGAGACACACTGGCGAGAATAGTTTAGTATAACAAAATACTGATGTTCATGAATTCGGAGCAGAACTTCGCTAATAAATCTTCCTCACTATAGTAAACCAGAACCTTCCTCGCTAGTAAACCTTCTTCACTAGTAAACCTTCCTCACTAGTAAACCTTCCTCACTAGTAAACCTTCCCGTCACTAGTAAACCTTCCTCACTATAGTAAACCTTCCTCACTATAGTAAACCTTCCTCACTAGTAAACCTTCCCGTCACTAGTAAACCTTCCTCACTATAGTAAACTTCCTCACTATAGTAAACCTTCCTCACTAGTAAACCTTCCCAGGACTGACAAGAGGAGGAGGGTGGGGGGGGGGGGGGGGGGCAGCCTGGTCGTTGACCAAGGGCCCATGTGCAAAAGGGGCCCATTTTTAAGAACACAAAGATATATTATACATTAACGTAACTGTGGGGAAATACAGTAGATTTTCAGATAAAAGTCATGCAGCAACTCACGTTTAAGCCTTAATTATTACATTGCATTGTGTTCTTGTGGTTTTATCATTGTTATGCATGGGGCGGTTGGGACTCCTTTATGGCGTTGTCACTAGCATGGGGGCTTTATGCCTTTATTACCGGCACACTCAGGGTCCCTTTATTACTGGCATAGGGCCGCTTTATAGCTTATCCCGCTTAAATTCTCGTTTATTAACGTAGAGACTCTCAATCTCATTGACGATATATCATATATGGTAATGTGCTTTGGCTTTTTTTAAAGGGCTTATGCAGCAAAAATAAGTTCGGGAGAGATCGACTCTTATTTAAAAGAACTTTTGAAGTTATAAAGATGGACGTTTGCAGCTCTTCCATAACTCACTTCGTTCTTTAGATATTGAGATTTGTTTTACATGTAAATAACATCACTTGGACGTCACACTGTATAATGACTTGTTGGAAAATCTTGAATATCAATTTGAGATTATTTAACGAAATCACTTTTAATTGTGCATGTGCTTCTGTATATCGCAGGGCACTATACATGAAAAGTTTCAAGTGATTTAAATTAAAAGTATAAATTTACACATTGCGATTTATCGAGACGATTTCATAGGCTTAGTTTTTGCACACTACTAGTGCCCTTCTTCTGCCAGTCTCCTGTTAATACTTGCCATCCCTCTAAATCAGAAATCGTCCTGACGAATCGCAGTATGTAGACGTACCTATAAAGCGAACAAACCTTATGGGGGTGTAGGGACCCATAAATGTTTTTTGACTAGGGCCCCAAAATTTCTCTCGGCGGCCCTGAACCTTCCTCACTAGCATAAACCTTTCTCGCGGATTGTCCACTTGTCCAGTCGCGCATATATACCCGCCGTAGCCGAAGGGAAGCACGGGTGGCGTGTGCTGTTAGGGCGCTCCTTCTCACCAAAAGTTAAGCCCGGTTTGACGGGGTTAGTACTTGGATGGGTGACCGTCTGGGAATAACCCCGTTCTCGAGCTTGGAACACTCATGTGAGTAGAGTTTAGTTGGTCTCTCCTGTGCTTCGAGGGTTTTTCGCCGGGTTCTCCGGTTTTCCTCCCTCCATAAAATCAACACCTAGGTCTGTGATTCGTGGTCTGACATGTGTGTCATAAATGTGTCGTAGGGCGGCTGCTTCGAGCGCCTTTAATATGCCTTCGACTCTGCCACTTGAAATTTAGTAATGTAAATTGCTCTTGAAAAGCCCCTTGTGGGAAGAAGTAATTAAAATCTGTATCTGTATCTGTAACTCTGTTGCCCACAGCACATTTTGATCCGGTTGCTATACTCTTCACATTCTTTCCAGGTCTGGCCGTTGCTATACCCACGGTCCATCCATTCTATTAACCGTGCTATACCTAAGCACCACTTATGATACCCATAAATGTTTAATTTTTCTGAAGTTTGTAAAAAGACTCTCAAACATTCTTTGGTAGACAATTCCTCGTAGCTATGGTTTTGCAAGAGGCTGCCTGCTTTAAAAAAAAGCATACTATCAAGCTTGTTTACAACATGTTTAATACAGCACAGGCGAAAACCAACACAGGCGGCCACTCATCCAATCACTAACCCCGTCTAACCTAGCTTAACTTCAGTTCTCAGTTGTGAGAGGCAGCGCGCTAACACGTTCTAGCATCCATGCTTTCCTTGGCCTTGTCGGTATAAACTCATGCTCTTCAAACGGTACATCGTTCTTTTTTAAGACTACGCTGAACTGTTTACTGTTTTTTTGTACTCTGTACTTAATTTAAAATTCGCTGACAACTAATAACCATTATAATACAAATATTAAATTTTTGTAATTAGCCCATTAAAAATAGCCTGCGTGCAGACTGTACCCCAGACTGCACGCAGGCTAATTAAAAACGCCTACTTGCATTCAGAGTTTCTTCCCCCACCGGCTCCACGTTCTCAGCGCACCTTAATTCTAGTTCGAAAACACTTAAAAATTTGAATATGCATTATTCCGTACATTAACATAAAAAGGTCTCTATATTAGAGATTCTCTAAATAGCCATGATACAAAGTTACAATTAAAAATATCGCAATACTAGTAAAATGCAAAATGTTGCAATGTTGTTGTTTTTTTGAAGATGTAACAATTATGAAATTGTTTGCAGTAACGTTGTTACAATATGTCGCAATGAAAATGTTGCAATGAATTCGAAGATGTCGCATATATTGTTGCAATAAAAAGTATTCCGATGAAAAATGTTGCAATGCATGTCACATAGATCGAGTTTTTCTAATAAATTTGACGACTTTGATCGTTAGCTATTCTAATTTATACTATATCAAATTTAGTATAGCCAACACATAGAGGACCACAAGTTTATCAGTTTGATATCGAAATTATCAGACACTAATAACCCTTTAATTTGAAGTCTGAAGACGAATCTTTAGTATTTTATCTGGCTAACGCCATACGATTTTATTCAGCACACAGAGAGGTCCAGGTCCTAGGCCAGAGATGGATTAAGTAAGCAAGAACTTCATTCCTACCAAAGTTGATCGTTTTACAACCGCATCTTCCAATAATTATGTAGGAAACAATATCTACTGCACGCAAAGGATTGCGGTTAAATGTACAAGTCACCATCTTTTTCGGTACGGTCAATTGAGCAAAGCCAGGCGCCAATCGGCCCCAACCGAAGTTGAATTAGAATATATATTACTATATAGGTTGTAAGTCTCGTATTGGGAACGTGAGCTAGGACGAAGAAATCAAACGCACGATCCAGCATATGGATTAATATAATGAATTAATGGTGTTAAAAACTCTTTGTATGACAATAACGTACGTGTGTAGTTATATTAAAAGAGCCGCATATATCATATAGGCATCGAGTTGATGATCTAAAAAACCTAGTTCTTTGGTAGCCAGTGCAGGTAGACCAACGTTGACGGATACACGCGCGACATAAAAATAATTACAAAAATTGGAAAAATTTAGAAATGTTGCAGCTGTTCGCCTAGGAGAAGCATATAGAGCATGACGGCACTATCTGCGTATATCTATTAATGCGTTCATAAATAGTTCTTTGTCATTCAAATACTGAGTCAATATATCAATACTTTGCAGACAAGAGAATTGAGTCAATGACTTCCCCGTTCGCACACAAAGACTGCGGCAAGAATGAATCCTATGTGTATATTGCTGTAAACTGCAAAATTCGACGAAGCCATGCAGGCATATGTAATACAAAATGTTTTAATACTTGAAAAAAAAAATAGAAGCTGTTCGATTTATTAGAGCTGAATAAACCAACCGGGTGAAATGTTATTTGAAAAACCAACTGAAGCTTCAATATCGCTTTTAATTAACTAGAGGGAAACTCATAAACCAGATTATTAAGATGTTTATTTAATTGGGGTTTTTTTCATACGGTTGTATTTCCATAATGCTCTGTAATAAGAATAACGTATGTCTGCACATCATGTCCAAAAACATCCCATAAACATTACATTTTAATCCGCATTAGCTATATAGAATTGAAGGAATGATTCAAGACGGCCTTTCTATAGATCTAGTTTTGTCTGGAGAGTGGAGAGCTAGGTTTGGTATAGGTTTAGTTGAGACTTGAGATCGAGTTCTATCTTAGGGGCCATTCATGTGAGACGGGCTATAGCTGAGATTGTATATCGATTTGTGTTATCAAATGTTTGACGTTCAATACATTCAAACTTTTTGCCTTCAAATGGTTTATTGATGAAAACTCCTTATAGTACAAAATTCAAAAACTTTGTGAACTTTGCTAGTAGTTGTGAATTTGTCACAACATATTACAACAGGGGCTTTTCAAGAAATCTGAACAACGAATGCGATGAACGGCATATGAACTGAAACAAAACGACGAGTTACTACCATTTGTCATCACGGGATGATCGCATATTCTTGCTGTATACATGTATATCAACCAAAAATATTATTGTTAATCTTCTAAACTCTGGATATATTTAATAATTCAATGGAATGATCGATACAAGACATCTTAATCAGTTAGTTAACGTCTGAAACTTTCGTCATGCATTCTAGTTCACGAGCGGATATAATATTTTTTCATTAAAACTGTGATTATTCATCTCAAGTATTCGATTTTATTCAGGCAGTGTTCATAAATCAGTCATTTCATGGCAAAAACTTTGATTATTCTGGTCATAAAACCGATTACAGATATTGATGTACAATCTCATGTACAGCCTCTTATAAGTATATATAGAAATGTACGAACTACGAACCGTAACTTGTTTTTAAATAATTACGAGAGATAGGTGTCAATAACAGAAAGATGCATGCAGTCTTGGGTCACAACCCGTATAATCAATGAATTACTTTAGTTTGAATTAGTATTGAGAACGAGGTCTAGAAATTTGAAAGAAAAAGTGAAGAACAAAAGAGGAAGGTTAATTATTTGGAAGTTTTCATGGCGATAATGCAATATAGATAAGTTTTGTCGAAACACCATGCCTTTAAGGGGCTGTTTACATGCATGAGCCGGGCTAGACCGGTTAACTGGGCTCACGCGATTGATTAGGATCTCACTGTGGTTTTGTAACTCGCATAAACTAAATGTACAAAGAAGAATTGGTTTAGTTTAGATGTAAACGAATGCTAACGTTGATTAAAATCTCCTTTTGTGGCGAGGAAAGAATTTCGTGACACGAGTCAGCCCGGCGAGCCCGGCTCATGTAATCGGCCCGTAATATTTATTTGCTAAGCTTTCGGCTTGTTGACTCAGGCCTTCATCAGAGCAATAACTCTTTATTGCTCTGATGAAGACCTGGGTCAACAGGCCGAAAGCTTAACAAATAAATATTAAAGGTGCAGGTCTTTCCACAAAACTTACTTTTAAAAGAGGAAGAGTTTAAAGAATAAATTAACCCTTCATATAGAGTCCAACCTTCTCCTGTGCAGAATAAAATGTTCTGCCGTTTCATAGCCAGAATAAAATTCTTAAAGTGGCCAACCGTTTAAGGAACGTGGAGTATAAAGTTAAACTAAAAAGAGTGAAAAACCACAGAATCAAATAATGCTCAGAAAAAAAGTTCAAACGCATGAACGTGACCAATGTACGGTTAGTTGACTCCAAATCAACAAAGACCCTTTTTAGAGCCACGTGCAGCTAAATCATAAACTAAAAATAAAACAGTATAAAGTTCACAAAGTCTTACACAAAGTCTTAGATAAAAAGTCTTTCTTGAAAGAAAGAGAGAAAAACTGGGGGAGTATTTCAAGGATAAGAGATGAAAAGAACACATAACGGAGAGAGAGAGAGAGAGAGAGAGAGAGAGAGAGAGAGAGAGAGAGAGAGAGAGAGAGAGAGAGAGAGAGAGAGAGAGAGAGAGAGAGAGCGAGAGAGAGAGAGAGAGAGAGAGAGAGAGAGAGAGAAAAAGAGAAAGAGATAGAGAGAGAGAGAGAGAGAGAGAGAGAGAGAGAGAGAGAGAGAGAGAGAGAGAGAGAGAGAGAGAGAGAGAGAGAGAGAGAGAGAGAGAGAGAGAGAGAGAGAGAGAGAGAGAGAGAGAGAGAGATATTTTCATTATTTCATATTTTCGTATTTAGATTCAAAATCATGTAGCGAAAATATTGCCCATAAATTATTTCGTTCAGTGCTTGTCGGAGCTTTGTAGTTCTTACTCAAATTGGTTAATTTAAGTAGAGAAAACTCTCGAAATATAGAAAGGTTATTAGATATACTGCCGAAACAGAGAACGTAGGAGTCTAATTAAGGCCTGGTCAAACGCTTTCAACATTTCAGGCAACATCGTTCAACATTGTTGAACGCATGTTGAACGAAAATTTGAAAATGTTCAAATTTCGTTCAACATCATTCAACACCATTCAACAACGTTCAACATCATTCAACAGCGTTGGCCAAACGCTTTCAACATGTTGAATCACGGTTGAATTCAACAATGTTGAACGATGTTGAATGAAATGTTGAAAGCGTTTGGCCAGGCTTTAACGTTTCGAGCGAAGGGCCTTCGCTCGAAACGTTAGACTACTACGTTCTCTGTTTCCGCAGTATATCTAACCTTACTATATTTCGATTGTTGTTTCTACACTGCCTACGCAGCACGCTACTTTTATTTCACTATTTAGAGCAAACTCTACTTGGTCCGGCTGGGGTTCGACTTAATTCGATTTACAGAGTGTTTAGACACTAGAAGAACTCGCCTGGAACTTCTCTTATATATTAAACATGGGGTATATCGGTAATTTTAACATGTACCCCAATGAGCGGGGTGAGCTCCTATAGATATTGGCTATACGGGGAGGTGCCGTGCTGTTAGACAAACACATTTTTCACATTTTTAGTCTCGAACAAAGTACTTTTCGGTCTGGACCATGCACGGTCTATTTTCTTTCGACCCCAGATTTTTGGTCTGGCATAGGATATGTCTTTTTCTTCTAGTCTGGAACAGGGTATCTCTCTTTTGCCGTTTTCTCTAACAGGTCACAAAAATATTCAATTATTTCGTGTGGACAGGATTTCAAATGTTTATCAATACATGCATGCACCCCCCTTCCCCCAGCGAATTTATCTGTTTATAAAGCGTTTCGGCGCCAGCAAAAATCGACGGAAATACCCTTTATCAGATCGGGAGTCATTTATACCACCCCCCCCCCCTAATTCTCTTTCATACATGTATATATACTCATATCGTGTAAAACTATCTCACCCAATCTTAAAATAAACGGCAAGCAAAATGACTAAAGACTAATATTTGATCGTATTTGGCGTGTGTAATCTCATGATGATCATGCGACCCGATTTGAATTTCAATAGAGAGCTTAAGCTAAACAAAGAACATGAATATATTTTTTTTGTGCTATAGGTATGAAATGAACTCGGGTTTACCCCTCGTCTGTCGATAAAATGTTTTCACGAAGACGTTGTTAACGAGTAAATCATTAAAAAAGTCGGTTGGTTTTAAGAAATAGGATGTCGACGCAGTGACTGGAACTATGTATCACGGTTGTTCAGTTTTATTGCCAAAAGCTAAAGTTGCTTTGTTAGTTATCGTTGACGTTGCACAAACCGGATCTTTTGGCTAGACCAGATCAATGATTGGTTCAGTGACTGCTCATTTGCAAGTCAATTGCAAAAACTAGTAGAGCGTACGATGACCGTACGGCAGTGTAGTGCAAAGGAATCAACGTGTAGTTATATACACACAAGATCTGTGTCGTGATACAATGTGGTGAAGCGACGCACGAGAAGGACCAAAACGAAAACAGAAATAATACATTGGCCGCAAAGAATGGAACAGATTGTTAAATTGACAAACCAGACGGTGAGTGAACAGTTGTGAGTTAAATATTCTTGCTCTAAACTCGGTGAGACATAAGCTAACGAGGAAACAAAATCATGACGCGTCTCGGCATGTATATGTTCGCTAGGATGTGATGTGTTTGCCAAGGATCATTCTCTTAATAAAGCGTTGCATCTAAGTAATCCGACCCACGGGAATTTATCAAATCTGTGGATAACTCTGGGGGAGTAAATCCAATAGCGTTGACCTTAATAATGTGATGATAAATACATTTTAATATCCCTAATACCAGAGGAGATCTTCACAAACGTCCCGACCTATAAGACGACAACGAATTTGATCTCATTGCGCAGTATCCAACTACATAAGGGGTAACTCACTGAAGAATCTCAGTCAAGATTGAGTACTTAAACTTTTAACAAAATATAGTGTGTGCAATTGGGTAAAAAACAGGTGTTTGAATGTAAAACTTTAATATATCTGGCGCCAACCATAAATAAATCGAAAGATTCGAACTCATTTTCTCAGCAAAGCTTGAAGAGTGACCAGAATAATGACGACGAAATGACAAAGAAAATCAAGGGGGAAATATGATGATGAAACCAAATTTACATATTTTCTTTAATTTTGTCGTGTTTGTTCTCAACAGAACGGTGGCATGTTAGCGGAGGGAAATAGTGCTAACGTAAGCAAGGATTACGAAAAAACTACTGCGCCAATACCGGAAAGAAACGGAACTAGCATGGAAACAAGACAGATTACTTCGGAACTATTGGACGTCTTCTTGTACGGCAAAAGAAAAATCCAAGAAATCAACCTCGAAGAAGCAAAACGGCAAAAAACCGCGAAAGATTCGCACGAAAAGAAACACGAAAAAGAGAAGAGTTTTACGATATGTAAGTATATATCTGTACATCCTCAAATCAAATGTGCTCAGTCCTATTGACAATGTTCTGCCCCTATGATCACAAAACAAAGAACGGTGAAAGTAATAAAACTTCTCTTTTATCATGACAAGTCGACGTGTGGAAACTTGAAATGACACGTCCAGAAGCGCACGGACGCAATGGAATCATTATTACAAGGTCGCGCTGTTCGGGAGAATTGTCATAATTTGGGCGTACAGAAAAAGTTAATCGCTTGACAGCATTGAAAAAGAAAGAATATTATAAAAAAGCGGCCAATATTAGTAGGTTATAAGCAAGCGTCATATATACAGGAAGCTCATTATATAATAAAAGTCTTTTAGCTGAGTGCAATCATGCGGTACTGTGCGCTTCAGTGCTTTCTTTTCGGGTTGGCGAGATACGAAAAAATTACTTTTTTGACATATTTTTGTCCTCAACGAGATAGCAGTATTGGTTGCTGAACTCGTGTGCCCTTCTTTAAGCTCGACAACCGGAGCCCACCGCTTTTGGATGAAACGTTTCCAAAATTGATCAAACATACTTTTTATCGAATGCATTAGGAATGTAGGGATCCAGCGAATACTTTGTTTATTGTCATTGTGCTTGGCAACCTTTGAGTTGATATCGGTCAAAGACAGCGCTCTTAGAGACAAATATTTCATCGAACACGTTGTTTTAGTTGAGAGTTAGAGAATAAGGACGACGAATGGAGCCTTTTTTGGCTACTCGGCTACACGTAGAAGCCGTGTGTCTGTGAGCAGGTGTCTATAGACGCTGTTCCATGGATTCCAAGGCGTGAAGTAGGCTTTGTTTTGGAAATAACAGTCAAAAAATGTCATTAGAATGTCATTAAAACGTCAACAAGCACTCTCACTGCAACTGGTTAATGTAAATCAGAATATTAAACATTGTTTACGGTCTCAGAAAACTGATAAATTACGATCGTTGAAGCCGTCATGATAATCCTTCCATGGATCCTTCACAATGGCCACCGTTTTAAACATTCATTTTATGTGTATTAAGATTGGCAAGCAAAGATTCTTTTGAAATGCAGATATGCAAACGAGGTTATAGAATAAAAGCTTATTGAGATACAATCACAACTATATTTCAAGAGCTTTGATATGACCATCAGTAATCCGTTTTCTAGACTCTATGGAGTCTGAGTACCAAGATCTTGGCAGCCCTTTAATTAAGATTTTCGGAGCGCTTGCAAAATACCTGTCAAGTTTCCGATTTGCATTTACAGGAAAAAAACAAGAGCAGAATTTCTTCTAAAACAATGGCTAAGCATAAAGTATAAATATAAAACCGCACGAATATGGGTTTTTTTTTATCGAATTTGACGAGCAATTTTTTTAAAGAACGAAGTAATTCTATTAAGTGAATTTTGGGCGATCATTACACCACGGATAGCTGATTGTTTTCTATGCACCGTATAAAGAGGACTGGGGGCTAATCATCCTTATTTGCAGTCAGTGCACGTGGCAATCCCGTACCCAGAGCCTGCGATCCTTTTGGTCATTACCAAGGAACGGAGGCTCTGGAAGGCTCTGGGAAACTCCGATGAAAAAAACAACAAAATTGGGTTTTTGTTCCCAGTTCTCTGGTTCCCAGTTACCTATAATTTGTTACTGTCATCGACGATATTTAGCTTGTTCGAAGACCAGGGAAAATGTTGTTTACCGATAAAGAATGGTCCAGGGTGTTTTACAAAGCTCTTGACAAAACGTTGCGATACAAATGGTCTTTCTTAGCTTTTCTCGAAATCGTCAACCAGACGGTTTGACGAGAGTGTTTTATATGTCCGCGTCGCCGTCGGCAATGATCGGCTCAGCCGCTCAGGTAAGGAATTGTACCGTTTCTGTCAGGAATTTTGGCTAAACTACATCGACCTTGTATTCTCTAATATAATTTTAAAGTTCTGAGACGAAACTGCGAAGAAATACGAGACGAGTCAGACGATGGATGTTTGTTTGGCGACGGAGCGAGAATAATCAATAGTTTTAACTTCTAAATTGTCGTGATTTTTGCTGTTTTTAATCAGTATTTCATGTGTTCAATTGTATTTTGGGTTTGTCGTTGTTGCAGAACGTCGAGAAATCGATTAAACAAGTTAGCAACGTGCACAATATTTGAAATTTTACTGCTTTTAAACTAACCAATCAGATGACAAGTTTCATCGGAGTTTCCCAGAGCCTCCGTTCCTTGGTAATGACCAAAAGGATCGCAGGCTCTGGGTACGAGATTGTGCACGTGGCCGTGTCGAGGCATATCAAAGGCGCTCCAAGCAGCCACCATACGACACAGTTCAGACCACGGATCACAGCTAAAACCTAGGTGTTGATTTTACGTATATATGGAAAGCCATGAGTGTCTTAATTAAAGTGCCACTAACCCCAAAACGTTTTTTGCACGAATAAACATCGCCAATCCAAATGATGAAGAATGCAATATAAATTAACTGAATTGGTAAAATCCTCTTGATTTAAGAATCGATTGAAGTGGCGATAATGACGGACAGGACGGAGCACTTGGGAAACTGCGTCGAGAAGGGTTTGTGACGTAATACCAGGAATTCTATATTTTTTTTACTGTAAAGTAAATAGGAAAGAACGTACCCAGGTTACGTTTATAGCCAGTTTGGCGATATTTTTCATTTTAATTCTTTTATTACAGTTCCAGTGTACTACACTTCATAGATTTTTGAAGACGAATTCCTGGTATTACGTCATACGCATCCTATACCCATTCCCCTCACTGCGCCGCCATGGGACAAACAGATGCGAAATTTTGCAAGTTTGAAGGGGCATAAAAAATTAAAGAAGTGTTCAATAACAGAAAAGATATGTTGGTGCTAATATACTCAACAAGGGCTATTTGAATCCCGAGAATTTTTTTGGGGGTTAGTGGCACTTTAAAGGTCAACTCAAGGCTTTGTATATGTATTAAAGCACGTAGAATCCGAATATGATGAAAAAAAAATTGAATTGAATTTTTTTTTTTTGTTGATTTTGGGATGTTGAATCGACGAATTTTGAAGTATTTTCATAAAAAGCCGTGTTGTATAAAGGAGTCTGGCACTAGTAAGTGTGTGACGTAAACGGAGGAACGATTTTACGACCCATTAAAGTAAACACGGTCAAAAAGTGTCAAATATTTTAGTACATGTGCGGTTGGAAACTTGCACAAGTTCTATTCATCATAAATCAGCTTTTCTTATGATTTCAATCGTCCAGGTTCAACGGTTTACGTCACAAACTTGCTAGTGCCAGACTCTTTATGCAACACTTCTTTTTTTAGAATACTCCGTTGAAAAATTTAGAAATCAACAGAAGGTACGGTGCGCCTCAAATTTTTATCACCATATTCGTATTCTCCCAACCTCGTTCCCAGGGCCTTTTTGAAATTGGGAGGGCGGGAAAAGGCCCTGGCAACGGCTGGTCACAGCACCCGGAAATACTGGGTGTAATAAATTAGCAATTTAAGTTAGTATGCAAAATCATTCTGAGTAATGGCGGTCCCGTGGGAGAAGTTCATTGTAATGGCGGTCCTATTCAGTCCCGTTGGCGGTCCCGTTGAAGCTTTTTGATCGTAACTGGCACAAAACTATGCATAAATATGTTTCACGAGGAATGTTTAAGAAAAGCAAGCAACCAATGAAAATACCGAATCCAACAGCCGATGCCAGAACCTTTTCCCACCTTACCAATTTCAAAAAGGCCCTGGGGACGAGGTTGGTATTCTCCATAAAACAAGCCGGAAAAATAATTTGCCTTCATGAGTTGACCAGATTGCGTCTTTTCTACGTTCTAGGGTGCGACAATTGTCGTACACATCACGCTGGAGTGTGTCCGGTGGGCGAGCCATTGAAAACAATGCATCAGTTGGTCGGTACGACAGTACATGATATTAAACTAACCTATGCTGTGTTATCGTTCCCTGATGAAGTTCAATTATGCACCTCGAGTATTCCTGGCTACAGTTATGGTGTGTCTGCAAAACAACCATTTCCTATTGGGACCTGGATTGGACCATACGAAGGAAAACGTATAAAATATGAAGAGATTACAATGAAGACAGATACAAATTATGTTTGGGAGGTAAATAAGAGATTAGAAAAATGCTGTAACAGTGTAACCGTTCGTGGTGTTGGTGTTGGTGGTGTTGTTGTTGGCGGTAGTAGTGTTGTTGTTGTTGGTGTTGTTGGTAGTAGTGGTGTTGTTGTTGGTAGTAGTGGTGTTGTTGGTAGTGGTGTTGTTGGTAGTAGTGTTGGTGGTGGTGGTGCTGGTATTGGTAGTAGTGGTGTTGTTATTGTTGATAGTAGTATTGTTGTTGTTGTTGTTGGTAGTAGTAGTGGTGGTTAGTGTTGGTATTTGTAGTAGTGTTGGTGTTGGTGTTGGTAGTAGTATTGTTGGTGGTGGTAGTGGTGGCGTTGGTGGTGGTGGTGTTGTTGGTGTTATTGTTGGTGTTGGTAGTAGTGGTGTTGTTGTTGTGGGTGTTGGTAGTAGTATTGGTGGTGGTGGTGGTGATAGTGGCGGTGTTGTTCGTGGTGTTGTTAGTGGTGGTGGTGGTGTTGTTGGTAGTAGTGTTGTTGGTGGTGGTAGTAGTATTGGTGGTGGTGATAGTGGCGGTGTTGTTCGTGGTGTTGTTAGTGGTGGTGGTGGTGGTGGTGTTGTTGTTGGTAGTAGTGTTGTTGGTGGTGGTAGTGGTGGTGTTGTTAGTGTTGCTGCTGCTGTTGTTCGTGGTGGTGGTGGTGGTGGTAGTGTTGTTGTTGGTAGTAGTGGTGGTGGTGTTGTTGTTGTTGGTGGTGGTGGTGGTGGTGGTGTTGGTGGTGGTGGTGTTGGTGGTGTTGTTGTTGTTGTTGTTGTTTAGTGGTGTACGTTGCCTTCGTCGCTGGTTCTGTTGTCGTTACTGAGGTTCTCTTTATTTCCACAACGTGTGCACGCGCGTTCTGCTCCGTCGATAACAATTTCTTTTTTCTTCCCACCAACTCCAGATCTACGAAGAAGGCAAATTTTCCCACTATTTGGACGGCAATGATGAAAGCAACTCAAGCTGGATGCGGTTTATCCGCTGCGCGCGCCACAAGGGAGAACAAAACATGGTCGTCTTTCAATACGGCAATAATATTTACTACAGAGCAGTACGAGATATTCCTGTTGGGACAGAGCTCCTGGTTTGGTACAACAATAACTATAACCAATTCCTTGGAGTGCCTCTTGGATTGCGCAACGTGCCTGGGACAAAGAAAGGTCAGGAGAATACCAAGCCAGCAGAGGCAGGCTCCAAAACACAAACCAGTCCAGTACCACAAAATGACATCAAACCAGTGCTAATGGAACGGAGTAATGGCAATAACAACCAAAAAGTCGTCTACAGTAGGACACCAGAATCTTATGGTAAATCACCAGACGCTCACAGTAAACCACCAGACGCTCACAGTAAACCACCAGACGCCTACAGTAAACCACCAGACGCTCACAGTAAACCACCAGACGCTTACAGCAAACCACCAGAAGGCTACAGTAAAACTCATGCGGAAACTGTTTACAGTTCGAGACAGATGCAAACCAGCACCACGTATTGTTACTCTGCCAGTCAACCCACGAGTCTGTCCTACATACGCCCACCAACGAACAACCTTAAAGCGGTTCACCCTACTGTTACCATAGGTACCTTACAAAATTACCAAGTTTATTTACTTCATTCTTAACTGCATTTTACTTGCCAACGGAGAACTCTAAGTCACGAAGGGGTTGATACTTTTTGAACCATTTTCGAAACAGTCTTTCGTAACTGCGTGGGGCCTTCGTTCGAAACGTTAGACTCCTACGTTCTCTGTTTTGGCAGTATATCTAACCTTACTATATTTCGATTGTTGTTTCAACACTGCCTACGCAGCACGCTACTTTTATTTCACCGTTTTGGATCATTTTAATTCCTTGTAATATGTTCTATTATTATATGGCTGGGCTTGTTTTCGTTACGCCAAACGGCGCACGCTGATTGGTTGCTGAGAAGTCCGGAAAAAGCCGTAATGCCCTCTCGGCACTGTGAGAGGGCATTACGTCCTTTTTAATGACCTGCAAGTTTTGGCGGGAAAATTACTGAGTTGATTTGAATGAAAATAAAAGCGAATTAGATATATTCGTTGGAAAATTTTGAACAATAATACGACCTGAAACATCAGTGTTTCTTTTTATAAAAACTTCTTATTTAAAAGCGCGAAAAATAAAAGCCTAACAGGTGTAAACATGAAGCGAAACGAACAAGCTCAAAAGTAAGAACTAAAGTGAACAGCGACACCTGATCAAGACAAACGTAGAACTAAAAACAGATAAGAAAACAAACCAAAAGCCATATAATAAAAGGCTTATTAACCTCGTTTTCTCGGTCTGTACGGGAAAGTATTTGCCCTCGGTTTCTCTCGCACAAACCTCGCTCCATCGTCGCTCGGTCTGTACGAAAACCTCAGGCAAATACTTTCCCGTACAGACCTCGCACTCGGTTAATAAGCCTTCAGTAATTTACGCTTTAAATTGCTTGCGATGACCTGGCCGAAAACAGTTCGCCAGGCCCTTTATTGTTTTACTTTATCTATCGCCAGACGATTTTACTCGTCAAAGGGAAAAACCCTCAGACATCCTAGGCAGCAATGGATTAATTCTCATTCTAACTTTCTTTTAAAGAGCATCGACCAACTGTCAGCGAGTTTACCAGTTCACGCAATCACACGACATCACCAGGCAACGCAACACGTCAGCAATACGTCACCGCGTACAGTGGTTCATCGCCGGTCCTAACCAATGATTACAACAACAACTGTTTCGTGTTCTCCAGTAACCAATCACCACCAGCAGGCTCCACAAGTTCTGTCTCGATATTCCACAACGATCACCCGCAAAATACCCCCAGCGAAGAATCCAACACCTGGAAATGTGGTCAGTGCCTGCAGACCTTCAATCAGCGGGTACTCTTACAATTACACGTGTGCGTTCCACCGTCGGGAAAACCTTACCAGTGTGGCCATTGCTCGGACTCATTCTCCCAGCCCGCCGAGCTTCGTAGTCACGTGGTAACCCACAGCACCGACCGACCGTTCAAGTGCGGCTTTTGTGGACGAGCGTTCGCGGGCGCAGCTACACTTAACAATCATATGCGCACGCATACCGGAGAAAGACCATTCCTTTGCCAGAACTGCGGAAGAACATTCGGAATAGCAACTCAGCTTAGCCGGCATATGAGAACCCCCGGGGAATGTCTTATGGGGGCAAATCAATCTCGTTCCCAAGCAGTGGGTGAATTTCGTAGTGATGTAAGTCCCCCGCCGTTCACATCAGCATTAACAAGAGGATAGACAGGGATGAGAGAGGATAAAAAGGGATAAAAGATGATAGCAAGGGATGAGGGAGGATAGAAAGGGATAAGAGAGGATAGAAAGGGATAAGAGATGATAGAAAGGGATAAGAGAGGATAGAAAGGTATAAGAGATGATAGAAAGGGATAAGAGGATAGAAAGGGATAAGAGAGGATATAAAGGGATAATAGAGGAGAGAAAGGGAGGAGAGAGGACAGAAAAGGATAAGAGAGGAATAAGAGTGGATCAAAGGAGATATCGAGGTTCAACTTAAGATCTAGATAGAGTTATGGAAAGATGTAGAGTGTCATAAATTGAACTTTTTTTTACCCCCAAATTCATGTTAACCTCTATATATATATATATATATATAAAGTAAATTGCACGAGATAAAGGAAGCATTCATATCCGTGGCGCAGCTTCGACATTTCGGCAACAAAGATGTAAAATATGCAAGCTAAACCATAAGGCAAGTAAAACAAAGCAATATTTCTGGCTAACTCTATCATAGTTTTGTAGCAAGAAAATCGATGTTGCAGTTATTGATAAAAGAAATTATTTACAAAGCATTTTCCCTCTGGTTGTTGAATTAGTTTTTTGACCGACAACAAGCACTTCTCCCCTTAAAAAATATTAGAACCTACATATTAAAGAGATGCCTGATTTATCGACAGACACAAAATATCTAAGAACCTTTTCAATGCTGACTTGATAATGTCAGTAGCTCAATCAATAGGGCATCAGAAATAACAAACCTTTTACTATACTACAAACTACACAACTCAAAATTTAGTTCAAAATACTTCCCGCTACAAACTATGAGAAAACTTACAGAAAATCTTGCCTTGTTAATCAGCGTCTTAACATTATATTCATTTTTATTTTATTTAAATAAACTTTTGAAAAAGTTGATTATTTTTTGAAAAATCACCAAGCGGCTGGACCGTGTAGAAGACCAAACGACGCACGCTCAATAAACCCATTAAGTGTGACGTATAATAGCTAAGATAAAGTAGAGAATTTAAAAAGCATATAGAAATGCTTAATGTATTTAATTCTGACAGTTTTGTAAAATTATATGAGTCGTCGTTTAGCCGTAGAGTTTCTACAAATCGCTTGTTTATAAGATTCTTTGTAAGCATTGTATCGCTTTGATCTTCTGTTCAAAAACAGAGTGAAATATAAATATTTGTAATAAATTATTGATATATTTTATAGTTGTCTTTGACTGCGCATGTCTATAAATTAAACTGACACGACGATGGCCGAACGAACACCGATTCCTAACGAACGAGTGACGTTTCACACGACGATAGAAGACATTATTTATTTATTTTTTATTTATTAACTTTACAACCATGAAAGAATGCAAATATACAGGAAATAAAGAGTGCAATACTTGAACATGATTGAAGGAATAATCAACAGGACACGAGTCCCATGTGAAGACCAACCCAACAAAAAATATTACATAATAAACGTTAAGTAAACACACGATAAAAAAAAACCAACATACTAATACACAAATTACATAAGAATAAAGATTTAAGAGCAACAACTTGGATTGAAAGAACGACATTTAGAACAGAAACTTTTCCAGTTGCGCAGTCTATTAACATCGAAATTTGAGTCTAACTTAGAAGAGTAGTGAATATAAAGATCATGTTTAAAAATGGAAACAGAAGTACTATTACGAAGTATCGGAGAAAGATTGTTCCAGAGAAAGACAATTCTGTTGAAAAAAGTATTTCTAAAAAGAGAAGTCCTACAAGGATTGGCTTGAAGCAAGTTGTTTTGACTTGAACGAGTGCGAGACGAGCGGATAGAAGAAAAAGTAACAAAACGGGAGATATCTAGGTCGTAACCTTGTTTACACTTAAAAAAGAAGAGAAGATCCTTAATTTCAAGCCAATATGATATAGGTAATAAGTTAAGCTTTTTGAGACGGTCAGTGTAAGACGATTCATAATCTTGGAGTATGAATTTCGTGGCTCGTCTCTGAACACCCTCAAGAAGTGAAAGGTCACGTGACTTGTCCTGAGGAGCCCAGATTTCACTACCGTAAGACAAGTGAGAACGGACGAGCGCTAAATAGAGTAGACGACGGCAACGGACATTTGACATTTGAATACAGTTCCTGCGGAGAAACCCAAGCATACGATTAGCTTTAGCAACACATTTAGCAATATGGGGGGACCACTTAAGGTCATTACTGATGACAACACCCAAGTCGGTTTGATTTGTTACACTTTTAACATTATGCCGACGATACGCGATGTTAAAGCGACGACAACCGATCACAACTCCTGGCCAAACGCTTTCAACATCGCATTCAACATCATTCAACATTGTTGAACGATGTTGAATAATGTTGAAAGCACGAGTGGCCAAATGAATTCAACATCGTTCAACATTCATGAATGACAATTAATTGAACGCGAGCTACCACAAAAGCTGGAATCGACAATATCCCGCATGACGCATGTCTCTGTTCAACAAAGTTGAATGAAATGTGGCCAAATGCGTTCAACACCTTTCAACATTTTGAGAACAATAGAAATGTTGAACGCGTGTTGAACGAAAATTTGAACATGTTCAAATTTCGTTCAACATCATTCAACATAAATTCAACAACGTTCAACATTATTCAACAGGGGTGGCCAAACGCTTTCAACATGTTGAATTCAACAATGTTGAACGATGTTGAATGAAATGTTGAAAGCGTTTGGCCAGACCTTAAAAATACGGTCACTAAAAACATGATGAAGTGATCTTTGTGGCGCGCAGAAAGAGATTTCAAATATAGATTAGTCCCTCAAGCGTTTTATGTAATATTTCATAAACAAGTGGGAGTGTTTTACCAGGGGTTACAAACACGAGAGGACAATGAAAATCACGAGGCCGTTAACCGAGTAATTTTCATTGTTCTCGAGTGTTTGTAAAACAGGAGAGAATAATGAAAATCACGAGGCTGCAGGCTGAGTGATTTCTATTGTTTTCGAATGTTTTACAAACACGAGAGAACATTGAAAATTACGAGGTAATAGGCCGAGTGACTTTTGTTGTTCTCGAGTGTTTGCAACCCCTGGTAAAACACGATACACAACTTTATGAAATAGCTTCTCAATCGTCAATTATAGTAGAATTCCGAGGTACTTCGTGATACTAAAACACGATTAAGTCGGTTTTCTTTGTTTTTCTGAGGGATTTATATCCCATAAATCCCTCATTATAAATTCATAGGGATTATATATAAAGCCCGGGGATTATATATATAATCCCTATGAATTTGTAATTGCCCAATTCATAGGATGCCTGCTACAACTATCTCGTATGGTAACGGCGGTAGCGCCCACATACGAGAAGGAGAGCAAGGGTTTGCTTTTCGCTCACGTAGTTTACGAGAGGAAGGCAAACCAATGAAAATCATCAAAATCTGTTGGTTGAGTCAGCACTTTATTACACTGAACGTTAATTGAGCATAAAATGTGGGATTGATACTGCATCAATACGCATGCCCAATGCTGTAATGATATCTGGTACTAATTATTCATCTGACTAATTATTCAAACAAGCTTGTAGAAGTCTGTGTATGTGTTCAATGAACCTTTACGAACTTCTCAAGTTTGTTTAATAAACTGCTTTGGAGTCTTATTATTTCATAAAATCCGTTAACATTCCACATAACAATGTCTTTCGACACTCGGTAAAGGCTATTTTTTAGAAAACCTTCTTCAGTCGTGTTTTAAGCCAGATAATTTCGGCCCTCGGTATTTATCCTATACTTGGTGCATATTAGATTAGACAATGGTGTATATATTAGTACCCAATAGTTTCATGTTGAATTTATAATTAAGAAATGTGATAATAAACGGTCTTTTGTTTGTGCCGTTTATTATCTGATTTCTTAATTATAAATTCAGTTTGCGCGACCTTTACCAGGTTTCAAAACTCATGCACATGATCAATTGATTGCATGGATAATTAACTCGTGAATTATTAATGATTTGAGAAATCATATTTACAACTTATAATACAGTTTACTATATATTAGATGTTAATATCGTACCATATAATTTTCTATAATCTATTTTTTCATCGTTGTTTCCTTGAATTTCCAAAGTTTTCCTCGTGATGTTATCTCAGAGACGTAAACAAACTTCCCGGATGGATCACACGTGATATCGTGAGGGTAGATAAAGGCCTGAAAAACGGGTCAAAAATACATTTCTATATTGCATAAACTTCAAACGAAAACGGAGACCTCGTATCGAAAACGTATCAAAAGTTTTCCGTCCACACTATCGTTCAGAGTTGGAAAAAAAGCTGCGGGTATGCGGGTACCACCCGGAGGAAGGTTTACTTTAGTGAGGAAGGTTTAAAGTGAAAACACGTGAAACAACACATTCGGTAATCTGAGAAAGTCACAATTGATCAAGCAAGGTGTCGAGAAGAAATGCGATTTGCAGCAAAACATTGGCTAACCAACAATTATGCAGCACTGGCAGTGGCAGCAGTTACATGTGTGAGACATGTACGCTGATGTCTGCTGTGATGTCTGTATCTTCGCAGCAGTCGAGGGTAGTTGACTGATAAGTCAGCAGTGGTCAGTTATTAGTAGCTATATTGTAGTGTGCCAAAGCTTACCTAGGAAAACCTAGAAAACCAAGGTACTGCAAAAGTCACGCAGTATTTATGAACGTTGCAAAACACAAAATTCTCGCTATATATTTTGAGGAAGGTTATCTAAACTTAAAAACCCATCCGGAGGAAGGTTGAATACTTTTTCCAACTCTGCTATCGTTTTCGAATCGTTTTTGCCGTTTAGTAAAACGCTAAAAGGATCTACAGGGGTATGAATGAATAGTTCTAGGTGACTGAAACCAAGATAACATAATCGTGACATCATCGTTTTCCAAAAGCTTCGTTTTTCGCGTCCACACTGGCGCAGAAAAACGGCGTCTTCGAATGTCTCCACTCTGGAGAGCGTTTTCGAAACGCTCCGTTTTCGGTCACCGAAGACGCTGGATTAGTGTGGACGAAAGGTCTAACCGTATCAAAAACAGAATTTAAAGGGTATTGGCAATAAAAATTAAATTTGTCCCATTTGAAAGAACTCGTCAAATGGTATAAGAAGACTTTTTGTAATTTTTCTGTATCTTTCTTGTGTTTTGAAATATTTCGACCAAAGACAGCGTGCTGTCCGCCATCTTGTTGTAATATTGGGTCTAATTGACTAGGAAATTGGTGACGTCACAAGCAGGGTAAACCTGATGAAACTACTCCGTGGATGACCAAATTTCCACGGAAGGCTTTTTAAATGTTGTGGGTCAATTTAAAATTGAAATAGCGCAACAAAATCGAGTTTCTAGCTCATAATGTCATAAGGTTGGCAAGATAAAAATTTTTACTTTACCCTGGTTATGATGTCACATGCATATCGAAAATAATTCCAAGATGGCGGACAGCACGCTGTCTTTGGTCCAAATATTTCCAAAACCAAAACAGATACGGAAAAATTGTAAAAGGTCTTCTTATACCATTTGACGAGTTCTTTCAAATGAGAGAAATTTAATTTTTATTGCCAATACCCTTTAATAAAGCGTCTGGAAAAGCAACCAAAAGCTTTTAGTTTTCTTTGTTTTGGAATGTGTTAGAGCTTTCACGCGTTAAACGCATTGTATTTTTGATATAATGAAGCAATCGCAAATAGCAACGTCTGGGTTCAATCACTCAACTGTGCTGTATCAGTAGTAATGAACGGAAAACAAAAGATTTGTGCATTTTCAGGGCTTTCTCAACATGGGGTGCAAAAAAAAATCTGAAAAATTTTGCATGTCCGGGGGTGCAAGAAATTTTAAAATTTGTGCATGTCCGGGGTTTCAAAAAATCTGAAAATTTACACTGCCCATTGTTAGCCGTTTTGGTCTTGTTGGAAAATATAATTCTAAGGACCATGACATGACAAGCTATTTACTCAGCATGTGTTTTAGCTAGTGTACTTACTTTCTTCGGGCTCCATGCTTGAACAATCTTCTTTTCCTTGACATCAAAAGTAAATCCACGAATAGGTTCAGATTGAGACTGACCGTTAATTACGTACAACACGCCACCTAAAGAAATTACAATGGTGTGGTTTTGTTCTACTTGTCCTGGACTCAGAATTAATTAATACTGTTACTGATAAGCCAACAACTCGTTATGACATTGCTCTGACTTTGACATTGACTCCAGTGCTGTGAGTAACTTCGTTACAAGTAACTAGTTACAGTAACTAGTTACATTTTTACGTAACTGTAACTGAAACTAGTTACTTTTTCTGAAGAAGTAACTGTAACTATAACTAGTTACTTTTTGAAGAAGTAACTATAACTAGTTACTTTTTTAAAGAACTGTAACTAGTTACAATATTTGGTTCAAAAATGTGACTATAGTTACTGATATTCAGTTGAGGATGTCATTCTTTCTTGATAACAAATGGTTTTGATATAATAATAAAGATACATTATATACAATTTGACTATTTCTGCTTAGTGACAACTATATTTAGCTGTAAAAACATAATTATGGTACTGGCATCTAAAAACCAGTAATTTCTTTGTTGATTCTAGTAACATGGACAAAGGAATGTAACTTTGTAACTAGTTACAAAATATTTGGAGTTACTTTGTAACTGTAACTAGTTACTTTCTTTTCATTGTAACTTTTATCGGTAACTAGTTACTTTTCTAACGATGTAACTGTAACTGAAACTAGTTACAAAAATTATGTAACTTTTACAGCACTGGTTGACTCTGAGTCAACAAGTCGAAAGCTTAGCGAATAAATTTTAAAATGCTTATAAACTCAAATAAGATATAATTACTGATATGGATTCTATGTAACGTGAATAGTTGAATGCCAAAATATTTTCTGACTTGAACTTCTATTTGTTGTTATATTGAGGTTTGTATTTCCAAAATGTTAATGAGGATGACGTCAATGTAGGCATTTGTGTGTGTTTTTTTCTTTTCTTATGATAAACTGCTTGAAGATTTTAATGAAAAAAATGATAAAATATAGAATATACTATTCAGGTATTCCATTAACATGTGAATTGGGTAATATTTCTGCTGTAACGGAACACTGCGTATGCAAATTATGCCTACATAGACGTCATCCTCATTACCATTTTGGAAATACAAACCTCAATATAACAACAAATAAAAGTTCAAATCAAAAAATATTCTGGCATTCAACTATACACATTAAATAGAATCCATATGCAGTAATATCATATTTGGGTTTATACGCACTCTAAACGTGATGTTTCCACAAACTTATCTTGAAAACTGTTAATACTGTTACCTTGTCTTGGAGAATAAGATACGGCAAATACTTTATCACCAAACCCTGTGTAGTGATCAAGGAATTGTCCAGTAGTAGAGTGGAAAGCCAGCACCCGACCATTTTCCCGATCAGCCACGTATAGAATGTTATCTTTGTGATTGAGTGATGTGCTGTGAGGTATAAAGAAGCTGGCTGGACGAGGGAACGCAGCTATCGGAGATAAAGAAACAAAGAATATTCTATATGAAAGTCATTTTTAAATAACAGCAGTATATCATACAAGTCCTTGATTGATGGCAACATATGCCTAAACATATAAATATAGCAACATAACCACCACCAACACGAACAACAACACCAACACCAACATTACCAACACCACCATCAATGTCAACAAAAACACCACCGCGACTAACAACAACAACAACAACAACAACACCGCCACCACAACCAACACCACCAACCAACACTATCACCACCAACCACAACAACAGCAACACCACCACCACCAACGACATCACCACCACTAACAACAACAACACCACCACCACAAACACCACCAACCACCACCACCACCACCACCAACAACACCAACATCAACAACAACCAACACCATCACCACCACCACCAACAACAACAACAACACCAACAACGACAACACCACCATTAACAACATCAACAACACCACCACCACCACCACCACCACGGACAGTACCAACAACAACACCACAAGCACCACCAACCAACACCAATGACAACGCCACCACCACCAACAACAACAACACAAACACCACCACCACCACGATGACCACCACCACCACCACCAACAACAACAACAACAACAACAACAACAACACCGCCACCACCACCAACCAACACTATCACCACCAACCACAACAACAGCAACACCACCACCACGACCACCAACGACACCACCACCACTAACAACAACACCACCACCACCACCACCACAAACACCACCAACCACCACCACCAACAACAACACCACCAACAACAACAACCAACATCATCACGACCACCAACAACAACACCGACAACACCACCATTAACAACAACAACAACAACAACACCACGGACAGTACCAACAACAACAACAGCAGCAGCAGCAACAACAACAACAACAACAACAACAACAACAACAACACCAACACCACGGACAGTACCAACAACAACAACAACAGCAGCAACAACAACAACAACAACACCACCACCAACACCACGGACAGTACCAACAACAACAACAACAACAACAACAACAACACCACGAACACCACCAAGCACCACCAGCAACAACACCACCAACAACAACAACCAACACCATCACCACCACCACCACCACCACCACCAACAACAACAACAACAACGACAACACCACCATTAACAACAACAACAACACCACCACCACCACCACGGACAGTACCAACAACAACACCACCACCACCACCACCACCACCAGCAACACCACCACACCACCACCACCACCACCACCAACAACAACAACACCAGCAACACCACCACCACCACCAACAACAACAACAACAACACCAACACCACCACCAACAACAACAAAAGAAACTCGCCAAGTAACTGAAATTACTCAATCTTGTACTTACGAAGTTGTGATAAATAACCATCATCGATGCTTTTCAGCAACTCTCCTTTAGAAGAGAATTTCAAAACACGACTGTTGCAATAGCTAAGGAGAAAGAATAAAAGGCTGTACCAAACTATTTACTTTCGATGATCGATATTTACTTAGAGGCGCTAGGAGCTAGCCCTGCTTTGCCGAGATCTCGTTTGTGCTGTTATTTCTTATTAATTTTCATCTTGTGTTTATACGAGAGCCGAGCCAGCCCGCTTAGCTGAGATCTCGCGGCAGCGTTGGAAAAAGTATTCAACCTTCCTCCGGATGGGTTTTTAAGTTTAGATAACCTTCCTCAAAATATATAGCGAGAATTTTGTGTTTTGCAACGTTCATAAATAAATACTGCGTGACTTTTACAGTACCTTGGTTTTCTAGGTTTTCCTAGGTAAGCTTTGGCATACTACAATATAGCTACTAATAACTGACCGCTGCTGACTGATAGCCTGCCAACTACCTTCGACTGCTGCGAAGATACAGACATCACAGCAGACATCAGCGTACATGTCTCACACATGTAACTGCATGCTGCCACTGCCAGTGCTGCATAATTGTTGGTTAGCCAATGTTTTGCTGCAAATCGCATTTCTTCTCGACACCTTGCTTGATCAATTGTAACTTTCTCAGATTACCGAATGTGTTGTTTCACGTGTTTTCACTTTAAACCTTCCTCACTAAAGTAAACCTTCCTCCGGGTGGTACCCGCATACCCGCAGCTTTTTTCCAACTCTGTCTCGCGGTTACCCTACCTGGGCTGGCATTAAAAGCTTCGTACACGCGACAAAATTTGTTTTTATCAGCTTTTTTCGACATATTAACAACACACAAGCTCTGCTTGTTCATGTACAGTTCATATTTAAAACAATGAGACTTCGTGTCTTACCAGAACTGATAAATTACGCAATTAGCACAACAAGCAAGCCAGCCCAGCTAGGCGAGCTAGCCCTTCTCATGTAAACACAAAAATCAAGGACGATAACACGAACGTAAACGCAAACACGAATGTACAAGCGAACTCAAAGTTATGCCAACGTACGCGCGCATGGGAACACAAAATAAGGTTTACCCATCAGAGACCCAAAAGTTTCCATTGGTTTCTATGGCAATATCTGTCGGTTCACAGAAATGTCTGTGGTCACTGCCTGGAACAAACTTTTCACCAAGAGTTAAGAGAAGCTTTCCTGCCCGAGAAAACTTGAATACCTGCAGAATAACAAAGAAAGACTGATCGGTGTGGGGGGAAGTTGAAATTGAAGAACACACTGTGTTTGGCTATCATTCCATTCCACAGTTGGCTAAAGATATCAGCATAGTTCAAACTAGACTTTCTCAAAGTCCTTTTCAAACATTTTTGACCTTTCGTCATTTTTTGACCTTTCGGTTCCTCGTTGAAAGGGACTTTTCCCACCTGCAGCGCGCCAAAATTCACCGGTCAATTTTTCGACCGGTGACGTAATTCGGGAAGTAATTATATTCAGGTTAAATTGCTATGCAAGTGCTATCCTTGGAAGTTGGAGTTAAACAGACTCTTGAAAACGTTTTAGTAGGGGTAGAACCACTTTCCATTGCTTGTACGACAACACGAAACACGTCAAAACAGGGCGATGTACATTTCGCGATTTCCCGCCAGAATATTTAATTAGATTCAAAAACCTGCAAGCGAAACAAGTCCACCTCTTTCCTCCCGCTTTCCCGCTCGCCCGCAAAAACTAGCGCTAAGAGGCGGACTTGGAGCAAGTCTAAGTTCAAACTAAAGCCTGGTTTCCATATAATCGCTAGGATCGCTCAAAAATGAACTTGGCGAATGACAAAATGTTCTATCTCAGCGATCGTAGCGATCGTTGCGTTTTATATAGAAACGGTGATTTTGCAATCTCAGCGATCTTGGCGATCAGTGTGCATCCCACTGATCTCAAATAAAACTGGATGGGGCATGAGGCCGGATTTTGCGTGCCAGTTGTATGACGATGTGACCACTATACCTAAGATGGCCACCACTAAAGTTCATAAGCTTTCGTAGATTGAAAACAGACAAAAAGATTTATTTTAAGAAAATTTAAACGAATGTAAGGACACAAGAAGTAACTCAATAAGGTTTGAGACACTAATTTCTTGCATTTGTTTCTATTACTGAGCTGTAAAATCTTTAAATTTCGTTGTTTTCCTTCAGTGCCGACAACGAAGAAACTTCACGATAATATAAACTGAAAAACAGACTATAAAATCTACGAAGAATTCAATTCCAAGTCTTAAATTGTACCTTTTATAGTAATCTTAATGCCTTAACAATATCTCGTGTTGTGTACTTGCCATCTTTGACTGTATTTGTTGTTAAACAGTGAAAACTAAACGAACCGGCATCTGTTGTTTGCTTTACGGCTTTTCCGACTCCCCCGGTACAGAGTACTTAATATTCCTCCCCCGGATAATCTGATCGTGCTGACGTCAAGATTGCTTATGCTAGTCAACTTTGGGATTGGGAACAAGTTCTAAGGCCGCAATGCGTCATATGTTCCACTACGTAAGATGGCGGCGACTGGCACGAAACACTGCCACGAAATGTTTGACTGCTGGCCATAGGGAATGGCCTATCCAGTTTATATAGAGATCACTGGTGCATCCCCGCGGACCATTAAAACAATGGCCGCGGTCAACCATGGCCGCCTTATCGATCATATGGAAACAGCGACATGATTCCGTTAAAGAGCTCAAGCAATTTTTAGTAGAATTATAGAACCAAAAGTTCAACTAGATAAAAGTAATATGCATGATTGGCTTTGAAACGCCTATAATTACATTGCATGATATCACAGAATAATCGATCTTTATTAATGTTGATAATTATGCTGGCGATGCAAGCTATAGCAGGAGTAGTTACCAGTCCTCTACCTGATGCATTCCGACGTCTGTAAACCACATGTTATCCTCGTGATCAATACTAAGACCATGTGGAAAATAAAATCTAAAAAGACAAATATTCTAGATATGTAATTGCTTACAAGCATTCTTTCTCCAATCCACTAACCCATCCATATTAACCTTATTATATATACAGAACTCTCGATCAAGCTCTCGGCAACACCCTCCGTGGCTCAGTGGTCAGAGCATTGCACTAGAATCGCAAGGTCGTGGGTTCAATTCCTGCCGGAAGGCCTGTGTAGTTGCATTTTTCGCAACTGGTCCCGGTTTGGTCTTAAAATGTATATATTCTACACTCGAATTTTCCTTCACCCAAAATCCTTAGAACATGCTATGTAATCGAGTGAAATGCCCAATATTACTTATAACACATCCATCCAATAACCCATTTCTCCTATCCATCCATGAATCCATCCACCAACCGATCCATTTATTTATTCATTCATCCATCCATCCATCCATCCATCCATCCATCCATCCATCCATCCATCCATCCATCCATCCATCCATCCATCCATCCATCCATTATGCACCCCTCCGTCTCTCTCTCTAGGTCTTCCTCAATCCCTTCTTATTATGTAATTTTCACAAAGTTAAAACTTTAAAACAATACACTTACATGTTTTTTCCCCACTTTCGAAAAATCTTTCCCGTTTCTTCCTTTAAAAACAAAACTGTAAAATCCTCAATTGGAGTTCCAGCGAGAAAAGGATTGAGACGATTTTCAAAATCAAACGTGCTATAAAGTAAAACAAAAAAAATCATTTGTTTATTCATTTAGTATTATTTCTGACGTCAATAAGTTTTATCTGATGTGTAAATTTCTTTAATTGTGTTTTCCTCATGAATTATTAATGAGTTTTAAGTACTCAAAACTGCTTACTTTGCTCCCCACTTTCGGTTTCCTCGATGAAAAATCACAACATCTCCCGACGTTGTCGTTGCCACGCCAGCTATCTGCCCAACAGTTAACTCTTCGCCTGATAAATTATCTTTGGGCCAGTTGGCTTGCTCGGTAAGTTGAAAGTGTCCGTCCTCATCTAAAATTAGTTTCATGTTGCTTAAAAACCACGTTGTATGTTCTGACTGATCCCCATTCTGTTTTGAAACTCCTTTTTTCAATACCGCTCGCGGTCAAACAAAAATTATGACAAAAATGCCTTGGGGTTGAAAAAAAATTGCCGCCAAAATTTTGGTCATTCTGGAAATGAGACTAAGGCTACAACCCCCCCCCCCCCCCTGCCGTTTCTTCTCTCTCCTCTAATAAAGTAATGATTTATTACTATCACGCAGAGAATACACTTGTAAGAAAAGATAAGGTTGCAGAAGTATAGGGAAAAAGCAATGCATTTCTTATTCAAATAATAACTAAAAACTGCTTTATTCATTACCGATGTACTTTAAAGAAGCCGAATGTCCCTCGCCTGGCTGTTAGCGTTTACACGATAGCCGGGTCAACCCGTCTTGCTGGGTTGGAGAGGTGCGACGGTGCGGAACTTTGGTCAATTCCTTCATCGTACTTCATGTAAACACGGGTTGACTTGACCAGGGCTCGTGTAAAGTGTTGGCAATATGATAATTTGTGTTGAGAAAAGCTGACCCCCCGGGTTGGGAAAAGCTGACCCCCCGGGTTGGGAAAAGCTGACCCGGGTTGGGAAAAAAAGCAGCCAACCCGGGTTCATGTAAACACGAAAAAAGAATAACCAGGGATGGCGAACTGACCCAGGCTGGCACTCAACCCAGGCTCGTGTAAAGTGTCGGCAATATTATATCAGGCGCTCTAATAAGAACGTGTCTTTGGCGCCAATTTGGTTAGTTGTCAAATCAAACTTCTGCAGTTCTGTGTAAACATGGCAAGTCCGAGCGCTCGCAAAGAAAATAATTCTCAACCTTCATGAATCATGGCAGTGATAAGATCGAATATTTGACAGTCGGTCTCAGAAGTACTACAAAAGATGGACTACAAAAGTGTCGATTTCAATTCAGATGTCGTTGCCTTGTTTTCTCGCTTACGCGAACGAATAGGCGAGAATACTTGGAGAATGAACGCGTGTTGAACGAAAATTTGAACATGTTCAAATTTCGTTCAACATCATTCAACACCATGCAACAACGTTCAACATCATTCAACAGGGGTGGCCAAACGCTTTCAACATGTTGAATTCAACAATGTTGAATGAAATGTTGAAAGCGTTTGGCCAGGCCTTTAAGTAAAATGAACACAAAGTTGGCTCCCCCAGGGTAGCTCGGGCGGCAGGGTGACCCTTCTACCAGCGCCAACGTTTGTCCATGTAAACGGCCCCTTATCAGACCGCCACACCTCGCTCGTGCAAAGGCCCCGTTATTAATTTTACCATAGTTAATAGAAAACAGACATGGTTTGGAAGCTCACAAAAGTCATTGTTTTATGTTTTTGTTCAAGTTTATGGAAATTTTTGCACTTTCACGGTTACTGAACATATTGTGTTTTCTGTATAATGAAGCAATCATCCAATAGCAACGTTTGGGTTCGATCACTCAACCGTACTGTTTAAATATTAATAAACCTAAAACAAAGGATTTGGCACCTTCATGTACCTTTCAACATGAATCGTAGCTTGATTGTTAACCGCTTTGAAGTTTTCCGGGTTTCCAAACCATGTCTATTTTATACTAACTATGATTTTACTCTGGCTAACGCCAGAGAGCTCCCAGAAACCTGGTCAATAAAGGTTAAAATATAATGTTATATGCCATTTCTATTTACATGTACATGTGATTCGATCACCGACATACTCAAATAAATACGGACTTACAGCGAATGGCAATTTAGTTTATTTTACATAAATTATTTTCCATTTCTCATTCTTCCGTGTCCGAGTAATAGAAGTTCCCGTCAACATCTGGGAAAAGAAAAAATCGAAAAAATGTTTAGATTTTACTCCGTTTTATTTGAATATGTCTATGAAACATATAGTACGTGTTTAGAAAATGACTTGTTTTTGTCTGAAAACTTTTATAGTTGTCTAGCAAAAGGCACGTTTCCGAGGCAAATCTAGTCTACATGTACTGTGAACTGTTCTCCCACAACACAACGCAACGCAACGCAACGCAACGCAACGCAACGCAGCGCAGCGCAACGCAGCGCAACGCAGCGCAACGCAGCGCAACGCAGCGCAGCGCAGCGCAACGCAACGCAACGCAGCGCAACGCAGCACAACGCTGCACACCACAGCACACCACAGCACAGCACAGCACAACACAACACAACACAGCACAGCACAGCACAGCACAACACAACACAGCACAGCACAGCACAGCACAGCACAGCACAGCACAACACAACACAACACAACACAACACAACACAACACAACACAGCACAGCACAGCACAGCACAGCACAGCACAGCACAACACAACACAACACAACACAACACAACACAACACAACACAACACAACACAACACAACACAACACAACACAACACGGCACAAAGCAACCGGAAAGACCACAATATAACACAGCACCACACACCAATTCCTCTATTTCAGCAACCCAAAACACTTTTCCGTCATACCTTCGACATTTCGTTTCATATTCATCTCCTTTACAGGTTCGTCTAAAGGTACATCAGCATCAGATGGGTAATCATTCGCACGAGGTATTTTC
>JAWNZC010000071.1:1465000-1520000 GCA_035771165.1 Paragorgia papillata
ACAAGTTCATTGGGAAGTTCAAAGTTCATTGGGACGTTCACAAGTTCATTGGGAAGTTCAAAGTTCATTTTGAATTACGCATTTGATTGGCTGCTAGGAACCAAGCAACCAATCAAATGCGTACTGCAGTTCAAAACAAACTACGGTGAACTTCAGAATGAACTTCCAAAGATTTGGGTGAAAAGTGAGTTGTAAATGACTGTAAAAACACATAAAACAGAAAATAACAAATGTGGTAGTAATAATAATTTATAAAATAATAATAATAACAATAACAATAACAATAATAATAACTGCATGAACTCAAAAAATTGTATCAAATTAACCCATTTTCTGCCTAGGCAGGCTTTATATTTAATGGTGGACAGTCTGGTATTAGACAGAATAAAATAATAAATAATTTAAAGAGCTGTTTTTGGCAGATGCATGGACAAATGGGTTAATGGCTAAATTGTTAATCCATTAATTGTTGCATAGACTGGCTGAGGGTTCTCCCTTTGATGAGTAAAATTTGTCTGGCATTTACAACAGTCAGAGTAATTAATAAAACAATAAATAGCTCCCATACGAAAATATTCTATTAGAATCGTATAGAATATTCTATTGGAATTCGGGACTCTATGGAATAGTCTATAGGATTTCTAGCCAACAGAATATTCTACAGAATATTCTATAGAATATTCTGCAGCACTTCTAAAATTCTATAGAATCCAATAGAATATTCTATAGAATCTGTCCCAATTTCTTATAATTGAATATTCCATAGAATATTCTATAACATGTATGGGAGGGTATTTTTGGCCAGCTCATGCAAGCAAGAATAAGTTAATAAATTTAATATGTGTACTTTTATGAACAGTATACATGTACGAAATATTTATTTCTGGTAAATAAATATGAACAAAAAATCTTAAATTAATATAATAAAACATATTAATTTAAGTTTTTTTATTAGTTATTTATTAGCATATTATTATTATACCTTTAGGGTTTTTTTAATATTAATTAAATAGTTAAAGGTTTTGTCAGGAACCTTGGAAACAAGAGCAGGAAAACATGCCCTTTTTTTCATGGTGTTTGGAATGTCATACATTACTCACCAGTAACCATTTATACCACTAGAGTCCACTTCATCACAGCCAAACATCAGCATATGGTGAGCAGTTTGCATTTTTGCATGTGGTTCATATCCAACTAAAATTCAAAATATGAAACTAAACACCCTATCAACTATTTAATAAAAACGTACACTGGTATACAGCAAATATAAACTTAATAATGAAAACCTTTTTTCGTATGTTTTTGCTGTACAAGCTGTCGTAAGCTAAACTCAGAGAAAAACTCTGAGCTCCAGATGGGACTCAAACCCACAACCTTCAGAATGCCAGCAGGACGCTCTCACCATTTAGCCACTCTTGTTTTCAATATTTATATGCCTGGGAACTACAGTAGTCAATCCGTACATGTGTCACAAGTACTTGTTGGGCTACAAGTCGCATTGTGTCAGTTTATTTTCACTAAATGTTTTTTGTACGTTATTAGTGTTTCCAGCTTGAGTTGGTAAATCTTTTTTGTATGTTTTTGCTGTACAAGCTGTTGTAAGTTAAACTTAGAGAAAAGTCTGAGCTTCAGACTAATAACGTACTATAATGAAAACTGTTGAATAAAACCTACCAATATAAGCATCATTATCAGGCATTTCAATTGACGTACAGAAATAAGAGTCTGGCTAAAAGATAATGTATATTATATATTTTAAAATTGGAAAATAGACTTAGAAATATACATACAGTCACGGGCAGATCAAGCTTTAGCGGGGCCCCTGGCACATTAGTAGCTGACTCACATCTGCCCTCCCTCCCCGAAGTCAGAAAGAGACTAGAAAAATCAAAGAAAATTAATAAAAAAAAAAGGCGAATCGCAACCAGCTGTCAGCTGCAAATAGCTACGTTGTAAGTCAAATGTTTGTGTTTATATCTGTGGTACTCAACCTACATTTCTGGAACCCTGGTTCTATTTCTAAGATATTTACAAACAATGATTTTAAACTTTAGATTGAAAATTAAATAGATTTACAAGTTTCTTATAGCAATAGGTTTTGGAGTGATTCTGAAATATTTTTGCTCTTCTTATAAGTTGTAATGACTATGATAAAACTTAATTAAATTAAAACCAAAAGGCCAAAAAAAATCTGCAGGGCCTTCCGAAAGCGCGGGGCCCCTGGCACTTGCCCAAAATGCCCTCCCCTCGATCCACCACAGCATACAGTACCATGATAATATTCAACACAAAACTGAGTTGTGTGATGAGAGTTTTACAGTAAATACTCGAAAATACTTGCAATAGGCAAGCATGTGCATGCCTCAGAGGCCTCCCAGTGATGCATAATAAAATTGTCTGGCATTAACCAGTAAAATGCTATTATAGGAATTAAATTATATACGGTATTTAACAGCAGTGAACGTCTGACCACACTTTATACAAAGAAAAGGCAAATTAACCTCATATTACCAGTGCTGTGAGTAACTTCATTACAAGTAACTAGTTACATTTTTAAGTAAGTGTAACTGAAACTAGTTACTTTTTCTGAAGAAGTAACTGTAACTATAACTAGTTACTTTTTGAAGAAGTAACTATAACTAGTTACTTTTTTAAAGAACTGTAACTAGTTACAATATTTGGTTAAAAAATGTGACTATAATTACTGATATTCAGTTGAGGTTGTCATTCTTTCTTGATAAAAATGGTTTTGATATAATAATAAAGGTACATTATGTACACATTTGACTATTTCTGCTTAGTGACAACTATATTTAGGCATTTAGCCGTAAAAACATAATTATGGTACTGGCATCTAAAAACCAGTAATTTCTTTGTTGATTCTATTACAAAATTTTTGAAGTAACTTTTATCGGTAACTACCTGTAGTTACTTTTCTAACGATGTAACTGTAACTAGTTACAAAAATTATGTAACTTTTACAGCACTGCTCATAACTATGTACCCTTTAGGAAAAAAGTCTATAGAAAATCTGGTCAATTATTGCCTACAGCTGGGCACCTATAGCAACCTATATGTATATAGGAATCTATATTATGGATTGTATTCCCCATAAGGTCACCTATAGAAAATCTCTGAAAATGGACCAATCGCCTATATAAACCTACAGGGTCCAAAATAAGTTGCATTGGCCTATAGAGCATGCACTCCATAGGCCAAACTATAGACTTTTTCCTTTAATATTATATTGAATATATAATATTCGTACATGTACGTGCTAACGTGCACCCAATGCTCTGAAATATTCTTTGGTGCAAAGATTTGTAAAGTACCTTTTGTGGAGAAACGTTTGGCATATGAATATCTATGTTGTTAGGAACATGTGAACGCTTTTCTTCCTCGTATGAATCGCCTTCTTCCTCGTCGTTCATGGCACTTTCAAACGTCCATAAATTTCCATAACGGTGATACCCCGTAGAAATATCGAAGAGTAGAATAAGAAAAATCAATGAAAGCCTTTGTATTTGGCCCATTACGTCCAGTTGAAACAATTTCTAAAGCTAAAATCCCAAGTTCTTCCCGAGAGGATGATGAGCATCAGTTTTGATCGTTCGAAGTCTGACCTTTTATTAACATAAAACACACCTGCTTCCAAAGGAAACGGGATAATTTATTTATGAAGCACCAAAACACTATCTGTTTATCTTTGTGATAAACTCACACGTCAGAAGAACAGCCCACGTACTACTCAAAATAAAATGAAATATTCATGTCCTTGAAGAAGCGAACCTGTCGTCGTCGCCATTTATGCTGCTTGATATAAAACATGGTATCCAACACTTGACCCAACGTCAACTCAAACTGTACTATCTTCCCAAATTCTGTCCATTTTTCTGCCGAGTTTTTACAAAATGCCCCTCACACAACTATTATTAAAATGTTAAATAATAATATATTAATTTATTATTTAAAATGAAACAAATAACACCCCCACTATTGCACTAATTTAGCTCCGGCGCGTGAGTCCGTCACATTTCATCACACCAACGCACAAAAATTAAAGTATAAATCTTTATTCTGTAATAAGTCGGAGAAAGCAGTACAAAAAGGGTTAAAATATTGGTATAAATTGTCGTGAAATACATCCTAAGTTGTCATACAGTACACTTTATTTTACACATTACATAATAATTTATTCTGCTTGGCAACAAATGACATGCAAGTGCTTTTTATTCATCAATTTTGTATTTTTAACATTTCCATATTTTAAAGCTAGTTTTTAGAATTAAAAAAAAATATTACAAAATGAAACAAACAACATCATAAGGATCTGATATTTTTGTACAAATAATTTTGTACACATTTTGTTGCTAAAATGTATTTTTATCAATTGCTGATCAATATTTTCGAATGAGAATGCAATATTCTTTGATTAAACGCACATACAATACTAATTTATGGCAATTGCATGGTCCATGACAACAAGCATGTTTTATTTGGTATAGGCTTTTTGCAGGAAGTCACCCCCTGGAAATTTTGCCCAGAAAAAATACAGTATAATTATGTTGTGAATCAGAAAATTTTGAAAATTTTACATCAGTCTAATAAAATCTAATTTCTCATCATTCAGTTTCACATCATCAAAGCACTTTCATTTTTTTCAGACACCATACTTTACCCCCCCCCCCCCCCCAAAACCCAATGCTGAAAGCAGTGAGAGAACGTCTGGTCAAAGATGCCACCAATCTCACTTTCATGTTGTAGTAATCTAAACCCCCCCCTAACAGATTTTTTAGCCAAACAAAAAATGGGGTCAAGATGCGACCAAGGGTAAGGTTCAAGCTGAGGAAACATTTTTAGAGCTTGACAAATATCTAGTATCTACCAAGTTACATTACTGTGCACTAAGCTCACAAAGGTACCACATCCACTAGTACAGGGCTGCAAATAGCAGCCGGTTATCGGACATTGTCCGGCATGATTGTACGTTATTGTCCGCCCAAACCTCATTATGGCCGGTCAATTCAAACTTACATAGTTAATAGTTAGTCTTTAAGATGTTTTGTCCATTTAATACCAATTAAATAATAATAATACGTTAGTAAAAGTATACAGAAAGGAATTAAGCAAACATTTTTCATGGTGGTTTTCAATTCGGCCCGAAATTAGGCCCCTATAGTCTAGCGTATTTCCCTGAAGTTATAGAGATTCAATAGCTTGATCAGTGTATGGTGTAGTTTTCTCCTACGAAGATCAACAAATAATATTGGCTATATTAATATATATACCATGCATTTTATGTTGTAATTGTAAACATCAGTGTCAGTGTCTGTTTCAGCTGATCAACAATGAGAAGAGATTTTTGTATCATTTTTGTATCAATCCTTATTCCTGTACTATATTATAGATTGTTTTTAAAATGGATCATGCATTACATAGTACTAGTTTACTGTTAATTTTCGAGATAAAAAATCTATTCTGATTCCTCGTGCATCCCATCATGATAAACGGATGCATTTATAAAAAGTAGGGAAAACCTTAGTCCGTCCAGAATTTCTACATGTCCGACCACTTTCTGGCCTTGCCTGACATTTGTCCTTCTATGTCAAAAAATTATTTACAGGCCTGCTAGTACATGCATATGTACCATTCATATCAGTACCATTCATATCAATGAAACAGTATAACAATGTCTTTATTAGTCAACACCTACTGTGCACACAACATGACTCTGAAATATTAAATTAACCTTTAACAGACAATTTTGTCACAACTTATAGTAAATAAACAGTTCTGCCAGACAAATTTTACTAATTGTCAATTGGGCAAATGTTAAAACTTTTATACCTTAATAAATTACATAGTAAACTATATTTATCATTATAATTATAGTAAGGTTAGATATACTGCCGAAACAGAGAACGTAGGAGTCTAACGTTTCGAGCGAAGGCCCTTTGCTACATCTCTCTGACGAAGGGCATTTGCTCGAAACGTTAGACTCCTACGTTCTCTGTTTCGGCAGTACATCTAACCTTACTATATTTCAATTGTTGTTTCAACACTGCCTATGCAGCACGCTACTTTTATTTCACTATTTGGTATATTTATCATTAGGTCATTAACTTCACCACTTCCACAGTAGTAATTTAAGTGTGCAGATAATCTAAGTTAGCACAGTACCATATTAAGAAAATCTAACCGTTCACAACTTTCCCAATGGATACAACAACATATTAAAAAACAGATTTACATCAATTCCACTGGTCAAAACTAATTCTTTGTTTCAATGTCTTCCTCATCATCTTTAATGTCACCATCATCCTCGTTATCATCATCATCATCATCGACGTCGTTTTCACTGTCATCAGCTAGTTCATCCATTTCAATTTCGATCTTGGAAATCTCTTCGAAGACGACGATGTTTGGAATCAGACATTGGATTGGTTTTGAGGAAAGTATGTATTCTGCAACCATTTTAGGAGGGAGGAGAAGCTGGGCTACAATTCGTCCTGTGGCATCTTTCACTGGTTGTACAACCTTGCCACTGACACTGGCCACAGAACCTGGGATATCTTTTAGGGAATAGGTCTAAATAGACAAATATTACAACAGTTACACAAACCTGTAACAGTACAGTTCCGAAATTTGAGTCCTGAATTATAGTTCGAGGACTGAGTGCAATGGATCTTTTCACCAACAGTAGCGCAATCTTGAATTCACAATGCATTGCAGTCTAGATATCCAGGGTAACAAGCTTAATTGAAAAGGTGATTGCGTAGTGTGGAGTCGCAATGAGGTCATTTTTTCTTTATAAACACTTTCGTGGTAACATGTCTAAATATAATCGTTGTGATATTGGTAGAAGCAACAATTCTCAGATGTACAGTGGAGCCTACTCAGTTCTGGGGCAATATTGTGGGCTGAGTACTGGGAGCAAGATTGAGTACTGCCAGAAGCAGTTTCTGTTCGATTCTAACAATCCAAATCGCGACTGAAGAAGCTTGAAGTCCACTCAAGACAGACTTCAACAAAATGGAATTGAAATAAGATTTTTGAGCATGGTTTTCATTTCTCGCAATGATCGCACTGATGTGTTGTCATTTTATCCCGTAATGATCGCAGTTATTCAGGATGATCAGCAATCGTCAACCAACAAGATCAAATTGTCTCCAATGAGCAAAATCGAAACTTCAGTTTCAGTGTCATATTTCACATCAATTATGTCTCTATTTTGTGGAATTTAGCGGTCTGTGGTGAACTTTAGTACTGTTGGTAAACATAAGTATAAGTCGTCAAATGACAAACTAGGAAAAGTAAAATTTTGGGGTCCAAGGATCAACCGCGTTATACCGAGTCACGCATTATAACGATGCACACTATAGCGACGCTCCACTATATGTCCAAGCATTATTACTTTTAATAATATTACAACATTCACATTTAGAAATTGTTGCCACAAAAGTGTTCATAAAAATAAATTTACCGTATTGTATCTCCACACTAAACAAGCACCTTTTTAATTCAGCTTGTTTAATACCGTGGTAGACCGCACAATACATTGCAAATTCAAGATGGCACCACTATTGGTGAAAAGGTCCAGCTAAAAATTCATGCTAAAACAAAGTCTAAAAAAAACAATAGTTTGACATACATTTGTGAAGGCAATAACAAATGCTTTGGTGTTAACAACAGCTTCTCCAGTTAACTTAATGGCCAAGTTTGGAATAACCAAACATGCTTCGTGGACAGTTTTCGATGCTTCGTGTGATCGATTGATTAGGCTTGTCATATTTTCTTGGATAGATACCATCTACAACAACAAAAAATACAACCCCTGGTGAAGAACCATCAGTGAGCAAAACTGACAAAGTTCAGAGCTTTAGCCAGGATTAGTAATCTACCTGTCCAAGTGTGCCCGTGCCACTAGGGGGGTCTGGGGGTATGCTCCCCTGAAAATCAGGTCCTCTGAAAACGTGATTCGGAGCATTCTGGAAAACAAAAATACTCTAAATTGGAGAGCAAACAGCAGCAAAATCTATCGTTTTCTTTGCCTATATTTAACAATTAGTCACCCACACTGTTTTGTACTGAAAACACGTGCAATTTGTCAGTGGTTGTAGAATGTAATTCTGCTAATACGTAATGTTGTCATGATGTTGATAGGGTTATGGTTGACGTCCACCCTCTGTATATTAAAATAATCAACAAATGTAGTCCTAAAATGCTAAATATTTCGCAAAAACATAGGAACTTGTATCTTGTGGTCAAGGTAAGTGCAATGACTGTTGAATGTCATAGCAAAACTAAAGCTTGTACGGTTGTATTAAAGAACTAAAGACGAAATACTGGAGTTTCGTTTTAATAAATGTTTACCCATCCACTTTGAAAAATGACCATCCAAAAGACGGGTGGACAGGCCTCTGGCTAAGCCATGGTTGTATTATTATTTCAGTCAAGAAATACCAGTCTTCAAGACTTTAGTTTTAGGGATGAGCCGATCCCTAAAAAGAGCCGATCCCTAAAAAGTGCCGATTAGCCCATTCGATTAATCCATGGCCGATTAGGACACATAATCCAATCAGCTGATTGATTAATCCAGTGTCAAAGTTCACTAAGTCTAATTTCTCATAAAGTGAATTATCCAACACCCTGCAAGGGTCAAACATAATAATATAATTGGATTTGACCCAACATAAGTGTAATATATAAATGTCACTGAATAATCTACCGTAATAATAATAGTGTATTTCCCACTGTGGGAAAGGTGAGATCTCAACTCTCAAGTGGTTTTATTCCTAGCTTAAATATATAGTAACGCAATACGCAGTGGATTAGGTATGCGCAACAAAAACAAGATGAAAATGCAGATTTTAGAGTACTTTTTCTTAAAAAAAACAAAAACTTGTGAATAATTGGTAAACAGCCGATTATACGTTAACAATTGGCTATTTAGTCATATTTACATCCCTATTTAGTTTTACTATGATCATAAACTAATAGCATTCTTTTCTTTAACTTACACTGTCATAAGTGAACTGGACAGGTGCTAAAGCCATTAACTTTTTTGCCCCTCTCCTCTTAATCCTTTTCCCCAGAGCAAACGCTCGTTGGGTGTTCCCCGGTACTTCCATTGCATCTAAATTATTCTTGATCTCCGATGACGCTTGTGCCTCTTCTTCACCATCCATATCACAATTGGGATCAGCGGGCAGTATAACTTCTACGGCCAATTCAGAAAGCGCAATGGCCTCGTTTATTCTGGCATGAGTAAACTGAATAATACGAGTATTATTCACAGTGTTGTAGTAACTGTCAGCTTTTTCTTTGAGTGTGTCAACAGTGGACACAATAATCTATAAAAGATTGAAAACAGTGAATCACTGGGTTCTGCTTAGGCACATACAAGTGATACAACAAATGTTAACCCATTCCTGCCTGAGCTTGCCCAAAAATGGTCCCATTATTGTTTTACTCTAGTGTCTAACTCCAGACAATTTTATTTGTCAGAGCATGGAAATCCCTTCTATTAACCATGCTCAAAGGAGAACCCTCAGACATCCTAGGTAGCAATATGAGCAAACTGAATTTTTTTTTGTATAATTCAAGTATAATATTACTAAAAAAAATTTTACCTCAGAGGGATGTTTTGTGATTATGGGGAACTTTTCCTCGCATTTTGCAAGAGTTTCGGTGGCAACTTGATCTAAGCTGGAAACTGGTAAAAGAAAATAATTATTAATTCTTTGAAAGTTTGCATGGCGATAAAGTAATATAGATAGGTTTTGTGGAAACACCACGTATAATTTTTATTTCCTAAGCTTTCGGCCTGTTCACTCAGGTCTTCATCAGAGCAATAACAGCCAACAGGTGTGAGCCAACAGCTTGTTGTTATTGCTCTGATGAAGGCCTGAGTCAACAGGCTGAAAGCTTAGCAAATAAAAATTACATGTGGTGTTTCCACAAAACTTGAAAATAATTGTTTACTACCAATCCATATCTTCGGCGTTAAATGTAACAGGAGATATCACCATGGAAATTAATGAAGAAAGTCAGATGATCAGATCGGGTACAAAGAGCAACGTTTCCTTTTTTTTTGTGCGTTGGAAGTTCCTGTTCCATCATTGAAGGCAGTACATTTAGGAGAACAATTATATGTTTTGCTTGTTGATTAGAATTGTTTTCTTGTGACCGGGAATCAGGTATTTGGGCAGATTTAGGTTGCGCGCCGTAGCAAATCGAAGGCACAACATTTGCATTCAACATCGTTGTTATCGTAGTTGTGCGATATTGGTCGTGATTTCTATTACATCTTTAGTTCTTCGAAAATGTCATCTTTTACTATCACAAATGTGACAACTTGGCCACAAAACTAAAATCAAATGGCAGACCTTGTAATCTAACTCGGCCACAGTGTCTGATTTTTTCAATTAAGTCGATATCACCAGATATCACTATGGCAATATGGAGTTAAATTACTGTATTGTCATTATAGTGATATCTCCCATTGCATTTAACACCAAAGATATTGATTGTACTATTAAATTAAAAGGGGAGGAAAGGTCCATCAGCAAGGCTTGAAACAGCTCGATACACAACAATTCTTATCTTTTAGTTATCAATAATTATAACCACAGTATTGGCAGATCTGCAATATTTTCCTGGTCAATATCTGTGTATTTAATATTTACCTGGTCACACAAAAAAGGGTTCATCGCAAGAAATATGATACAAATATTACAAACAAAATAAAATCATTGTGAATGTATTGTCCATTGTCAAGTTGATAAATGGTAAATTAAAAAATTTCCAGAAATTATTTCCCCATTTGGGGGGGGGGGGGGGGGTTCCTTCGATTGCCGCCATGAGGCCCCAGCTTGGATTCGCCTGCCAATAAACCAAACAGCTCATAACACATAATTTTCAAAACGCATCGACAAGAAATATCAGTTTAATAAAGACGTTCACATCGTCACATCGGTAGTCGATCTTGGTAAAGCTTAGATCAGCAAAAAAACTAACAAAAATCAAGTCAAACGACAAGCAACAAACGAGAAAGACGAACTTTGACCCTTCACTGGGGATTTGCTGGTGTAAAAGTTTACCTGTATTATAAAATAAAACCGTCAATTTACCTGGATCATTGCCCACCAAAGGTTTAGCAGCCTTCAAAGCAATGCCAGCAATAGGGGTGCCGACATTATAAGCAGTTTCCGTGACTCGTTTCACGACACTTTCGCCAGTATCACAAGCGTACTCGGCCAAAGGATGAGTGTGTTTGACTGCGTTGTAAACTGCTGTTGTGTGGCTTATCGCTTCACTAACCACAGGTAAAGCGACAAATCGCTCATAAAAACCTCCAATATTGTTCTCCTCTACGTTGACTTCCCCAGATTGCGCTGAATCCATGATAAAAACGTTTCAAAAACACACAAATATCTTTAATTCGCAACTTGGAATGACGACAATGACGCCTTTTGAAAAGACTTTCCACTTTTGTATTCAAGTCCCGCTTGGACTTTGGTATATCACGTGGGCAACGAATGTCACGAGGAGCCAATCAGAAGAGGTTATTTTGTAAAGACTATAAATGACGACATTTTGATACTATAAATATGCAAAGCTTTGAGGATATGCTAAAGTTCAAAGTCTAATAATGAAAGTAACGTGGCAAAACGAAACAATTTAATTTCTATTTTCGCTTACTCATGGCTTCGCAATACAAACACATACAATAAAGAAAATGTTCGTCCAGTTGCGGCTAATTGCGTTTTTGCGCAGTCAATTAATACATTTTGTGCGCGTCTGCGTTTCTCTAATGTGTATTCCGTTGTGCACTTGTGCTTTATATTTTATGTTTATGTCGGTTAGCATGGTCAACGGGAATTAAATGCCACGCCTTTGTTTCAGTATGTGAATTTCAAATTAATAAGTTGGAAAACCCGAAGAAAATCAAAGATTCGGCCTTCAGTGGACAATTAAAAAGCTTGTGTCATCCACAAACGTCAACAAGTGTGGAAGCATGAAGAATAGATAGGTCGCCGATTTCACGAATGTCGCGAGAGTTTTCTAGCATTTTACTACTGCTGTCGCTTGCACCTCGCTTGCACCTAAGTGGAAACATCGGCCGCCAAAAGCAAAACATGATCTATTTCAACGTCAAACATAAAAGTTTTCCTTGGAAACATATCAAGTTTCCCTTCGATACGTAAATGTTTGTGCTCTTAGCTAATCACGTCTTGCCAATCCCACGTTGTCAATTTCAAAACGGTTAACTTTTGAACATGTTTTGATGGGTGATGTTTCCACTTAGGTGCAAACGACAGTATTTCAAGCTAGAAAAATTTCAGAACAAGTTTATAAAATAACTCGAAACAATTGAAAATAGTTTCACAACAAACGTCACTGATATCCTAGGCATCTAAGCGTGTACACCGCCCGTCAAAACATGTTTTATGTCAACGTATTGGGAACGTATTAGGTTTTCATTCGATACATTCGAACCAATACATTATTGTCACATGGAAGCCAATCACGTCTCGCCAATCACGGTGTTGATTTCAAAACGGTTAAACTTTGGCTTAATTTAGAACATGTTTTGGCGGGCGGTGTACACGCTTAGGTGCCAACGACTGTATATATTTATTCATCATGAGACCAAAGTATGTTTTGAGGTCATGCAAGGTCATGTTTACGCTGTACGCTTGGTTCCAAAGTCGAAAATAAGATTAAACTCGAATGATTGAAGCCATTCAACCGGTTACGAAGCAACATTACCGCAAAATTTAAATAAAAATATAAATGCATGGTTTTCTGGCGTTGAAAAAACGAAGAGAATCTGATAATTAATACTGATTGAATGCATGTATAGTAAAACGCGCGCGTGATCTGATCAGGCTTTGCGCTCACAAACTTTGCGCAACAGTGTCCAGGCCTGTCCATGTAACCATTGCGTCACGCTATTTACTTTTACTTTCAGTGACTTATAGGGGGCGAAGTATACAGGTCAAGTCAAGGTCCAGGTTGCCAAGTTAGGGAAGGCTGGGAAGCCATGATTGCGCATTTAAAATAGAAACTTGGTGTGCGACGGACGCTACCGTACTTGTGCATGACTGCGTGCGTACTGGCATATAATAAACATGGGAATCGAAACTGGACTGTGGCGTCATAATTTTACTACAAATTCAGTGGAAACAGCAATACAGTTAACTCTCTCGTATTAAGCGACCACCTCGGGATGATCAGGAGTATAATAAGTGGTCGCTTACGTGTACGAGAATGTTCACCACAGGTGGCCCAAATCTGTTGTAATCCCACGTGTTCTCAACGCCAAATTTTCGGACAACATAGGTTGAAATTAGACTTTCTCAAAGTCCTTTTCAAACATTTTTGACCTTTCGGTTCCTCGTTGAAAAGGACTTTTCCCACCTGCAGCGCGCCAAAATTCACCAGTGAATTTTTCGACCGGTGACGTAATTCGGAAGTAATTATATTCAGGCTAAATTGCTATGCAAGTGCTATCTTTGGAAGTTGGAGTTAAACAGACTCTTGAAAACGTTTTAGTAGGGGTAGAACCACTTTCCATTGCATGTACGACAACCCGAAACACGTCAAAACAGGGCGATGTACATTTCAGCGATTTCCCGCCAGAATATTTAATTAGATTCAAAAACCTGCAAGCGAAACAAGTCCGTCTCTTTCCTCCCGCTTTTCCGCTCTCCCGCCTTTCCACCCGCCCGCAAAACCTAGCGCTAAGAGGCGGACTTGGAGCAAGTCTAAGGTTGAAATATGTGCCTGGGTAGTTGTAAAACCCAGAACGATCAATGCCCGAAGTGTAATCTTGCTTCATGTTTCAACGTTAACAGCGTTATGTCTGTTAAGACACAATGTAATATGAAACATGAACAGATAGAAACTCAGAGAATACTGCAACGAAGACTGTAACGCGTTTAGCATTATCTGGTAGAGCAAGTGAAACAATATGTATTCTGTGTGGTAGTAAAGTCGTTAAAGCTGATTTCAGAAGAAAGATTTTCTCACCCAGCTTTAAGAAAACAACCGCTTGCGTCAAATATTTGGAACATGATATTAGCAACGAGGTTTCCCGATCAACAAATATAATCTGTAGAAACTGCGCTGAAAAAAAATGCCAATTAGGTAAAGAAAGTAAGCGAAGTTCGAAGTAAGTTCAACGAGACCAAGGAGAAGATATTTACCGAAGAAGAATCGTTAGAGTCAAATAAACGCATGTAAGGACTCTGGACCTAGTGAGAAAACAAAGACAAGACTGTCGCGATATGAAACTCCAGGTAGTCGAGAACTTTTTCCAGACCAACCAGCAGAAGAAAGTACTGTTCCCCGGCACACATTGCATGTCCATAATTTCATCGTATCCGAGTAAGCGCAATCCATATCTAATACCATCTTTAAACGAATTAATCTCAAAAAATCGCGACACTCACTGACAAGTATACCGAAGCCGAAGACCCCAAGCAACGAAATAAGTCACTTTTTGTATTCCGGTTCATTGTATTAAATGAGCGGTGATTAATGACGTAAAGCCAAGTCAAAAGACACGCCTCCGACCCAAAAACAGGTCGGTAAATTTTGGCGCGCTGCAAGTGAGCCAAGCCTGTCTCTCTCTCTCTCTACCCATTCGGCGCGCTCGACGTCCCCTCGAGAGACAGACTGATCCAAGTCTAAGTGGGCTATAGCAGCGTGCCTTCGCGGCAACACAGTTGCTTTGTACAAGATAGCCAGTGGCGTGGTGGCAGGGGGGGGCAAGGCCCCCCAGCTCGAGTTGCAGAAGGGGCGCCAAAACTAGCAAGGGCGCCAAAATGTAACAAAATAAACCTATTTCTTTGTGTAGCTAGGTCTTCAATGGGGGGATATAAAGATCTGAAATCTGTAATCTTTTGTGTTTTCTATGAAGTTTTATAATCTTCAAAATTCTGTAAAATCTCACTCCAAAATGCAGCAAAAGGCATATCAGAGACTCTAGATTTCAAAATTTTCCGGGGGGGCATGCACCCGGACCCCCCTAGAGGTTTGGCGCTACCTGTCGGATAAAGTATGTTAATGTAAATAGCAAAAAAGCATGCCAAAAAGAATCATATCATGTAAAATTATAAGAACTGATTTAACACGTAGAGACTTTAATGTGTAGTTCGTTTTACGTAAATAATTGTAATTGTATTAGTAAATTAGTTATAGGTCAAGGTAAAACCTTGTATTTAGTTAAGATAAGCCATGCATGTATGTATAAATATAGATCGGAAGAAATTGTAAGGGAAGAAATGTAGAGGGGAAGAAATCCGATGGGAAGAATTTATAGGGGAAGAAATTCCATAATAGTTGTTATTAAGATGTAGTTTAGAATGACATTTAGCCAAATAACTTCCCATTGGTTATAGGTATAAATAGGAGTGCATGATAAGTGTTTGGAAGAGAACAGAGTGCAGATTGAAGATAGATTGAATATAGTTTGGAATAGAGTGATTAATATATAGAGTGTTGACGATTTTTGAAGATGAAATAAAGTATAGAAAATACAGTCCCCAGAGTGTTGATCATTGAACCAGCAACGAGTTGAAAACCGAGGCGAAGCCGAGGTTTTTTAACAAACTTCGAGGTGTTTGGTTATCCTGATGAAACACTCCTCCGAGTGTATGATATAGCATCTCAAACAAATCAGTATTTTAAGAGAAAATCAAGATGAAAGTTTTCTTAATTTATGTAATTTCTTCCTCCGATATCCAAACCACAGACACGGTACTGATTTCCTTTGTGTTTTCTTCATGAATTATTAATGAGTTTGAGATATATTAATCTCAAACTTATTAATAATTCATGAAGAAAACACAAAGGAAATCAGTACCGTGTCGGTGGTTTGGATATCGGAGGAAGAAATTACATAAATTAAGCAAACTTTCATCATGGCGTTTTCAAAAAAATCCACGTCCACGCGAGAACAGGAAAACGGCGTTTTTAAAAAGTTCCACTTTGGAGAAAACATAAAAGTTGCGTTTTCAAAAAAATCCGGATACGTGTTAGCCTGCGAACCCAGACGTATTTTTCTGCCCTCGTGATACGTGTGCACGTGTTCACTCATTTGTAGTAAATTTCTGTCGTTCCAGTAGTGCACTGTTCAGGGCGCCCGTAATAACAAAATCATCAAAATAATATTTGAGCAGATCCGTTTTCTGGTACTGAAAATAATAAAATAGATCAGACAGGTATGTGTTTTTAATCTTTAAATAACAAAATTTTAACTTTTAAACGACATGCAATGTCGCATCCTTATTTACCATTCTGTGCAAAAGTCCAGTCTCGTTTACTACAAGTCATCATGCTTAATATGAGAAGGATAAGTTTCCTCGTCATGATCATCATTTTTCTCTGTTTTCTCATCCTCGTTCTCGTCATCTTCATCCTCTTTTTCTCTTCCTTCTCCTCCTTCTTCTCCTTCGCCTTCCTCTTTATCCTCTTCTCCACCTTCTTCTCTTCCTCCTTCCTCTCCTTCTCCTCCTTCCTCATCATCTTCTTCTCGTCCTTCTCTTCCTCCTTCCTCTCCTTCTCCTCCTTCTTTTCCTCCTTCTCTTCCTCCTTCTCTTCCTCCTTCTCCTCCTCCTTCTCCTCCTCCTCCTTCTCCTCCTTCATCTTCCTCTTCTTCTCCTCCTTCCTCTCGTTCTCCTTCATCTTCTTCGCCCCCATCTTTAGGAAATACATCCGCCAGTTGCTCTTCAAATTCTTCAAACTTCTCGAGAATCACTTCATCGGGTGAAACCAACGAGTCTTTGTTTGTGTCAAATGTCCTAAAAATATTTTTCACCTAAAATAAAAACATCACTTTAAGTGACTATTTAAAACATGAGCAGCAGTGTTTTATCAGATTTAAAACACGAGGCGATAGCCGAGTGTTTTAGATCTGATAAAACATGTACTGCGAATGTTTTAAAATAAATGGCTTCAAAAACTATCCATATAATAAGCTCATATAGAAATCAATTTTGAAAATTGAAGTTGTCTGAGCCGCAAAATCGAAGAAAAAGTTCATCGAAAATAGCGAGCGTGTCTCTATCACATATAGAGACACGTCACGGTCATGATTTTCCTTTGTGTTTTCCTCATGAATTATTAATGAGTTTCTGAATTAAGTATTTAGCTCTTTTCTCTCCGAATTCTTCTTAATTCTTTCCTGTCCGAATTGGTCTTTAGTATTTTATTCTGGCTAACGCCAGACGATTTTATTCACCTCTGGGGAAGCCCTCGGACAGGAATGAGTTAAAGAGTAAAGTAAAATAGAATTTTGAAGAGTAAAGCAAAGGTATATAGCAAAATAAAAAGATAATGAACTGCTGAGATTTTCAGCAAACGAAATACTGACGTTTCAAGCAGAGCCGCGTTCGTTAGAAGCGTTCGAATACAGCACTCTACTTTTTTATCCGCAAAGATTATCCTAAATATTCTTTAGTTATTATCATAAGTAGCATTTCATTGTGAAACTCTTACTATATCGATTGCTTTGCTTATATGTTCATCCTTTTCCCCCAGCCACAAATTCTATGAAACAAAAAGATTTTGTATAAATTGTGATGAACATAAAATTACATTGGAAGTGAAAGTTTAAAAAAATTTGTCAATATATAGTACATACAAGAAAAAGCCTTCAATGCGTATAGTTTAAGGCCTGGCCAAACGCTTTCAACATTTCATTCAACATCGTTCAACATTGTTGAATTCAACATGTTGAAAGCGTTTGGCCACCCCTGTTGAATGATGTTGAACGTTGTTGAATGGTGTTGAATGATGTTGAACGAAATTTGAACATGTTCAAATTTTCGTTCAACACGCGTTCAACATTTCTATTGTTCTCAAAATGTTGAAAGGTGTTGAACGCATTTGGCCACATATCATTCAACTTTGTTGAACAGAGACATGCGCCATGCGGGATATTGTCGATTCCAGCTTTTGTGGTAGCCCGCGTCAATTAATTGTCATTCATGAATGTTGAACGATGTTGAATTCATTTGGCCACTCCTGCTTTCAACGTTATTCAACATCGTTCAACAATGTTGAATGATGTTGAATGCGATGTTGAAAGCGTTTGGCCAGGCCTTATAATAATATACATGAAAAAATTTCTCAATTCTGATTATCTGAGAGCAGTGCAGTTTTGAGGAAATACAGTGCATAAAAAAGGAGACAGTGGAAATTTCTTATTTTTTAAAATTTGTACAAAAATCATTTTTGACTAGAAAAAAAGCTCTTCCTGTTAAATTTGTTCATGTATGTTATTTGCACAAAGCATTTTGATTGGAAAGATTCTCTTCATGTTAAATTTTTTCATGTATATTATTAATAATTATTATATGGCACGGATTACTTCCGGTAAAATCACGCGCTGTGATTGGTTGCTGACGGGGCGAAATTTATCCGTAATGCCCACGGGCATTATGAAAATTGTTAATGCCCTACGATTGGAAACAAACAAAAAATCCTAATAAGAAACTTTTATTGCCGAAAAACGGCGAAAATAGATGAAATAGATGACGATGAACATTATAAAAGCAAATTCTAGTATCCAGACGAGAAAGAAACAGAAGAAAATAACGCTAGTTCGGTGTTTTGACGAAGTTAAAGGAAGCGAAGACCAAGAAATACAAGATTGATTTTGAAATAAAAAGTGCCATATAATAAACTACTTAATAACCTCGACCGTTCGGTCTTTACGGTAAAATATTAAACCTCGGTCTTGAACGTATTAACCTCGCTATCGCTCGGTCAATACAGTAAGACCTCGGTTTAATATTTTACCGTAAAGACCTCACTCCCGGTTATTAAGTAGTTAGTAATAGCATGATTTCTTGTGCACTCCTCGTGCAATTTTCATAGTCTTTGAAAAACTCACTCGTGCATGTTTTTTCCAAATTGCACTCGAAATCATGCTATTACCTATACAAATAATATAGATTTAAGGACTAAAAAGATGATTGTACAATTTTTCGATATTTTAACGTTCAGAAAACTATTCACGTCAAAAATCTTATACCTTCCATATTTCCAGCCATTTCGCTTCATTAACAGCTTTACCCTCCATTTCATCGAGTAACATTACTCTAAATAATATGGAGTTTACAAATGGAGAATTCTCAAAATTCTGACAGAAACTTATTATATAAAAAGTGTCTATAAACTCAAATAAGATATTACTGATATGGATTCTATGTAACGTGAATAGTTGAATGCCAAAATATTTTCTGACTTGAACTTCTATTTGTTGTTATATTGAGGTTTGTATTTCCAAAATGGTAATGAAGATGACGTCTATGTAGGCATTTGTGTGTGTTTTTTTCTTTTCTAGTTCTTATGCTAAACCGCTTGTAGATTTTAATGAAAAAACTGATAAAATACAGAATATACTATTCAACTATGCCATTAACATGTGAATTGGGTAATATTTCTGCTGTAACGGAAGTTACGGAACACTGCGTATGCAAATTATGCCTATACATAGACGTCATCCTCATTACCATTTTGGAAATACAAACCTCAATATAACAACAAATAAAAGTTCAAATCAAAAAATATTTTGGCATTCAACTATACACATTAAATAGAATCCATATGCAGTAATATCATATTTGGGTTTATAAACACTTTAAGCAATGTATAAAAACGAACGACCTATCAGTAAAAACCATGACATATTGTTTTGCAAAACATACCCCATATTTTCTTCAAGGTTTTCGCTGATATCAAACGCACTTAGCGGAGCAAATTCCTTATCTTTATGGGGACTATTGTCACAGTCAATAGAATTAAATGTCAACTGATGACGAAACCAAATATTTATAGCTAAATTGCGTGGACCATATGAACGAACCTGGTGGAACCATCTGACAAGAAAAAACAACCGCAGATTAAAATAAGGCATGAAACATATAGTTCTTAACAAGTGATTAACCCAGTCAGGGGCGCCGGAGCCACGGGGGCAGCTGCCCTCCTTGCCCTCACAGCGCGGGGGCAACACGGGGGCAACCAATTGCCCTTTCTCGTAAGAGGAATGTTTTCTACAGGAATTGCCATTTGTATTATTGCATTAAATTACTTTTGTATTAATACCTCAAAACCTCAAATGACCCACAAGCTAACTTATTACTGCAGACCACACAGGCAGCAAACTAATTTTGCCTTGGGTTAGCTGTGTCCAACCTCGTTCTTAGGGCGTTTTTGAAATTTAGAGGGTGGGAAAAAGCCCTGGCATCGGCTGGTCACAGCACCCAAGAATACTGGGCGTAATAAATTAGCAATTTAGTTTAGTATGCAAAATCATTCTGAGTAATGGCAGCCCACTGATCTCGAAATAAAACTGGATTAAGTATCTATTGTTTACAAAATGGCACCGATATAAACATTTTGTTGAATGAGATGCTGAATCTTTGAAAGAAAATATAGTTCAATAGTCTTTTTTGGTACAGAAGACGTTTTAAGAAGACATAAAGACATTTTTCAGCATGTTTGGTCCCTTAGTAATTACGGATTTCTTTTGTTTAGCTGGCTTCATTTTATGAACCAGTGGACAATAGGTTGCACTATCCAGTTTTATTTCGAGATCAGTGTGGCAGCCCCGTGGGAGAAGTTAATTGTAATGGCGGTCCTATTTGTCCCGTTGGCGGTCCCGTTGAAGCTATGTGATCATAACTGGCACGTTTCACGAGGAATGTTTAAGAAAAGCAATCAATCAATGAAAATACCGAATCCAACAGCCGATGCCAGAACCTTTTTCCATACCAATTTCATAAACGCCCTGCATGAGAACGAGGTTGAGCTGTGTCTTGTGCCCAGACTTGTCTTGTGTCCAGTGGCCGATCGTTATGGGCAATGGCGAGACGAAGGCGAGCCATTGTAGATGCCCATAAAGATCGGACGCGAATATTTTAACTTACTTATCAAATTCTAAGTGTAAATGATGAACACTTTGTTTAAGAGTCGCAGGAAAAGTTAGATAAGATCATTTACAGTCAGAAAAAGCTCAATTTGAGGCACTAGTGCCTATTAACTTTGATAAAACATTGATGTTTTATTAATCAATGTTTTATCCGTATTTAAAGATGCTGATTAAAGATTCATTTCTTTTGAATTTTCGTCATGAATTATTAATGAATTTGTGATAAAATTATATTAGAACTAAGTAAACATTTCCCCAAAAGCATAAATATATCACAAATATTGTAGGCTTAATATTTCTCATTTTAATGCGAGTCCATTGTAACTGATTTCTAATTCTAATTAAACCAAAATTCAATTAGAATTTTATTAGTATAATTAGAGTGGGTGTGGCTCTTTGGAGTTGCCTAACTTTTTTTCCAAGGCTCCTATCTGCTGACTGAAGCATATTAGGCATACCTGTATGGAATAAATAAGCAATCTCCTGGTTCCATTCGACCCTTATACCACGGGACATCAGCCAGTCCTGGGTATTTATATAAATCAACTTTATCCACATCAACTTTTGAAAAGGAACCTTTTGGACTGTCAATACTAATGTGAGCTTTATCTCTCTTAGCAAAACAAAAAAACCAAAAAAAACAAGAAATATATGGCATATAACACTTTTACAGTAAGTTTGATGCATTAAAAAGTAAAAACTGTAGTTTCCAGTTTTTTGCAGAGGGAGGAATAGCTGAAATTTACCAAACCTACCAGAGGACATCCAGAATTAAGATTGGACATGCAACCATATTTTGTGGGTAATCAATGTTAAATTTTTTTGTATGTTTTTTTTAGTTTTTTTTTAGCTGTACATGTACAAGCTGTTGTATTAAAGTTAAAATCAGAGAAAAACCCTGAGCTTCATTTCTCCATCATTCCAGGGGCAGCAGAGCCAGAGCTTCCCCCCCCCGCACCCACCTAGAGGGTGCATCTAGATAGAAATCTTCGTCCAGAGAACCTTCTACAATCTATTAACTTCTCAAAAACTAAACTTATCTGTTGTAACCATGATATATAAGATTATGGTACATTTGGTTCAAAATTTGTTTGCTTGTTTTTAAAATTCAAACATTTTAAAAATGCCTTAGAACCTACTTAGAACCACCTTTATCTCTAGAAAGATTAATTGAGCTATGCTCTTGACCTGTCAGGGACTATATATGGCCGCCCCTTAAGTCTCCTTCGCAGGCATCAGTTTGGGTTCATTCTCACCCCCTAACTACCTTGCCCCCACCCACCACTGTGAAAAGACCCTACCTAGCTCCCCCCTACTTTCAACCACATTCCACTGACACAGCATCATATGCCATCAAGTAATAAATTGTCACCTTATCAACCATAAACAGGTCTTTAGATCCACTCAATAAACAGTTTATATTATCAATAGCATCAAAGTGTAAGACTGACTTAGTTCCACCATTACTGAACCACATAACACTATCTTGAAGGCCATCTGTATATCCACCACATAACAAGCATCTTAACAAAAACATTTCATCTAAATAAATATAAATCAATAAATACATAAATAAATAAATAATCTTAAAGTATTAACTACAATTATCCATAATGCATTATTAAATTCAAATAAATCATAAATTATTAAGCAATTATTAAAAATAATAATTAACATTAATTAATTAATTGATTAATTGTATGATTGAATGATTGATTATATGATTGATTGATTGTATGATTGATTAATTGTATGATTGATTGATTGTATGATTGATTAATTGTATGATTGATTGATTGTATGATTGATTGATTGTATGATTGATTGTATGATTGATTGTATGATTGATTGTATGACTGATTGTATGATTGATTGATTGATTGAATGATTGATTGATGGATTGATTGTATGATTGATTGATTGATTGATTGATTGATTGATTGATTGAATGATTGATTGATGGATTGATTGTATGATTGATTGTATGATTGATTGATTGTATGACTGATTGTATGATTGATTGTATGATTGATTGATTGATTGATTGTATGATTGATTGATTGATTGTATGATTTATTGTATGATTGATGATTGACTGTATGATTGATTGTATTTGATGAATTGTATGATGAATTGTATGATGGATTGTATAATAATTAATTAATTCCTACTATATATAATAATTTAATTAACATTAATTTTAGCCATGCATATAATTTAACATTCACTACCTCTCATTGCCTTTGGTAAACTGTGCACAAGATACACATCACTTTCATTGTAAATTTTTAAAAATAATTTAAATGGCATGTTAAAGAGTTCTTTGGAACGGTTTTCTTTTTTGCCTTCCTCCACATCAACAACTAAGTCACCATATTTTAAACTACAAAAATAGGACACTAATTATCATTACAATATGCAGCTTAATTGTTCAAAGTATAGGTTAGTTACCGAACCCGAGGTATTACTACGTCAGTTATTTACCGAGGCCTGAAGGGCCGATTGAGGTAACAACTAACGTACTGTACTTAATTAGCATAGGCGTAGAGTATCGGGGGGCTGAGGGGCTTTAGCCCCCCAAGAAATCTTAAAGGGGGGGGGCTCAGCCCCCAGAAATTTTGCAGCAACTGACTCATCAATCACCATTCACCAATTAAGGTTACTCAGGTACGTTAGGGTAAAGTAACTGTTACAGCCTCATTCCTTAGCCAAAAGCACCCATGTACACGTAAGACAACCCAGTAAACACAACATCGAAAAATTGTTGAAATGTGTTGTATTTTAACTATAGTTGTTATGACATTTCATGACCTTCAGTGTTCTTAAAAATCACCCCTCAGAATGCAGGAAATGGCATTTCCGAGACTCTAAATTTCAAAAATTTCCAGGGGGGCATGCCCCCAGACTCCCCTAGAAGAATCCCTTTTTGCGAACACCCCCCACAGAAAAATTCTTAAAGGCCCTGTTCAGCCCCCCGCCAACAAAAACAAAACTGTACAGTGTACACCAATGGTACTTAGTTCAAGATCACCAAGGTTGCCTAAGAAAACTGAGATTACTGAGTTTGTTATCACAGGGTTTGTCTAAAACACACTTCAGTCATCATGATAATTAATCCTTTATCACATTCATGACCATTGATTATAAACCCTTATTTTCCCAACCTGACACATAAATCAAGTTATGGTAATTGCCCCAGGCTAATATATATTAGCCTGGGGCAATTAACTTGATTTATGCGTGGTTGGGAGTAATTATTATAAATAAACAACTGTGGTACAATTTTCAAAGAAAACGGAGGTGATTGTGAACTAATTCTATTTAATTACCTTATTAAGTCTTGTATTGCATCATTTGTTAAATGAGTAATGTGGGAGTGCATCGAGATGGACTGCTCTTTTTGGGTCAGTATAATTATTTCTCATATATACAGTATTAGTAATTACCTTAAATAATCATCTGTCCACAATTTGTATGCAGGGATTTTAGTTGCTGCACCTTTAAAAAGAACTGGTTTTCCTGGTTGTAAATATTTCTGAAAGAACTCCTGTGGAGAAGGAATTTCGTCAACCGACAATACCTCTCCAACAGGGGGTTGGTGAGACCCTAGTGGCTGAAGATGGCCAGTTGGATGATCACTGCCATTTGACGTTAAAATAAATGAAAGAATAAACCAAAGAAAGGATTCTTGAATAGGCATGCTTTTTCAACAGGCTCAGCAACTAAAAAAGAGTTGCATCTTACTTTAAGCATACAGTATGCATCTGTGGTGGTCAGTGGCATAGCCAAGGGGGGTGAGGGGGGGTGGTCACCCCCCAATTGTCTCCAAGGCCGTTCTCATGAAGTTTAAATCTGTGGAGAAACTTGTAGGGGGGGGTACAGTTGTTTTAAGTCCAGGTGAGTAGATAGTATTGTAATTTATAGCATATGCATGCCTGCAACACATCACTAAGGGTCAATACAAAATGCCTCCAACTTGTTTTTACATTTACAACTGGTTTATAAATAAATCTAAAAATATTCTGATGTGGATCATTCTATGTTCTGGTTTGATTTCAACAAAATTATGTAATTTAAGGCTTTCAGATTACTCTTAAATACTTGCCTCAAAATGCAGGAAATAGCATTTCAGAGACCCTAGAAATGCAAAATTTTCCAAGGGGCATTTTCTGGACCCCCCTAGGAGACTGAGGCTCTCACCCCCCTATGTACAATATTCGATCGTTGTATGGCCATCAATTTTCCCCGTTTACACAGGGGTTGCATAATACAGTATTCAGTTTTATTCATCTTCCCATTTCAATGTTCCTTTAATTTGACATAATACTGTGCATGGCCATAGGAAGCAGGGGTGTGTGGGCTGTGGCACCCCCCTATTCACCAGAAGCAGGGGGGCTGAGCCCCCCTAAAAATTCAACGTCAAAGCCCATGTTTTCAGATATTGATGAAGGAAGTGAAGGTAGAGTAAAATTATATTGTTTACGATCATAATATTTTGTTGTAAAACTGATCCTCAAAATGCAGGAAATCGCATTTCAGAGGGTGAGAAAATCAAAAAAAATTCTTGGGGGGCATGCCCCCAGACCCCCTAGAGGGTTCTTGCACCTTCAGTGCTTGACATACCCCCCTAACCTGAAACATCCTCCTACGGTGCGCTGATACTGTGGGTTTATTGTTACAAATATTTCCACAGTATTGTGGCTCAGAGCTCAATCAACTCCCTCCAATGAATGTCATGCTCTTTCTCAGAACCAAGATAAACCCAAAGCAATTTCTTATGCAAACCTGACAAATGCTAGCTACAGATTTGGGCTTAATAGAAGAAATATGGCAAGTTATTGTTTAGGGGTTGAAGCTAAGGATGTGGTTGCATGGTTATTTGATGGTGCATTAACATTGGTGGCAAGCCAAACATTTTTTCACAGTTGCAGTCTCTTGTTAGAATTGTTGAGTATACAATATATAAATTCATATAGTATACATTATAATGGAATAACCTTGGACTTTATCTTACCTGTACGTAACGTTATGAGACTTGCGTAGTATTTTTATTCTGACAAAAATGGTCCGGTTCAAGTGGAATTTATACCAGTAACCCCGACCCACCGGAAGCTGGAAATTGTAATCTAATATCCGAGGCTAACATAATATTATTTGTTCCCGAGTTGTACATGGTCACATGGTGCTGTCCAAAGTGTCAGTATTTTATATATATACAACATATGTACCACCAAAGACAAAGGAAATACTCCAGGGAATATTATAAAGGTAACATCGATTCACAAATGTATTTATTTATATAAAATGATTGTCTGCCATTTACATGTAAATACATTTTCGTCAGTGATTCACCTCTAAATCTTCATGGCTAACATTCTTCACAATAGTGAAATAAAAGTAGCTTGCTGCGTAGGCAGTGTAGAAACAACAATCGAAATATAGTAACTTAGGTTAGATATACTGCCGAAACAGAGAACGTAGGAATCTAACGTTTCGAGCGAAGGCCCTTCGTCACAATACACCATTCACATTAAAACAGTCCGGTTTCTTTACACCCTTCATTTACATCTCCCTAAAATATATCGACCACTTTGATTGCGCTTTGGTAAAGCCACAACTTTATGTAAAATGTAGGTTAGTTATCAAAATACTTTTATAATATTCTCACCTCGAAGCTTTTCTGAATTCTGGTCACAGCAATCCACAGTTTTGTGTATAGTAATACTTTATAATTTAACTGAAACGGAAGCCCTTGAAATCGTGACACGTTTCGTTGTGCACTCATAACCTGATTCTTGACATTTTTATGTAAAATAGAACTGACATTTTCATAAATCACTACAGTAGTGTATAATAATAAATCAGCCGTTTTTATTTGCCTGTACTGAAGCCAACCCCAGAATATAAAGGATAATCCTTATTCTGTGCCCCGGTGTCAGGGTATTTGCAGGTTATGTTGGTTGACGTACAATTTTGAGTACAAATTTATTATTTTAATTTACATTACTTTTAATTATTAGAATAATTAAAGCCAACAAAGTTCCTGTTTTGTAAATTATTTTTACAGTATCGAGCTCTTGCAGGTAAAGGATTACCATTCATTTGATTTCATTTATTTGATCCACTACACACGTAAAAATCTCACAGCTTGTCAACAGTAATCAAATAAGTGAATCAATATCAAATAAGTGAACCCTAAATATCTCATGGGTATACGAAGCATATCAAATAAGTGAATATCAAATAAGTGAACCTTATTTGATATGCTTCGTATACCCATGAGATATTTAGGGTTCACTTATTTGATATGCTTCGTATACCCATGAGATATTTAGGGAACTTCTGTCAAATTACAGCCGCTATGCGGCTAATTTGAATATGAAAGGCATCAGTTTTTTTTTATTCACCCTGTATATAAGCTAATTAGTTAATTTGCCGAGGGGCAAAAGCCTGATCTCCAAGGCCATAACATTCGGTACTACAGTAACTGACCAATCACAACACACATTTTATAGTCTACAGTATAATTATATTATAGACCTTATTCAAAAATGGCCACCGAATTAGAATTATTTTATGTTCATATAAATTAGCCCTTATGACCTCGTTTTAAAGTAAAAATTCTTTTGAATTTCACACATGAAAACAAGTTTATAAGGACTAATTTCTATGTATACAGTATAAAATAATTTTAATTTGGTGGCCATTCTTGAATAAGGTCTATACATGTATGTATAACTTGATTTTGTTATTCAACTCTGAAAAATCAGCAGCTACCGGTACATGGACTGGCCATACTGAGATTACAGTGTATACACCCAGTGGGCTTGTCCATCTTAAGGCTAGTGCTGCTGGGCCATTTCAATCAGGATGATAACGAATTAAACTTAGTCAAATCTAAATTCTTATTTTGGTGGGCCTTTTCAGAAACATTGACCAGTACAGATTTCAAGCCAAATCAACAACTGGAAAGACACATCTTGATTTTAAAAAGATAAGTGTGTACAGGGACTCGAACCCAGTAACCTATTGGCTTCCAATCAGGACACACTTTGTTTGTTTTTTTAATTTTTGAAAACAATGCCAAAACTGCCATTGTTCATGGCTTATATGTTATTTTATTTCTTCACTTTAGTCCTAGATTATTGTTAATTTGTAACCAATCCCATTAAAAAATGAAAACTATAGAAAAAGATGAATGCCAAATCTGAAACATTTCATTTTTTTTTTGAAAAAAAATTGTATGCAAAAACTGCTGTAAGTACCATTAATTGTTATTGGCTACATGTATATAGTATAGTTACCTTATATTTCACTTTGGGTACATCACTTGTAGCTTAATTAAACCCTATATGCCCGAGGCAGCCTTTTTGTATCGTTAAATTTACTTTACTCATCAAAGTGAGATCTTCCTTATTTATAATAATAATAATAATAATAATAATTAGTCTTTATTCTTTTGATAAAATACATATCAAACATTACAGGTAAAAGAGTTATATAAATATGTTTACAATTAATTATTAAAAAGTAAAAACTAGAGGCTTAATGCTACAATCTTAAGTCTTCTATATTGCTAATTTGTATCTAAAATGTAATCTATTTACAAAACTGTTCTTGTATCTTTCGGTGTTTATTTGAAGGAGTTGATTGGTTCTGTGTCTAAGTCTAAGCGAAGATTCTTTAACTTTCAGGAGAAGTGGATACAGTGGGTGGTTACTATCTCTCTTAATTTTGGTAAACAATCTTTTATCGTATTTCTCTAACAATTCACGAATATTCAGTAATTCAGAAATATATCGTCTCTTAAAACATCTCTTCAAAAAACATTGAATATATATAATGACAGCATGATTACTGCTAACTGCTATATAACAGTACAAGAAATGTATACAAGAAATTATCAGTAATTTGAATTTGCCAGTTTTATTTCATCTCATCATATCACAAATTATCCATTGATATACGTACTTTCAATATTATTTAATACTGTATACTACAGTGAAACACTGAAAATAGCAAGGTTGTTTTTGTATTTTATTTGATCACACCAGATATGGTCCAGATTTCAACTACTGTTGTACATGTAACTATACAAAAATTCTTAAATGACATATAAATTTAATAAAATATATATTTTTGAACTGTATTATTATAATTACAATTATAACACTCGATACAGAATAATTTTTGTTTTTGAATTTTATTTCATCAAAATACACTGCTAACTATGTACAAAAAGTTTAATCAGCTGTAGGATCCGATTAGTAAAATTATTGTGTTGGTAATAGAATAACAATAACGACAGACTGAAAATTTATTTTTGTATTTTATTTCGTTAAAACACTATTATAACTATGTACAAGAACGCAGCATAAGTTATACTTAAGAGAAAAAGTTAAATTAGCATAAATTCAATACACTGGACATTGTTTTGGAATTTTTATTTCCTCACAAAATGGTTAATTAAATTTAATCACCTATTGTACTAAACTGATTACAGAATGATGTAAATGTGATTAATTTAATGTGAATCTTCAGTGGATATTGGAGGCTGAAATTAGCCATGAATGTAAGCTGTTGTTAATGCTACCAAATGCTAGTCTAAGAGTATTGCTGAGGAACCGAATCTTTTAGCTGCAAACAGTTGACCGCACTAGTGAATTTAAACCGCAATATAATATCCAGAAAAGCCTTGAACCACCAACATATTTTACTTATAACAATGTACAAATAAAACAAGTCATGGGAACAAAGTTGATTTAACCTCTAAGGGATAGGTAATACAAATCTGTATACCTATGGGGTAGGGCATGCAGGACACCCCCCCTAATTAATTAATTAACTTATACTACCAAAGATCAAATTATAAATTAGGCTGCCATTGTTAAGTACTACAGCTCTTTTACACGACAGCAAAACTCATAAAGTGATCTACCATCCTGGTGGCCGACCAAGAAAATTTACGAGAAACACCTTCCAAGCGCATCATTAGGAAATGAAATCCATTTCCTTCAATAACTTGGAAAGCTAAGTTCCTTTTTAATCCTAGTTATTAAACCATACCGCTAACTAATATTTCCAACCTGGCTTTCTACAAAATATTTTATAAGAATTACAAACCTGGAGTTCAATTCCAATGATTGATGTTTCCAAGACATGTTGCCAGAACCACAAGAAACCACTTGATTTACTTTAGCTTAGTTTTTAAGGTTATACAGTATTAACCACACAGCATGCACTCACATTAGTCTCACACACAGCTAGAAGTTCAAAATGCCACTAAGTTAAAAAGTCAGTGTCAGCTGACACAGGACTGAAATTAACACACAAGGTGTCAATATTTGGCATATGTTACGACAACTTGAGACTGTCCTTGTATTAATTATTGGCATTATCTTTTTAATACTTGGGTTTATAAAAATGACTTGTATCCTAAACACTATCTAGATTTATTATTCATATTTTGTTCTGAGTTTGTTTTTCAGAAAGTCAGAATATGCACTGCCAAACTGGGCAAGTGACTCAATTGAATATAGTGGAATCACTATTGAATAATGTGCACAACATTTTATAATTATTATTATGCCAAGCACCTATTAGACTCAATAATTATTTTGATAAAAATAAATCAGATTTATACTAAAGATACCTCACAAGTGTCAGCTTCCACCAAGTGATGAATTCCACCAGTTGTCGAAGATGGGTGTACATTACAATATACGCAGTTATAACTATATCCCAAGAAAAGGTATACGAGTCATGCAAGGATGATTCATTCTATCCTGTTAAGGACTCAATATACCTTTTCTTGTCCTGCCTAACTGCTCTAGTCCCTAGCCATTCTACTCTATACACCATCACCCTCCTAATTATTTGGCCACCAGGACCTAACCTTTCCATTTAGATGACTTGTTTATTGTACACTGTTACAAAATCCAGAGCACCAACTCAACCATTGAAAGTTTTTTGGGGGGGAACCTTAATTTTTTGGAGGCTGAATGCAGGCATTTCTATAAAGAAAACAGTAATTTTTAATTATTTAATATGCATCAAGCTCTGTTGTGGGTTGATCAAAGTGCATATTAACTTTCCAATTCCTAGCTTTGGAGCATTTTGGGCATGGTCACTTACAAATGTACAAACTCAGGGTTGGCCCAACTTGTGTACCAATTATAAATATTCCATGGGGTACAACCTGTATGAGAGGGCACCCTGGCAATTACGTACTAACACTGTATGACCCTAGAAATAATTTGGGAGGGGCCCTTTAGTGTAATTCTTAGACTACAAGCACCTATTTGGTTTACAATTGTCTGCAGCCTACCAGGTCAACATGACTATAGTAAACTTACCAGTTGAAGGAATCAGCTTATTTTTGCATCACTTCTATTAGTTGGCTCTGAAAGGCAAGAATATTAAGTTGGGATTAATTTGAGTGTTGCATAGTTGGGGGGAGGGGCTATTAGTCATGCACTTTAGCTGTAATTGATCACTTTTCCGAATATGGGCCAGGTTTTCTTTGGATCTTCTAGTCATATCTGTGAAGGCAAAATTGAACAGCAATATTTAGTTGTATCCACATAAAGAGCATTTAATTTAGCACAGTGGCTGTCTCAATCAGTTCATATAAATTTACTAATATAACTTTTGTTTACATCATTTTGAGAAGCCAGCTGTTTACATAAAGTTAGTTTCATATTTAATAAATTTATAATAGTCTATAATCTTTTGGCATTAAATAATTATTACAATGTACATGTATTTAACAATACTTACCAGTACCCCTAAAAACATTAATTCCGTACATTTAAAAGTTATTAATATAAACTACAAGACAACCAGTTTTTTTAATTTTATTTCAACAAACACCAATGTTTAAGTATACATATTATGATCAATATTAAATCATTCATATAGTATAATTACAAATTTAAAACTGATGACTGAACATTTTTTTGTATTTTTATTTCATCAAGCACACTATTAACTATGTACAATATAGACCAATTAATCAACATTAAAACTAATTAATTATAATTAGGACCAATATAGAAAACATCAACAAGCATGACTGCAATTTTTTTTCTTTGTATTTTATTTTATCAAAACACACATTAAATATTACACTGAAGTCAGATAAATTAAGATTTAATAACAATCATTTGATATATAATTAATGGCCTTTTTGTATCGTAATTAAGTTGACCATTATAGTTAATTATGAGACTGAAAAACATTTTTTGTATTTTTATTTCATGAAGACACACAACCATTACAATTATTACAAGAAAGATGATGAATATTTAATAAAATTATTTGATATATAAAATTGATGGCCTTTCCCAATCATAATTAAGACCAGTAATGTAAATATTAGCCAGACTGAAAACATTTAAAAAAATTTTATTTCATCAAAACACACATAACTATGCACAAGCAAGATAATTAATATTTAATAAAATTAATCATTTGATATAAAATTAATGACAACCTTTTTCTATCATAATTAAGACCGATTGTAAATAATAAGACTGAAAAAACTGGGTTTTTTTTTGTATTTTATTTAATCAAAAACACATTTAATGTACACAATGACTTAACATTTAATAAAATTAGTCATTGATATAAATAAAATTGATGGCCTTTTTTCCATCATTATTAAGTAAACCCATTCCTGCTGACGCTGGGGCCTCGAACAGCAGACCATTGTAAATGAATGAGACTGAAAAACTTTTTTTGTATTTTATTTTATCAAAACGCAGTCATTAACTATGTACAGTACAAGAAAGATAATTACCAGTATTTAATCAAATTAATTATTTGATATAAAGTTGATGGCCTTTTTCATCATAATTAAGACCAACTGAAAATAAAAAGACTGAAAAACATTTTTTGTATTTTTATTTCATTAAAACACACATTAACTATACAACAAAGATAATATTTAAAATTATTTGATATAAAATTGATGTTTGCTTTTTTATCATAATTCAGACCAATTGTAAACGATGACAATGAAAAACATTTTTGTATTTTTATTTAATCATCGAAACACATCATTAACTATGTACAAGAAAGATAAATAATATTGAATAAAATTAATTATTTGATATAATTGATGGCCTTTAGTTTTCTCCATCATAATTAAGACCATTCTAAATTAATGAGACTGAAAAACATTTTTTTTGTATTTTCTTTAATAAAAAAAACACCTCGTTACTGCATGACAAGAAAGATAATCAACGTTTATTAAACTTAATTATTTGATATAAAATTGATGGCCTTTTTTATAATAATTTACTACAAATTGAAAACGAAAAAACTTTTTGTATTTTTATTTCATCAAAACACCAAGATGTACAAGATTATAATCAATATTTAATATAATTAATCATTTGCTATAAAATTGATGACCCATTCCATCATAATTAAGACCAATTGTACATGATGAGACTGAAGAACTGTTTTTTTTTGTATTTTATTTAATTAAAACACATCATTAACTAGTATGTACAAGAAAGATATTTAAAATTTATTATTTGATATGAAATTGATAGTGCCTCAATCTTTTTCTATCATAATTAAGACCAATTTTAAATGATAACACTGAAAACTTTTTTTTGTATTTTATTGCATCAATAACACACCATTAACTATGTACAGGAAAGACAGATCAACATTTGACAAAATTAATCATTTAACATGAAATTGATGGCCTTTAAATTTTCCATCATAATTAAGACTGTATTATTGCAAATAATAATACACTGTAACAAGCAAATTGTTTTTGTTATATTTTTATTTCATCAAAACTAATTACAAGCAAAATAGTATCTGAAACTGTGTCACATGATGAAAAACATTTTATCTTCAAGATAGTAATTGAATACACTGGACAAATATATTGCAAATAATACACTGCAACAAGCAAAAATTGTTTTTGTTATATTTTTATTTCATCAAAACTAATTACAAGCAATATTAATAGTATCAAACTGTGTCATATGATGAAAAACATTTTATCTTTAAGATATTAATTGAATACACTGGACAAATGAAGTTGTTTTTTTAAATTATATTTTTAATATTATTACATTTTTTTGTATAATCATCACAGTGAAGAATCAAATCTTAAAACTTACAATGTGTGTCCTTTCAAATTCCATTTTCAGATAGCAGTTATAGATCTTCTATGCATGTACTTTGATAGAAAATCTTCAATTCGAGCTGCCCATGTGTACAGCTGCATAAGGGTATATATATGATAATTTATTGATGACATTGTATAACAAATTTAGAACAGAATCTGTGAGAGAGAGCTAGACAAGATGAATCCATAATGGTTCATGTGTGATACTGGAATTGAAGCCATTTCCATAATCCATATCTGTCTGACACAATTAATTTAAACCTAAAATTGCATGCTTAATTATATTTACAATGTTTTCTAAAAACTAGGATAAGTATATATATAGAGATTATTTAATTGTATGACACCATTGTTACCAAATACTATCAGCAATTTTGCCGAATAACCAAATTTTGTGAAGAAGCGAATCTTTTAGCTGCAAACAGCTGACCGCACTAGTGAATTTAAACCGCAATATAATATCCGGAAAAGCCTTGAACCACAAACATATTTTACTTATAACAATGTACAAATAAAACAAGTCTTGGGAACAAGGTTGATTTAACCTCTAAGGGATAGGTAATACAAATCTGTATACCTATGGGGTAGGGCAGGACACACCCATGCCACTAACTAATTAATTAATTAATTAACTTATACTACCAAAGATCAAATTATAAATTAGGCTGCCATTGTTAAGTACTACAGCTCTTTTACACGACAGCAAAACTCATAAAGTGATCTACCATCCTGGTGGCCGACCAAGAAAATTTACAAGGAACACCTTCCAAGCACATCATTAGGAAATGAACCCCATTTCCTTCAATAACTTGGAAAGCTTAAAGTTCCTTTTTAATCCTAATTATTAAACCATTACCTAACTAATGTTTCCAACCTGGCTTTCTACAAAATATTTATAAGAATTACAAACCTGCACTGGTCAGTTGTAACGATCGATGTCTCCATACCAAAACGATGGTTGTCAGGACCAGAAGTTGAGATTATTAAGTTACTTAAAATTTAATTATCTTAACTAGCCTACTGTATGTTTTGACATTTAACAATTAAACACTGCATTCTTTTTCAAAATCTGAATTTCACAGATCAGTGCCTCTTGACAGCTGAGCTGACCAATGTATATTACTATATCATATATATGAATTGGTGTCTTCCAATATAATCACAATCATTGTATCACCATGATAGCACTGTATTGCAACTGTTAATTGGCATTCAGGTCATCTTTTGATTCCTTTTATTATAAAATTCACTTTCCAGTCTCCTTGAGTTTTTTATAATTATTACAAGATTATACAATTTCTTCCAAGTTTTTTTTTTTTTAATATTGCACTGCTCAACCAAGCAAGTGACATAAAAAGAATAATTCCAATAACTGACCATGCATAAAACTTCAAGATCCTGCAGCTTATGTGAATATTTTAATAGGTATACTATGGTAATTAAATTTACACCTAGATACCTGACCTGTCTTCCACCAAGAAAACATTGTACATAATTCCACCAAGCGATGAATTCCACCAGACCTTATTTCCACCAGTACAAAAATGGGTACAATTATACCCAATTAATTATATCTATCCCAAGAAAAGGCATACGAGTCATGCAAGGATCATTCTATCCTGTTAAGGACTCAATATACCTTTTCTTGTCCTGTCTAACTGCTCTACCCTAGCCATTCTACTCTGTGCACCATCACCCTCCTAATTATTTGGCCACCAGGACCTAACCTTTCCATTTAATGGCTTGTTTGTTTGTTGACACTGCTACAAAATGTCCAAAATCCAGAGCACCAACTCATAATCCAATACATTGACAGATCAATGTTGGCATTCCTAAAACAAACAAAATTAATATTCTGTATAAATAGCAAGTTTAAATAAATAAATAATTAATAAATAATTAATTAATTAATTAAATAATTAATTAATTAAATAATTAATTAAATAATTAATTAATTAAATAAACAATTAATTAAATAAATAATTAAACCCTGAAACACGTTACAGGATCTGCAATTCCTAGTGTAGTCACTGTTTTATGTCAAATTTCCAAGCAGATTTGAAAAACGTCTATAAAATGAGTCAATCCTAACTGGTATGCCAAACCGAAGTGGCTGCATGGCGCCACTAGGTCTGCTGTACAAATTTATACGTTAATTCGAGAATGAACGAATGTTTTCAGTTTCTGAATATTCGGTTCAAAATTGGTCCTTTGGTTAGGAAATTCGCTGCACAAGCTTGGAATAGAGAACTTGTTATTTAAGCTTTTGAAATGGCTACTCAACGATATTTGTGATTCTGTGTTTTGGAAATACTGGCTGTGAAATGGAATAACCGGAAATTCGAATAGCTTTCGCCTTTTCGAATTTGTAGCCCTAAAATACTTCTTTGCTCCGAAATATTTGTGGTCAGACGCTTTTTGCGAAGAATTATAACATATTATTGAATTTATAACGTCTTTGTAATGTACAAGAGTTGCCGAAACGCCCGAAAGCAAACGAAGCCGAAGGAAGTCCGCACGCGACAACTCGTGTCCGCCTTCTTTTGTCGTGAAACGAATTTGTATTTCTTCCATGAAAATATCCAGTTTTTCTTTTCGCACAACCACTCGTTTCTAAACGAACCGAATATGTACTAAGACAAAGCTAGAACTCGAAGCAACGACAGCTAAAGACACGACAAGAATTGACATGCAAAGTGATGCATGCAGACTGCCACGCGACAACTTTAAAATCGGTATAAAAGCCACGGAAATTGAAAATTAATCGACAAAATCGTCTTTGTCATTGGTACAACAACTGTGTTGGTTTAGAAATACCTTCTAGGGTTTTAAAAACGTGAAAACTAGTCCGAATTTGAAATTTCGAGCCTTCTTGTCACTCCGTTCTCGACTTCTCGCGGGCACGTGTCAACAAACGACCGAGTAAAATTCCTAAATTTCTGGCTAAATTTCCACCAGAATAAAGCGAAAGGACACACAGTCAGGTTCCCCGAGTCTTCACGAGACCCATTTCTATCATTTTGAAGGACAACAAACGAAAAACGAACAAAACCAGCTTCGTAAGATCGACTTGAACACGGCGTATTGTCAAATAAGCGAACGAGTTCGGGCGAGAATTTTTATATTTTAAGACGAAATTTTGGGCAAAAATCTGCGGAAAAGCTCGTTAAACATTCACAGTACTTCCAGGGACATATTCCCGTCGTTGTAATTGAAGAAGACCTGAAAAACCTCAACAAATTTGAACTCAAACAGTCAATGACGGAATGCTTCGAGGGAGAACGTGAGCCGAGTGCGAACACAGTGGAAAGGTTAAATTCAAAAGAAGAAACGCCAACAACATGAATTCTTACCTCACAACGTTCTGGGGAAAGCTTCGGGGCTACAATTCTTTACTTTACGTTGCTGTTTGACAGGATTTAACGGCATTAAAACCGACCTGAGTACAAAGTGCTTGCTTCGTTCTTCTTCGAAGAAATGCCCCAAGAGAATGACAGAGCTTGAAAAATCTAAATTTTTCGTGTGTCCCGCGACTGCGTGTCTCGTTCGTGATTGGCTGATGCCAAATAATCTAACGATTATGATTGGTTGATGATGACAACATTGTTTCTTTGATTTCAACGCGATTGGTCGGTTTTTGAACCAATGAAAATCGAATATAGCACTTTTCAGTAATCATCGAGCTGAAAAAGAATGATCCGTTTGGCAATTTGTGTTTCTTTTTTGCGCTAAGGGGGCGATTAAACACATGTTGTTTTAACATTTCGATTACATGGCAAGCGGGCTAGCCCGGTTAACCGGGATGAAAATGTCCATGTAATCGTTTTCATCCCGGCAAACCGGGCTGAAAAACTGTTGAACTCGCTTCGATACGCGTTCGTTTGCTTGACTGTGTGAATAAATAGTGCTGAAAGGAACTGAAATAGAACATCAACGTTGTTTGTGTGTTTCGTGATCAAAGCAAAGATTTAATAAATTAATTAGTCGTCGTGAAGACGCTTTCCTGGGTTAGCTAAGACTTTAACAATCTTTTTATTAACGATGGGCTTACAAAATAAATAATAGACTAATTAGTGTAAAACTGAAGTAAAACTAACGTAACTTTGCCCTTATTTACTTGATAATTGCGAATTTCAGCCTGAAATCATCCCAGCTTACCGGGCTAGCCCGCTCCATGTAATCGTTTCGTAAACTCATCCCGGTTAACCAGGCCAGCCCGGTCCATGTAATCGCCCCCTAAATATAAAAATTTGAATTCAAGGAATGTCCATTTTGAAGTTCTTATCCACGAAAAATGAAGATAAACTCTGTAGCCATAGCGTAGTATTGTTAAATTGTAGTTTCTTTGTGAGTTGCGTGTGTTATTTTAGAATATTAGTCGGTTTTTACAACAAACACAAGGTCTAAACAAGTATACTTTGTGTATATACAATTTTACTGATGTTCTCACTTCTCAATCGATCTTTATACAAGTTGTGCTAATCTCCTTGGACTAAATGTTTTTATAACTATTACAACAAATGGCAGCAAACATATTTACAAAAATCTCTACAATCTACGAGGATAATTTAAAGATAAAATTATTTAAAATATATTATTAGATAATGTCAAGTTTTATTGATAGCCTCCACAGAAAACATGCCCGTCGTAAAAAAATAGTATTAGCCCTCAGGTCTTCGAAGGGAAGGAAGGAAGGAAGGAAGGAAGGAAGGAAGGAAGGAAGGAAGGAAGGAAGGAAGGAAGGAAGGAAGGAAGGAAGGAAGGAAGGAAGGAAGGAAGGAAGGAAGGAAGGAAGGAAGGAAGGAAGGAGGGAGGGAGGGAGGGAGGGAGGGAGGGAGGGAGGGAGGGAGGGAGGGAGGGAGGGAGGGAGGGAGGGAGGGAGGGAGGGAGGGAGGGAGGGAGGGAGGGAGGGAGGGAGGGAGGGAGGGAGGGAGGGAGGGAGGGAGGGAGGGAGGGAGGGAGGGAGGGAGGGAGGGAGGGAGGGAGGGAGGGAGGGAGGGAGGGAGGGAGGGAGGGAGGGAGGGAGGGAGGGAGGGAGGGAGGGAGGGAGGGAGGGAGGGAGGGAGGGAGGGAGGGAGGGAGGGAGGGAGGGAGGGAGGAAGGGAGGGGAGGGAAGGGAAGGAAGGAAGGAAGGACGGACGGATGGACGACCGACCGACCGACCGACCGAACGATGTGTAGCCATCCACGAAATAATGAAGCTGAGTATTGTAGGAAATGAGCCTCTGTGACAAGCCTTCACAGCGTGCTAAAAAATATCGGTTTTCTTGGCTTTTTTTTTTTGTAGAATTGCATGGGAAAATGTCAATAGAGATTGGAGATATTCCCAAAACATTTTGGAATGTATAGTAGAACAGCGTAATGCGCTGGAAATCGTATAAAAATGCTTGAAGTCTGAAAAGTGGACATGGCAGTCACATCGAAGGAATCGAATGGAGGTGGGCGGACCTCTGCGAAGACACCAGCAAGAATCAAAACAGGAAGTAAACTGAACATTTTTTTATCCGGTTAGCTTCACATGCTACCATCACTACAGTCTTTTAAACTGCTTTGAGCAAGAAATATATCAGCTTAATTTTAAACCTTACTGAAGTAACCTACGTTACCTAGATGATCTGGTTGTGCTTTATTTTTGCCATACCAGTAATCTTTCTGTTTTTAAAGTGCCAATGCAGCGAAATTTCACCCCAGTTTTTTATGATTGCATTTGAAAGAACACTTAAAATGACAACGTAACATCTTTCGTAGAATTTCGTTTCCTTCCTTCATTCTTGAGATATTCAGGTTTGTTTGATATGCAAATGTCATACTTATGACATCACACTGCATAATGACTTTTTAGAAAAGTATGATTTTCTTTGAGAGTGCTTATCGAAAGTACTTAATAAAAATTTGCACTTGCATGTATGTAGCCATGACTGGTCACTAAACGTGTGTAGCTGGGTGTAAAATATTTGGACCATCCGGCTAAAATTGATGCTATTTCAAGAAGTCATTATGCAGTGTGAATATCTCAAGAATGAAGCAAGGAAACGAAATTCTAGGAAAGATGTTACGTTGTCATTTTAAGTGTTCTTTCAAATGCAATCATAAAAAACTGGGGTGAAATTTCGCTGCATTGGTACTTTGAGACTAAAATATTTCAAAATTATTTCGGTAGGTATTCGGCTTAGACGATTAAAAAATAAAACATGATGGTAAAAACGAGGAATCTATCAAATGTAACCATAGTTAATAGAACATATACATGGTTTGGAAGCTCTATTGTCTTTCAACATGAAGCATGCATGGTCATGTTGAACTGACAATGGAGTTCCTTATATGGAAGTAAATTCTATAGACACGTGGCGATGAAGCACCACAACACGTGACGATGAAGCAACTCACTAATTACACCCGAGCGTTGCTATTGGATGACTGCTTCATTATACAGAAAATACAATACCGTGAAATTGCACAGATTTCCATAAACTTGAACAAAAACATAGAACAATCACTTTGGACGAGTTTCCAAACCATGTATATGTTCTATTAACTATGATGTAACGAATTTGTTTTCTTAGTTCTTGCTGTAAAAGCTGTTAAGTTCTTAACTCTTTTCCCTAACGCTTAGATTTAATTTCTTGCAATTTTGAGAGTTTGATGCCGCTGGAAATTAAATAGTTAAGGCCTGGCCAAACGCTTTCAACATTTCATGCAACATCGTTCAACATTATTGAATTCAACCGTGATTCAACATGTTGAAAGCGTTTGGCCACCCTGTTGAATGATGTTGAACGTTGTTGAATGGTGTTGAATGATGTTGAACGAAATTGGAACATGTTCAAATTTTCGTTCAACATGCGTTCAACAATGTTGAACAATGTTGCATGAAATGTTGAAAGCGTTTGGCCAGGCCTTTATACTTGAAGGTAATGGCTCTAACTTTATGTAGAATTTTGCATTATCCAAAGTTTAGCATTTAAAACGATTTTTTAGGGCAACCCGTTGAGGAATCGTGGTAAAGCGTTTGCAGGTTGCTGATTGAATCCATCAATCAATATTGCAAAGTCGCACGCAAGAGAACATCCGGTTTGACTATATAATACTAAAACAAATTTAGCACTAGACGGCGGAACTTACAATAGCTTGTACAGCAAGAACTCAGCAACCTATATAATAACTTCAAGCTAAAAATTCTAAACTAAAATACACGAATTGTGTTTGTGTGTCATTCTGTTTTGTAAACCGTCCAGCAGTTTACTGCGAACGTTGTGCAATAAAATAAATATATTCAAGGTTTGTGTCGACATCGTTTGACGTGTTAGACGTTTTCATCTTCATCCACACTTTCTCCTTGCTTTAGTTTCGCAATGATCTGCCAAAGCGAAAGAGATTTTGTCAGAAAAGATTTAAAAAAATGAGAACAGTGGACATAAAAAATTGCTGTGTTATAAGGATTTAGAAATCCAGGTTAACTTACTCCCTTGAGACGGACGATTTCTTTGTTCTCAGCGTTTTTGGATGCGTCGTTGGTGATAAGTTTGACTCGCGAAGCATAACTAGGAGTGGTTGAAAAAAGGTATTTATTTAGAAGTGGACAGACAGCGAGGGAGGGAGGGAGGCAGACGGACGGACAGACAGACAGCGAGGGAGGGAGGCAGACAGACAGACAGACAGGGAGGCAGGCAGACAGACAGACAGACAGACAGACAGATAGAGACAGACAGACAGACAGACAGACAGACAGACAGACAGACAGACAGACAGACAGACAGACAGAGGCAGCGAGACAGACATACAGCGAGGGAGGGAGGGAGGGAGACAGACAGACAGACAGACAGACAGACAGACAGACAGACAGACAAACAAACAAAGGCAGCGAGACAGACAAACAAACAAACAAGCAGACAGACAGACAACATATTATTCTTACATCAATGAAGTGACTGTCTCGTCCGTATTATAGTCGGCTGGCGAAATATTCACAAACATTTATTCAGAAGTGGACAGACAGACAGACAGACAGACAGACAGACAGACAGACAGACAGACAGACAGACAGACAGACAGACAGACAGACAGACAGACAGACAGACAGACAGACAGACAGACAGACAGACAGCGAGGGAGGGAGGCAGACAGACAGGCAGACAGACAGGGAGGCAGATAGACAGACAGACAGACAGACAGGGAGGGAGGCAGACAGACAGGGAGGCAGACAGGGAGGCAGACAGACAGACGGAGGCAGCGAGACAGACAAACAAACAAACAAACAATTATAGTCGGCTGGCGAAATATTCACAAACATTTATTCAGAAGTGGACAGACAGACAGACAGCGAGGGAGGGAGGCAGACAGACAGGCAGACAGACAGAGGCAGAGACAGACATACAGCGAGGGAGGGAGACAGACAGACAGAGGCAGCGAGACAGACATACAGCGAGGGAGGCAGATAGACAGACAGACAGACACACGGAGGCAGCGAGACAAACAAACAAACAAACAAACAAACAAACAAACAAACAAACAATTATAGTCGGCTGGCGAAATATTCACAAACATTTATTCAGAAGTGGACAGACAGACAGACAGCGAGGGAGGGAGGCAGACAGACAGACAGGCGGGCAGACAGGGAGGCAGACAGACAGATAGACAGCAAAAACAAACAGACAGACAATTAACATATTATTCTTACGTCAATGAAGTGACTGTCTCGTCCGTATTATAGTCGGCTGGCGAAATATTCACAAACATAAGAGTTTTGGCATTTCCACCTAAAAAGAAGTTAATTAGTTGTGAAGCTCCGTAATACAAAATTTAAACTGGATGACCCTTTCAGTTATATCTAAACTGTTTTCCCTAGAGGACCAGTAAGGGCCATCCCTCATTGGTCCAGTGTTACTACAGGAGGAAACCAGAGTACCCGGAGGAAACCCGTGGTGTTTGGTAGAGTCGTAATAAAATACAATATTGTTGAAATTTTAAAGAACTCACCCAAGGAATCTTGCATCAACATTGTCAGTTTGTTATTTCGATAAGGTATGAACGATTGCTCGCTGGATAAAGCGGATATGACGTCACCAAGTGCGCTAAGACTCTTATTGATACTTTGAGCTTCCTAGAATAGAACATTGCGATGACGTCATGTTTCACACGATGACGTCATATTTCATAGAAGTTATGACGTCATATTTCGTAGAAACAAAGACGTCATATTTCATAGAAACGATGACGTCGTATTTCATAGAAACGATGACGTCGTGTTTCATACAAATGATGGGGTCATGTCATACAAATGATGAGGTCATATGTCATACAAATGATGGCGTCATATTTCACACTGTGACGTCATATTCCATAGAAATGATGACGTCATATTCCATGCGATGACGCCATATTTCATAGAAATTATGACGTCATATTTATAAAATCGAAAACGTCATATTTCATAGAAATGATGGAAACAAATATTTATTAAAAGTCTCACCTTGAGCTGTTCGGCGCTTGCTTCAGTTTTGGCAGCTCTTTCGGACCCAGCCAAGTCAACTAAGCTGAGCTAAAGAAAGAGAATAATTCAGGAAAAATGATCAATTACATCAATTAGAATTAAATAAATTCTACACGACATTCTCCTGCACTTACCTTTCCTTTCAAGACCGAACCTGTCGTTTTATTTGTGCTTTCTATTACGATACTTAAGATCAAATGAGATCTGGAACTTTCAGCGTTCATTTCTAGAAAAAGGAATGAAAAAAAAATAACATTCAAATGTTTGCTTCAAAGAAAATCCTCTTAGGGGCTGTTTACATGAGCCGGGCTAGCCCCGCTAACCGGTCTGACTCGTGTCACGAAATTCTTTCCTCAGCCACAAAAGGAGATTTTAATCAACGTTAGGGTTCGTTTACATCTAAACTAAACCAATTCTTCTTTGTGAATTTAGTTTATGCGAGTTTCAAAACCACAGTGGGATCCTAATCAATCGCGTGAGCCCAGTTTAGTATACGTTTATTGTCGGAGTTTTGTTAGTTACGATTTACACGAATTGCGATTGTTTTATGACAATAAACAGTATTTTAGAGTTGATTTAAGTCAGTCGTTAGTTAGCCAATCAAAACACTTCCCGATATGGATTATCCCGATGCAAGACAAGACAAGATGCAAGACAAGACAAGATGCAAGACAAGACAAGATGCAAGACAAGATGCAAGATGCAAGATGCAAGACAAGACAAGACAAGACAAGACAAGACAAGACAAGACAAGACAAGACAAGATACAAGACAAGATACAAGACAAGATGCAAGACAAGACAAGATGCAAGACAAGACAAGACAAGATGCAAGACAAGACAAGACAAGACAAGACAAGACAAGATACAAGACAAGATGCAAGACAAGACAAGATACAAGACAAGATGCAAGACAAGACAAGATACAAGACAAGATGCAAGACAAGACAAGATGCAAGACAAGACAAGACAAGACAAGACAAGACAAGACAAGCAGAACCTTCGTTTGCGTGTCGGCGAAGGCTCTGGCTACGAGATTGTTTTTGAAGCGGATCGAGTTTTTTGAATGCAAAAATGCTTTTACAAATGGGCCTCCTCCATGACATTTCAAAATAAGTTTAATAAGATTTTTGATGAAGGAAAATTTTGGGTGTATGTATATACATTTTAAGACCAAACCAGGAGCAGTTGTGAAAAATGTAACATCAAAGCCTTGTAGAGTTAATAAAAGCAATTATACTCACTAGTCGAAGCCACATGTCTGTTTTGGGAACCTTTCTCAAAAATGTCGTACAATGTTTGAGTGTCTGCTGCTTCGAGGACGTTGGTTCCTTGAACGAAAACAAGCCCCTGCGAGGGTGGCATAATAATGGAAATAAGTTAAGCATAGAAATTTGTGGCAATTAATGGAAGGAAAGGAGGGAGGAAGGGAGGGGAGGGAGGGAGGGAGGAAGGGAAGGAGGGAGGGGAGGGAAGGAGGGAGGGGAGGGAGGGAGGGAGGGAGGGAGGGATGGGAGGAGGAGGGAGGGAGGGAGGGAGGGAGGGAGGGAGGGAGGGAGGGAGGGAGGGAGGGAGGGAGGGAGGGAGGGAGGGAGGGAGGGAGGGAGGGAGGAGGGAGGGAGGGAGGGAGGAGGGGGAGGGAGGGAGGGAGGGAGGGAAGAAAGGAAGGAAGGAAGGAAGGAAGGAAGGAAGGAAGGAAGGAAGGAAGGAAGGAAGGAAGGAAGGAAGGAAGGAAGGAAGGAAGGAAAGAAAGAAAGAAAGAAGGGACGACCGACCGACAGAACGAACGACCGACCGACCGAACGAACGAACGAACGAACGAACGAACGAACGAACGAACGAACGAACGAACGAACGAACGAAAAACAACGGGGAGAAAATACCTTTTTATCCTTCTTGATATCCAGCTTGGCCTGTTAGCGTTTTTGTAAAGGACTATATTCATAGGTATTAATAGGTATAAAAATAATTTTCTGGCGGGCTTCGCCCCCATACCCCCAGCCAGCCTGCCTCCTCCGCAGGCCCTCGTCGCATCATGGACAGGTCACACACGCCGAATTTAGGGCCTGCAAGATCCTGTAAAATATTTGGCAAAACTTGGCACGGAATAAATTTGCATAATTAACTACCATTGTTAATAGCCATGGCTATTTCCGAAGATTTTGAAGGACATTGAAGACTTATGACATACGAATCCTAGCTTTAAAATGAAGGAATTGTTGAAAAAAGCAATTACGGTTGAACTTTGTCAACTTTCGGCCGGAATAATCAACGAAAATGCAATTTAGTCTACCCAGAGACTCTTGGGTTTATAGTTTTTCGGTTTCCACAATTGAAACTTGAATTACGCTACACTATAGCCTACAATTTAACAAAATTAAATCTCATTAACTCTTGGTCAGTTGACAGTCTTCGATAGTTAAATAAACAAAAAAAAAAAAATAAGAAAAACCTGTACTTTCCTGACCGTCGAATTTGCTTTTGTTGGGCAGATATTTTCCCCTTCAATTCCTTTTTGTCGCTAAAAATATTATTGGCAGAAGGTCGGTAATTCTAAAACATATTGGTTTCTTCATTGTCATGATCTGTAAGAAAGTTTAGACCGAATTTCCTGGTGGGTCACAGTGTTTAAAGAACTTGGACGTACGTTTGTCGAACAGCGGCCGGAAAAAATTTGCAGGCCCTCTCAAAACTATCGCCTCTAGGGCCTAGTCTCGCTGTGCATAATGGGATCGGTCACCATTTTGTTTACAGGATCTGGCAGGCCCTCTCAAAAGTGTGACCTGTCCATGATGCAACGAGGGCCTGCGGAGGAGGCAGGCTCCCTCACCCTGCCTCGGTCGCGCCCCACGCCTGATCTCACTTCGCTCGCTCAGCACACCCCCCCCCCCCCTACCAGATCAAGCTGGATCCATCACTAGTAAAAGGATACATCCCCACCATGTGCCACGGCCAGCAAGTCAATCAAGCGATCGTTATACAATTCCAACATATAGACAGATACCTTAAAAGTGAATTTATTTCTGAAAAAAATAATGAGAATTATGCACGGATATAGGTTACATGAGGGTGATTCAGTAAAAAAATCTCGATTATATTCAATACTTTGAGAGAAAATGCAAATCAATTTCACGTAATACAACAACGGAAAAGTTGACTTAAGGCCTGGCCAAACGCTTTCAACATTTCATTCAACATCGTTCAACATTGTTGAATTCAACCGTGATTCAACATGTTGAAAGCGTTTGGCCACCCTGTTGAATGATGTTGAACGTTGTCGAATGGTGTTGAATGATGTTGAACGAAATTTGAACATGTTCAAATTTTCGTTCAACATGCGTTCAACAATGTTGCATGAAATGTTGAAAGCGTTTGGCCAAGCCTTTACTTGTTTTCGTTGATAAGACCAAATATTCTTTCCATTGCTCGTGGAGCGATACCAGGAAATTTGCTCTCTTTGTCACCAATCATTGTAAAAGTATGAAGAGTAAAGGAAACATTAAGATGGAAGTTACAGGTCATAAAAACGTTTAATAATTAAGATTTAAAAACCTCTAAGCTTACTTACACGTACTTAAACCTTACTTCAAAAGCTCATTAATAATTCATGAGGAAAATTCGGAAAATTTAATTATTCCGGATCCGTAATTTTAAATATCATGTACAATTTTTTGTAGCGTCTTCAAAAACTCATTAATAATAATTCATGAGGAAAATTCAAAAGAAATTAATGTTTAATCAGTGTCTTTATATGTGATAAAGATACCTCCTGATTTACATAAACTTTAGCTTTGATTTTCTCGGCTTAGACAAGGTTATTTTTCAAACTTACTACGCCAATGAACTTACCAAGTGGTTCATTTTTGAAGCCGTTCAATAAACTCGCAGTTCGTGTTTTATCAGATATAAAAACACTCGGCTTCGCCTCGTGTCTTTATATCTGATAAAACACTCCTGCTCGTTTATTAAACAGTACTTTAAGTGCCTATAAACTCAAATAAGATATTACTGAATATGGATTCTATGTAACGTGAATAGTTGAATGCCAAAATATTTTTTAATTTGAACTTTTATTTGTTGTTATATTGAGGTTTGTATTTCCAAAATGGTAATGAGCATGACGTCTATGTAGGCATTTGTGTGTGTTTTTTTCTTTTCTTAACCGCTTGAAGATTTTAATGAAAAAAATGATAAAATATAGAATATACTATTCAAGTATTCCATTAACATGTGAATTGGGTAATATTTCTGCTGTAACGGAACACTGCGTATGCAAATTATGCCTACATAGACGTCATCCTCATTACCATTTTGGAAATACAAACCTCAATATAACAACAAATAAAATATACACATTAAATAGAATCCACATGCAGTAATATCATATTTGGGTTTATAAGCACTTTAAGCGTAGTAAAATACGTTGTATTGTAGAAAAGGATATGTTTTGCCGGAGCCAGTCTGACCATAGGCGAAGATACAAACATTGTATCCATCGACTGCAGATTGAACGAGATTCTAGTTTGAAAAAAATCAAATTAGACTGTTTAGCATTATCACCATCAGCAGCAACGACGACAGCAGCAGCATCAACAGCAACAACGACAACAAGAGCAGCAGCAACGACAACAAGAGCAGCAGAAGCAACAACAACAACAGCAACGACAACAACAAGAGCAGCAGCAACAACAACAGCAACGACAGCAGCAGCAACAACATCAACACAACAGCAGCAAAAACAACGACAGCAGCAGCAACAACATCAACAACAGCAGCAGCAACGACAACAACAAGAGCAGCAGCAACAACATCAACAACATCAACAACATCAACAACAACAGCAGCAGCAGCAGCAACGACAACAACAACAAGAGCAGCAGCAACAACATCAACAGCAGCAGCAACGACAACAACATCAACAGCAGCAGCAACGACAACAACAACAACAGCAGCAACACCATCAACAACAACAGCAGCAGCAACAATAACAGCAGCAACAACAACAACAGCAGCAGCAGCAGCGACAACAGCAGCAGCAACGACAACAACAGCAGCCTCAACATCAACAACAACAGCAGCATCGTCCTCATCTCAACAACAGAAACAACATCAACATTATCATCATCAATCTTCATGATCGCCACTATCAGCAAATAAATCATGTGCTGTTTAATATAAATTCGTGTCTGATGTTGTGGTAAAACCAACTTACAAAGGTGTCTTCAAAGACTTTCTCCTGCGTGCTTTCTTCAGTGAATACTTGATCAAATTGAAACTCTCTTGGTCCACGAGCAGCTTGCACTGAAATACTGTACTCATCCGGGGATTTAATGACCGAATGGTTACCCTGGAGAAATATCAGAAAACGTTCAGGAGTAAAGTTGTGTCGTGAAGCATAGTGTGGTGGTGCAGTGTGGTGGACGCATAGTGTGGTGGTGGACCAGTAATGTGTTATGCGGTGTAGTGTGGTGTGGTGGGGTGTAGAGTAGTGTCATGTGGTAAAGTGTGGTGTGGTGGAGTGTAGAATAGTGTCATGTGGTAAAGTGTGGTGGAGTGTGGTGTGGTGGAGTGTGGTAAAGTGCCGTGGAGTGTAGTGTGGTGTAGAGTAGTGTCACACTCATGTGGTGTGGTAAAGTGTCGTGGAGTGTGGTGTGGTGTAGAGTAGTGTCACACTCATGTGGTGGAGTGTGGTGTGGTGTGTTGTGGTGTAGAGTAGTGTCGTGTAGTAAAGTGTGGTGTGGAATAGAGTAGTGTGGTGTGGTAAAGTGTGGTGTGGTGTAGAGTAGTGTCATGTGGTAAAGTGTGGTTTAGAGTAGTGGCGTGTGGTAAAGTGTGGTGGAGTGTGGTGTGGTGTAGAGTAGTGTCGTGTGGTAAAGTGTCGTGAAGTGTGGTGTGGTGTAGAGTAGTGTCATGTGGTAAAGTGTGGTTTAGAGTAGTGTCGTGTGGTAAAGTGTGGTGGAGTGTGGTGTGGAGTAGAGTAGTGTCATGTGGTAAAGTGTGGTTTAGAGTAGTGTCGTGTGGTAAAGTGTGGTGGAGTGTGGTGTGGTGTAGAGTAGTGTCATGTGGTAAAGTGTGGTGGAGTGTGGTGTGGTGTAGAGTAGTGTCGTGTGGTAAAGTGTCGTGAAGTGTGGTGTGGTGTAGAGTAGTGTCGTGTGGTAAAGTGTGGTGGAGTGTGGTGTGGTGTAGAGTAGTGTCGTGTGGTAAAGTGTGGTGGAGTGTGGTGTGGTGTAGAGTAGTGTCGTGTGGTAAAGTGTGGTGGAGTGTGGTGTGGAGTAGAGTAGTGTCATGTGGTAAAGTGTGGTGTAGAGTAGTGTCGTGTGGTAAAGTGTGGTGGAGTGTGGTGGTGTAGAGTAGTGTCGTGTGGTAAAGTGTGGTGGAGTGTGGTGGTGTAGAGTAGTGTCACACTCGTGTAGTAAAGTGTGGTGTAGAGTAGTGTCACACTCATGTGGTAAAGTGTGGTGTAGAGTAGTGTCGTGTGGTGGAGTGTGGTGTGGTGTGGTGTGGTGTAGAGTAATGTTGTGTAGTAAAGTGTGGTGGAGTGTGGCGTGGAGTAGAGTCGTAAAGTGTGGTGGAGTGTGGCGTGGAGTAGAGTCGTAAAGTGTGGTGGAGTGTGGTGGAGTAGAGTAGTGTCGTGTAGTAAAGTGTGGTGGAGTGTGGTGTGGAGTAGAGCAGTGTCGTGTGGTAAAGTGTGGTGTGGAGTAGAGTAGTGTCGTGTGGTGAAGTGTGGTGTGGAGTAGAGTAGTGTCGTGTGGTGGAGTGTGGTGTGGAGTAGAGTAGTGTCGTGTGGTGAAGTGTGGTGTGGTGTAGAGTAGTGTCATGTGGTAAAGTGTGGTGTGGTGTAGAGTAGTGTCATGTGGTAAAGTGTGGTGTAGAGTAGTGTCATGTGGTAAAGTGTGGTGTAGAGTAGTGTCGTGTCGTGAGGTAAAGTGTGGTGTGGTGGAGTGTGGTGTGGAGTAGAGTAGTGTCATGTGGTAAAGTGTGGTGAGTCTAGTACAGTATGTTGTACAGTTTGGTATGTTACAGATATCATGCAGTTTTATCTCTCACCCGATCCAGCTCCGAGCGACTAAGAGGTCTGGACCGACAGTAAACTCTGATTTTTCCTTTCATATCTTCCACCATGTTGTAATACTTTTTACGCAGAATCTACAAAAATATCAAATTGACAAAATTATTATTACACCACATCATTGAAATAGTAATCAGTTTAATTCAATTCAATTCAGTTCAATTCAATTCAATTCAATTCAATTCAATTCAATTCAATTTAATTTAATTTAATTTAATTTAATTTAATTTAATTTAATTCAATTCAATTCAATTCATTTCAATTCAATTCAATTCAATTCAATTCAATTCAATTCAATTCAATTCAATTTAATTTAATTTAATTTAATTTAATTTAATTTAATTCAATTCAATTCAATTCAATTTAATTTAATTTAATTTAATTTAATTCAATTCAATTCAATTCAATTCAATTGAAAAGAAATTTAATATTTTTTAAATCAATATCTGTTGATCGGATATGGATTCGTCCTAAACTTTTCCTTCTATTTTCTGGCAATAAAAATTAAGTTTGTCTCATTTGAAAGAACTCGTCAAATGGTATAAGAAGACCTTTTACAATTTTTCCGTATCTGTTTTGGTTTTGGAAATATTTCGACCAAAGACAGCGTGCTCTCCGCCATCTTGGAATTATTTTCGATATGCATGTGACGACATAACCAGGGTAAAGTGAAATTTTTATCTTGCCAACCTTATGACATTATGAGCTAGAAACTCGATTTTGTTGCGCTATTTCCATTTTAAATTGACCCACAACATTTAAAAAGCCTTCTGTGGAAATTTGGTCACCCACGGAGTAGTTTCATCAGGTTTACCCTGCTTGTGACGTCACCAATTTCCTAGTTAATTAGACCCAATATTACAACAAGATGGCGGACAGCACGCTGTCTTTGGGCGAAATATTTCAAAACACAAGAAAGATACAGAAAAATTACAAAAGGTCTTCTTATACCATTTGGCGAGTTCTTTCAAATGGGACAAATTTAATTTTTATTGCCAATACCCTTTAAGATTGTTGATAAAGTCCTTCTATTGACTAGGATAATCGTCTAGCGTTAGACAGAGTAAAATAATAAATAGACCGTTTTGGGCTGACTCAGGCAAGAAGCGATTCATGTACACTATTTGAGAGCCGGGGGGGGGGGGGGAAGGAGCATATATCAAAAAGAATAAGTTGAATACGAGTAAAAGATTGGTTCTTACACGTTCACTGTTGTAATTGTCCGTCAAGGTTTTATTTTCTTCGTTAAGGTTCTTCACTTCAGTTGTCAACTGTTGTACTTTTTCTTGAGCTTCAAGGCCTTCCTAAAATTGTAGAAAAAAAAGACATTCAGGAAAAAGACAATATCATTTTGAAAGAAAAAGTGATTCTGTCAAACAAAAATCAGCATCACGATAAATCTAGTTTACCTTTGCTGCAACTCCAAGTTTCAAAAGTTCAGCTTTATCACTCTTGCTTTCAGCAGACAATGAATCGTAAGTCTAGGAGTGTAAAAATAAATATAGGTATTCAATGGCACAACACAGACAGACAGACAGACAGACAGACAGACAGACAGACAGACAGACAGACAGACAGACAGACAGACAGACAGACAGACAGACAGACAGACAGACAGGAAACAACATTACTAAATTGAATCCCTTGAAATACCAACCAACCTTTTTCAGTTCTTTGAGTTCCTCGTCGGACTTGCTTAAATTTTCTTTGTTCTTTTCGTTTTTCTTTTTTTCCATCTCCAGCTGCTTCGTTAAATCTAAAATCAATTACAACAACAACGGCACTGCTAAACATGTTTATTTTCCCACCATTGGCACAAATCTTGGGATGCAAATACAACGAAGTTGTTTTATTAAGCCTGTGTCAAGAAAAACGTGAAGGAAGTACCTTTTAATTGTTTTTCCGCTTTCTTAGCAGCAATCCTCTGGAAAAAAGGAAAAACACGACAGAGAAAGGATTAATGGGTTTATGGTCTAAAGAATTGTTCAAACACACTTGTAATGGCTAAATTACTTCATATACTGTATGTATTCAAACGTAAAAATGCACAGATGTCCGTCAACAGGCTTGTTAGAACTGGTCAACCAGTTGATATCGAACTGCATTCGCATCGTATTCTCTCTAGTTTGTTGAGACAACCTCGCAGCACGTTGTTGCAAAGTTTGTAACAAGTTGTTGTGATCAACAAGTCTGCTAAAGGTTGTTCTAACAACTTGCTGTAGCATTGTTTGTAACAAGTTGTTGTGATCAACAAGTCTGTCACAGGTTGGTCTAACAACTTGCTGTGGCATTGTTTGTAACAAGTTGTTGTGATCAACAAGTCTGTCGCAGGTTGTTCGGACAACTTGCTGTGGCATTGTTTGTAACAAGTTGTTGTGATCAACAAGTCTGTCGCAGGTTGTTCCAACAACTTGCTGTGGCATTGTTTGTAACAAGTTGTTGTGATCAACAAGTCTGTCGCAGGTTGTTCCAACAACTTGCTGTGGCATTGTTTGTAACAAGTTGTTGTGATCAACAAGTCTGTCGCAGGTTGTTCCAACAACTTGCTGTGGCATTGTTTGTAACAAGTTGTTGTGATCAACAAGTCTGTCGCAGGTTGTTCGGACAACTTGCTGTGGCATTGTTTGTAACAAGTTGCTGTGGCATTGTTTGTAACAAGTTGTTGTGATCAACAAGTCTGTCACAGGCTGTTCCAACAACTTGCTGTGGCATTGTTTGTAACAAGTTGTTGTGATCAACAAGTCTGCTAAAGGTTGTTCCAACAACTTGCTGTGGCATTGTTTGTAACAAGTTGCTGTGGCATTGTTTGTAACAAGTTGTTGCGATCAACAAGTCTGTCACAGGTTGTTCCAACAACTTGCTGTGGCATTGTTTGTAACAAGTTGCTGTGGCATTGTTTGTAACAAGTTGTTGCGATCAACAAGTCTGTCACAGGTTGTTTCAACAACTTGCTGTAGCATTGTTTGTAACAAGTTGCTGTGGCATTGTTTGTAACAAGTTGTTGCGATCAACAAGTCTGTCACAGGTTGTTCCAACAACTTGCTGTGGCATTGTTTGTAACAAGTTGCTGTGGCATTGTTTGTAACAAGTTGTTGCGATCAACAAGTCTGTCACAGGTTGTTTCAACAACTTGCTGTGGCATTGTTTGTAACAAGTTGTTGTGATCAACAAGTCTGTCACAGGTTGTTGCGATCAACAAGTCTGTCACAGGTTGTTTCAACAACTTGCTGTAGCATTGTTTGTAACAAGTTGCTGTGGCATTGTTTGTAACAAGTTGTTGCGATCAACTATAGTGCAGCATTGTTTGTAACAAGTTGCCACAAGGTTGAAAACAACAAGCTTATAGCAGCTTCATGAAATAACGGCATTGTTATAACTTGTTAACACACTTGTTACAGGACTGTTGCAAACACATTTTGTTGACCAGCTATGCGATTTTTACGTCAGAAGTTGATATTAGACTCACGTCTTCAGCTCCTCCGGACGGTTTGGCTTTCGCCTCTTTCAAATCTTTGTCCAACTGTTTTATTCTCTGGTGATCCTCCTGTTAAAAATAAACAACAATAAAAAACAAACCTATGAAGCATCTTTATCGACTACAGAAGAACACAAGACGTTGAAAAACATCAGATAAGGGTCGCCATGCAACTGACCTGTGAAGCTTTCTTTAAAGCTTCTATTTGACCCAGCAGTTTCTCTTTTTCTTTCTGTAGTTTATCTTCAAGACGCGAATCCTGAAATCATCCAAAGAACAAACATTAGTTATCGCTATTACAAGACAGAATAAATGAAAAAAAAAAAACAAACAAACAAACAAACAAACAAACAAACAAACAAACAAACAAACAAACAAGCAAGCAAGCAAGCAAGCAAGCAAGCAAGCAAGCAAGCAAGCAAACAAGCAAACAAGCAAACAAGCAAACAAGCAAACAAGCAAACAAACAAACAAACAAACAAACAAACAAACAAACAAACAAACAAACAATAACAACAACAGTAAACAACATGTAATAATGCCAATAAAATACATAGATAAAAATATATATATAACACGCTTGCCTTTTTGGGAGCAGGAGCTTGGACGACCTTTTGAGGAGCAGAAGATTCCAGCTCTTTGATCTAAAGAAAAACAAAATAAACATCACAACCAAACTCACAACCGTCACTCCTGGTTGAAGGACAATGAAAATGGTTACTGCATTAAATGGTTTGTTTCTTCATTAAATGTGGTTTGTTTTTTCCATTAAATAAGATGACTAGTCCATAAAATAAATGGTTTTAATTTGAAACTACTTTCAGATTCAATGTTTGTTCTAATTTTACCCTTTGTTGCAAGCTCTTT
>JAWNZC010000071.1:1527500-1567500 GCA_035771165.1 Paragorgia papillata
TCTCTCTCGGTGGTGACTGCCTTCATATTTTCTTCAACAGCAAGAACTTTTTCATTCTTTTTCGCCAGATCTTCTTCCAAACTTTTTATTGTTTCTTTATATGTCATTATTTCAGCATTCAATCTCGCTTCTTCCTCCGGAGAAATGACAACACCTAAAACAACCATTGGTCCAGTGTTACTACAGCAGGAAACCAGAGTAAACTAAACTAACTTTATTTATACTGGACAACTCTATCAGTTATATCTAAACTGTTCTCCCTAGAGGTTCAGTAAGAACCATCCCTCATTGATCCAGTGTTACTACAGGAGGAAACCAGAGTAAACTAAACTAACTTTATTTATACTGGATAACCCTATCAGTTATATCTAAACTGTTCTCTCTAGAGGTCCAGTAAGGACCATCCCTCATTGATCCAGTTTTACTACAGGAGGCAACCAAAGTAAACTAAACTAACTTTATTTATACTGGATAACTCTATCAGTCATACCTAAACTGTTCTCTCTAGAGGTCCAGTAAGGACCATCCCTCATTAGTCCAGTGTTACTACAGGAGGAAACCAGAGTAAACTAAACTAACTTTATTTATACTGGATAACCTTATCAGTTATATCTAAACTGTTCTCTCTAGAGGTCCAGTAAGGACCATCCCTCATTTGTCCAGTGTTACTACAGGAGGAAACCAGAGTAAACTAAACTAACTTTATTTATACTGGATAACCCTATATCAGTCATATCTAAACTGTTCTCTCTAGAGGTCCAGTAAGGACCATCCTTCATTGGTCCAGTGTTACTACAGGAGGAAACCAGAGTAAACTAAACTAACTTTATTTATACTGGATAACCCTATCAGTCATATCTAAACTGTTCTCTCTAGAGGTTCAGTAAGGACCATCCCTCATTGGTCCAGTGTTACTACAGGAGGAAACCAGAGTAAACTAAACTAACTTTATTTATACTGGATAACTCTATCAGTCATACCTAAACTGTTCTCTCTAGAGGTCCAGTAAGGACCATCCCTCATTGGTCCAGTGTTACTACAGGAGGAAACCAGAGTAAACTAAACTAACTTTATTTATACTGGATAACCCTATATCAGTCATATCTAAACTGTTCTCTCTAGAGGTCCAGTAAGGACCATCCTTCATTGGTCCAGTGTTACTACAGGAGGAAACCAGAGTAAACTAAACTAACTTTATTTATACTGGATAACCCTATCAGTCATATCTAAACTGTTCTCTCTAGAGGTTCAGTAAGGACCATCCCTCATTGGTCCAGTGTTACTACAGGAGGAAACCAGAGTAAACTAAACTAACTTTATTTATACTGGATAACTCTATCAGTCATACCTAAACTGTTCTCTCTAGAGGTCCAGTAAGGACCATCCCTCATTGGTCCAGTGTTACTACAGGAGGAAACCAGAGTAAACTAAACTAACTTTATTTATACTGGATAACCCTTTCAGTCATATCTAAACTGTTCTCTCTAGATCACTGCGTCGATCGAGAATCGAACCCGAGTCACAGAGATAAAAGGGCGTTGCGCTAACCCCTGTGCCACAAACATTCCCCTATCCTAGTAATGTGGGGGAGGGCGGGGGTCATAAATAATACAGAGTATAACCCACCAGGTACAGGCTTGTCTTCATCACGTTTTTCTTCTCTCGTGCGCTCAGTCTGATCAATAACTTGAGTAGTCGTCACTGTACTGGCAACAACTGCCACAGCTTGTCTGTAAAATAAACAAAACAAGCAGAAGAGTGTAAAAAAGTGCAACGTGTAACACCCTTCCAGCAACTTGCAACACAATTATTTTCAAGGCTAGCCAATCAGCCAAATGTGTTTGCGTTAACAACGTTATTCAGCTCATTTTCACGTCTTCAGGACCAGGACTTGTGAAACGGCGAAACCTGTTAGTTGAGTTTGACCTCAAACTATGCGACAAAATCCTTTTAGAACTCTAAAGCCCTAATCAAACGAGAACGCAAGTCATCGCAAGTTGGCAGTCAGAATTTCTGTGGCGGTCGTTCGAACTCCCCAAATTAACAAAATAAAGGTTTCATGAGTGTTTTAAACAAGTTGTAACTTTCTCACGGTACATGATATTTTCGGGAAACTATTCAGAGCGGCTGGCTGAGATAGCGTGACTGCCAACTTGCGATGACTTGCGTTCTCGTTTGATTAGGACTTAAAGCTTTTGAATACTGAAAAACATACTTTAAGTATTCAATATTACGTAAATGATTCGTGGTTTCTGCTAGATACTGAACTTTGGACTGCCGTCGTCCGTCCTAGCTTGCTTAAGCTTCCTGATTAATTCTGGGTGTACGTGCGTGTGTACAGTAACACCAGTGCTGTGAGTAACTTCGTTACAAGTAACTAGTTACATTTTCAAGTAACTGAAACTAGTTACTTTTTCTGAAGAAGTAACTGTAACTAGTTACTTTTTGAAGAAGTAACTATAACTAGTTACTTTTTTAAAGAACTGTAACTAGTTACAATATTTGGTTCAAAAATGTGACTAGTATAGTTACTGATATTCAGTTGAGGATGTCATTCAGTCTTGATAAAAATGGTTTTGATATAATAATAAAGGTACATTATGTACACATTTGACTATTTCTGCTTAGTGACAACTATATTTAGGCATTTAGCTGTAAGAACATAATTATGGTACTGGTATCTAAAAACCAGTAATTTCTTTGTTGATTCTAGTAACACGGACAAAGGAATGTAACTTTGTAACTAGTTACAAAATTTTTGAAGTAACTTTGTAACTGTAAGTAGTTACTTTCTTTTCATTGTAACTTTTATCGGTAACTAGTTACTTTTCTAACGATGTAACTGTAACTAGTTACAAAAATTATGTAACTTTTACAGCACTGATTAACACTATATGAAATATCAAACTCCTCTTCAAACTTACGTTTGTACAGTCTCAAATTCCTTCTTCAGCGCTTCATTTTCGTCCTTTTATCTTGTTTAACTCAACTCTTAAAGCTTCATTCTCTACTCCTTTCTTTTCATTCTGTTCTTCCGTCATCTTCTTCGCCTCTTCTTTATCGTTTTCCATCAGTTCCTTTAATTCTTTATTTTCCTTTTCACGTTGTTCCAGGTTCATTTTCATTTCATTCGATTCCTCTTCGTATTTTTTCTTCATTTCGTTGAATTCTTCGTCGAAGATTGTTTTGTGTTTTTCTAGATCTTCGATATGTTTCACATCGCTGTCGTCGCAGGTTTGTCGTAATTGCCCTAAGTCGCCTTCTAGTTCGTGGACGTTCTCTTGCTTGTGTTTCAACTCTTTTTTAACTACATATATTAAATTACAAAAATAAATGTGAAGAAGAAGAATTTCAAATGAAGTCGAATCACTGCTGTAGAGAAAAGTTTTCTGACTACCCCAACCGGGAATCGAACCCAACAGTGCTGGAAAATGTCTGGCAGCGCCGCTGCCAGGAAATTTTTTGTAAAAGTTGTTCGCAGGAAATTTTTTGTATCTTGCAGGAAATATTTGTCAGTTTTTTTAATCCAAGTCAAAGTTTAAAGATAAATTTCCTATTCTTCAAAAAATCGAAAAGTGTCACGGTCACATAATCACACAATTTTGATGGGCATCACTTTTGATCGAATATCAAGTTTCATGTTCGATGACTCATCTTTCTATATTCTTGCCAAACCCAGCGGCGATTTGTAAACAATTCGAAAGCGTTTTGAAGGTTTATTACATGACCTTAACCTGTCTAAGTTTCGTATATCCTTGCGCAAATGACGCAACGATTTGTTCTAGAAAACAATGAAATATTTATCATTTCAGTATAGTGTTGCTGTTGCAGGCTGCAGCTGTCATTGTGCATTTGCAAGAATGCAAGCTGCTTTTATCTTATTCAACTGTTTCAGCATTTCGATTTTTGACGCTAGTACTTGTATTACGCAGTATTCAATTGAAAAAGTTCGCTATTTCAAAGTATGTAGAGGTACCACATTCAGATAAATTATGGTTTTGAGATACAAACTTGCAAGTCTGGTGGTATCACAACTTATAAAATTGAAAAATTCTATCAGGCAGGAAATCGTTAATTTAGTCGGCAGCGTAAATTGAGAATTTTTTTTCTTCATCAACTATTCTTTCTATAACAACACTAGTAAGTTTAGTTCGTGTCTCGTACCTTGAAGATATGTCACATGTTTTTCATCCAGCATGTTAGTGAGGTTCTTAATCACCACAATCTATAAAGAAAAAAAGAAAGAATCGTTTAAGAAACAAGCATTTAATATATTGGATACTTTTTCGTATATCTAAAATTTAGGAGGAGGTTTTATTCTAGAAATGCTTCACTGCTACAGTACTACCCAGAAATTAGAAAAGGTAGACTGTTGCGTAGGCATACTTTTTCTTGTTCAAGTCTTGCCACGTCTTCTTTATTTTTCAACAAAAGTCTTCGTTTCTCTTGCAACAACGCCTTGTTCTTCTCCTTCAAACTCTATAAAAAAAAGATAATCTAAGACGAAAGAGGGATAACTCGTCTAAGTGGGTCTTAATTTTAAAGAAGAGAAGTTGTTTTCAAAAAATAGACGGACGGCCAATTAACCTCGATAAAAGTGTCTCGAAAACACCGTTGATGGCATTTTCTGTTACAAGCAGGCAACCATGCTAAATAGTATCGGATAGTGTATACTTTGAAGGTGAGGGGTGTTGGCAGCCGTAATTATTGATTTATATACTAAAATTTAGAGCTTTTTGAAAGCACAATGTGATGGATGGGATATCTGTAAAGTGCTGCCTATTTACGTTTGTGTTTTATTTGAATTGGCTAATTCAGAATGCTATCCAATCAGCGTGCCTGAAGTTCTGATTATTCTAATTCGCATAACACAATATTGCTAAAATATGAAGGTTTTGAATGAGACGCCAAAAAGTACCTTTCGGCACTTTTTACCAAAAATTCGTGACATAGAAAAACTTCTCTCTTCTTAATAAATAGACAGAAATCTTTATCAAATACTCAAAAACATCCTTTACGAAAAAAATCCTTTAGGATGTTTAGGAATTCCTATAGGAAATTCTCATTCTATGTTAATAGTGTTCGAACCCACAACCTTCCGAATGAAGTAAGTAAAGTTTTTTCGTATATTTTTGTTTTCCAAGCTGTCGTGGAAAATTTTGAAATCTAGAGTCTCTAAAATGGCATTTCCTGCATTTTGGGAGAAGATTTTACACAATTCTGAAAGTTTGAAAAGTCATAAAATACTAAAAAAAACAACCGTTGAGTTAAGTTACATGCGTGCGATACATACAGAGACTGGATTAGGAGCCAAGGAAGGTACCATTTCATATTATTAGTCACTAGAGTCAGAAGAGCGACTGAGATCCAGTCAATAACCGCTGGGTAAATCACCTGTGCATCTGAGTGCGAGTGTTCAAAACAAAATTTCATCATGCAAACGGGGGGGGGGGGAGCGAGCGGTCCCACCGCTCCCCCTCTGACTACGTCCCTGACTCGAACCCAAAACCTTCCGGCGAATGCCAGTCGGACGCTCTCACCATTGAGCCACTGGAACTCAGATGGTACTCATTCCTCAATACCCTATTAATTTTTTTTTCTATGCATGGGACACAACGTTTATTGGCTTACTTCTACACTGTTCTTCCAGAAACTTTGATTATTTTCCAAGTCAGCTCTGTGTATTTCAATAACCTGACGAAACGTGGACAACTTGGATTCATATTGATCACGAATGATTATGACAAACTGGTTGAATTGTCCTTGACTGTCGTCTTCGATGATTTTATACTGCTCTTGAATCTGTTCGACGATTCTTAGGTGTGTACCTTTCATGCGTTTCATATCGTCCATGACCTGAAAAAAATGCACGAGTTTTTGTTAGCACAGTCGAACGCCTATTAAAGTGTATTGGCAATAAAATTTATCCCTTTTTAAAGACCTCGTCAAATGGTATACCATTTGACGAGGTCTTTAAAAAGGGATAAATTTTATTTATAATGGTATAAGAAGACCTTTTGTAATTTTTCTGTATCTTTCTTGTGTTTTGAAATATTTCGACCGAAGACAGCGTGCTGTCCGTCATCTTGTTGTAATGTTGGGTCTAATTAACTAGGAAATTGGTGACGTCACAAGCAGGGTAAACCTGACGAAACTACTCCGTGGGTGACCAAATTTCCACGGAAGGCTTTTTAAATGTTGTGGGTCAATTTAAAATGGAAATAGCGCAACAAAATCGAGTTTCTAGCTCATAATGTCATAAGGTTGGCAAGATAAAAATTTCACTTTACCCTGCTTATGATGTCACATGCATATCGAAAATAATTCCAAGATGGCGGACAGCACGCTGTCTTTGGTCGAAATATTTCCAAAACCAAAACAGATACGGAAAAATTGTAAAAGGTCTTCTTATACCATTTGACGAGTTCTTTCAAATGAGACAAACTTAATTTTTATTGCCAATACCCTTTAACGGACACCTCTTTTAAGCGGACACCTCTTTTAAGCGGACACCTCTTTTAAGCGGACACCTCTTTTAAGCGGACACCTAGGCGAGGTCCCAGCCATTTCTTTAATAAAACACTATAGTTACAACCATTTTTAAACAGACACCCCTCTTAAGCGAAAACGGACACCTATCTTGCGTTCCAGTGAGCAAATTAACATCTCTTAAGGTGGCTTCCTATAGTTTCAATAAATACGCGCTATTTCATACGCTCATTATCTAATGTTATTCACATGTTTAAAAATTTGTTAGATAAATACTAAGTACACCTTACTATAGCAGAACTATCGCAGATATAAAATATCTATAAAAAAAGTTCAATTATTTGTTGTTACCATGGTAATAATGACGTTGGAACTTTGGTATATTTTTAAATATTGCATAATTGAAGCGGCATGTCTTCAGTTTGCTTCGGTGAAATTTTTTAAAAATTGCTGAGATGATAGATACTGTTGTGGAGAATATCCATGCACAAAATCAGAGAGGGTTGTATGGATAGATTTTTCGCTATAAAAATTATCGATTTAAAAAAGTTCTGTCTTATGAAAATTTTTTAAACTTATATATACTTTAGAGCTTTTTATAAACTACTTATTTACAAAATTTTAGCAAAGTTCACCGAAGAAAACGTCTACAATCTAACATCTATGTCGACGCGGTCATAGAATTTCGACTCGACAAGATCGCTATTTACGCATGCGTCGCGATACTATTTCTAGTCACCAGTCTCCTATTGAAATTACCGTAGGGAGCCACCTTAAGCGGACAAATCCATATCAAAATTAACGTTTTCTTTAAAGTGCACATGAAACAAAAATTAAGTTTCTCTTATTTGAAAGAGCGCTTAAAATGATAGAGTAACATCTTTTGCAGTTTTACGTTTCCTTGCTTCGTTTTTGAGATATTTCAGTTTGTTTGAAATGTAAATTAAACAACTTGACGTCACATGTGCATAATGAGTTATCAGAGAAGGTTATATATCTTTGCTATTATCAAAGATAATCACTTGAAAATTCTACAAGTTTGGCGTTGTGAGTGAAACACACGCGCATACTTTCTTCGAATTAAGTTTGGTTTGATAATAGCAAAGATATATAACCTTCTCTGATAACTCATTATGCACATGTGACGTCAAGTTGTTGAATTTACATTTCAAACAAACTGAAATATCTCAACAACGAAGCAAGGAAACGAAAAACTGCAAAAGATGTTACTCTATCATTTTCAGTGTTCTTTCAAATAAGACAAACTTAATTTTCGTTTCATGTGCACTTTAAAGGGCAATAGCACTAAAAATTAAGTTTGTCTAATTTGAAAGAACTCATAAAATTGTAATAGAACATCCTTTACAACTTTTTCGTATCTCTCTTCGTTTTCAAGATATTTCAATTTGTTTAATATGTAAATGAGATGGTCTCTGACGTCAGGTGTGGGGTAAAATATTTTCACATGTAGCAAAACCAGTTATATCTCTAAGTTTGTTCAGCGAAATCATTTGAAACTGTGCACATAAAAACTCCTTGCGACGCTGAACATTTCATGTTAGATATGTAAGTGATTTTGCTCTGTATGAAAATATTTTACTCCACTCCTGACGTCAGAGACCATCTCATACTATATGAGTTACGCCACGACTGTAATATTTGGGCAAACAGATGTTTGGATAGATTCGGCGTCAAGAACATGTTTCTAAGCCCCCCAAAAGGTTCAAATCTGCTGTGTACTGTACCCTACATTCTTAATACCTTCTGTACACAATCTTTGGCATAATACAAAGGAATGTACGCATTTTGCTCGCCAGCTGCAGTGGGCAGAACAAGAACTCCACTTGAACCAGAAGACATTGTTCTTTGATCTGATGGTAGAAAAATAATGAAAAAAATTAAAATACTGCACATACATGCACTTATGGTAAGCAACATTGCGAGAATATCTGGCATGGCTTTAAAATAACATTTTTGGCCAATTACTGCATCCTGTAAAATTAACATACATGGACAATATACTACATAGTTAAAGGTATACAGGTACAGAACAGTATCATAAATGCACCCACCAGTATCACCATTTACAATGGGTTCTGGTTCAATGGTTTTTGTAACTTCATTCTGTGAAGAAAACAATGACCATCATCATATTTATGGTACATTGACTACATTCACCATTACATGATTATCATCACCATTATCTGTATCACCATATTGCCAGTAACACTCAGTCACCATATCATCATTCACTATAACCACCATCACCACCACCATCACCACCACCATCACCACCACCACCATCACCACCACCATCACCACCATCACCACCACCACCACCATCACCATCAGCACCACCACAATCATCACCACCATCACCATCACCACCACCACTATCACATCATCATCACCACCATAACCATCACCACTACCATCACCACCATCACCACCATCACCACCACCACCACCACTACCATTACCACCACCATCAGCACCACGATCATCAGCACCACCATCACCACCATCAGCACCATCATCAGCACCACCATCAGCACCATCATCAGCACCACCATCAGCACCACCATCACCACCACCACCATCACCACCATCATTACATTATCATTACAGCATTGCTCATCGCTATGCACTCGCATCACCATTATCACCATAACCACTACCACCATCATTATCACCATCATTATCACTACCACAGTACCATCACCTCTGCCACTATCATCATCACTACCATTAGTCTACCATCACCATGCACTCATATCACCATAACATTAACATTATTACCATTCACCACCAGCAACTTCATGACTGGTACCACACTAGGTCACCAACATCATTACAACCACCATGACAATCACCAATCTCACCATCACCACCATTTAAGGACCATTGTGTCAAAAACACACAAAAATAAATTGATAGGCAATATTTTCTTCACAAACCTCTGGTTCAGGAACAAACACTTTTACAGTATTCTTGGAAAATGGGTTTCTAAATGGTGAAATACGACCACCAGTGCTATTAGATTGTCCACCAATATCAGTGTTGGACTCATGAACATACCCATTGTTACTATAGCAACCAGAATAAAATCATATTAGAGCAAGTAAACATACTAGCTAAACCAAAACAATAATGCTTTTTTAAAAAGTAAAAAAAATAATAATATACAGTATAAATATATACGTAATTTTTATACATACAATTTAGCAGATGGACTCAAAGGCCTCTCAATAATTGCCTCCGATGGGCCAACTGTAACGCGACGTCTCCTTGCTTTAGCACTGTCACGTTCTGTTTCCTGTACAGGAGCTGAACATGGCCTTGATGAAATTGTGGTGTCTTCCCAAGCATCTGAAAATCATTAAAAGTTTTACTCAACTAAGTGACTTTACATAATTCTGTACATTGTCCTGTACATACTGGACACAATATTATTCTAACAGCTTGGCCAGGGGTGTCGTGGCTCTGAGATTTTAGGGCTGGTCTGAAGAGCACAATTTTTCCAACAAACAACAAAATTTAATTTCCAACATGCATATATATATAGAAAAACATCTTCATAAAATATGAGGTAAAAATACATATACATGTACATAAAATGGTGGTAAACTGCTGAAATTAGTTTTGATCAACTGAAGGTCTCTTCTCAAAATGTCAGGATTTCATTATCAAACTATTCTCAGCAGTTTACCACCTTTTCACTTTGTTCTATCTAAAACACTGCCTACACAACAGATCTACTTTATCATATTTATAATTGTGTGGTTGAAAATCTTTAAGTTGATGCAGCGCCAGATTTAGGACTGTGGAGGCCCCTGAGTAGCCTCCTTCGCAGACGTTCTTATGGCTCGCTCAACACTCCCCAAACTAACGTCTGCTCACCCGAGAGCTACATTCCATTCCTTTTGTGTACATGGACCAATGAAATTACACCATTGTCGTGCTAAATAATTAAAGCCGTGCTGGGCCAGTGTTATGTGTAATTTGTTTAGTCGAAAGCTAATATTTTGAAAAGTTTAGCCTAGAACTTCACGGAATTTACGAAGAATATTGTTTTGATTATGTTCTTGCTGCCTATACAAACAAATAAGAGTGAAAGTCAGTGTAAAGCGTAAGAGCGTTGAGAGAAATTGAAGATGGTAAACAAACGCTCAAAGGTGTTAACGGTTTTGTAGTGTCTGAAGCGACTGCCCGAATTAGTTTACTTGAAAGCTAATATTTCGCTTACTATAGCTCAGAGCTTTACAAAATTTACGAAGAATGGTATTATGAATATGTTCTTGCTGGTCGTGTAAATAAATCTGTGCGAAAAGTTTTTAAAAAGCTAGAAGTGTCGGCGAAATCTGTATCTAGTGGATAATAAATCTTACGGGGATGTCTGGCCATGTCTGGCTAGCAACCTCAATGTTATTCAGCTTCATATTCCATGCAGTGGCGCTTTTAACTTTATTTCATGTACATGTATTCATGTTGCGATTCACAGTTACAACATCATTTTATTGATTCCATTTACGCAAAATTTTTACTAAATTTTAAGCAATAGTTTTCGAAATATTGGTTCAAACTTCAAACATTGAAACGGCAGCTCAAGGTCGGAGGTCAGGTTTCCATTGGAAGTCTGGCTCTGATTGGTCAACAATTGGAAAGGAATTCACTGCTCGGGTAAGCAGCCGGTAGTTGAGGGGAGTGAGAACGAACCCGAACTGACGGCTGCGAAGGAGACTAGCCCCTGGGCGGTCACTGACCAGCACATGCAATATATCAATTCTATTTCTGAATGTATATGCTAAGTTACACAGTCATATAACTAATTAAACTATAAACATCAAAACATGCTAGAGGTTGAGTATGCTATGAGTAGGACAAGCAACTGAGACCAGAACTGAGGAAGTTGAACATATAAATTATATTTATACATGTACAGATGTACCCACAATTCCCACACTGAATCAGGTTTACAATAACAACTTGTCAACTCCATCCATCAATTTGTCATAAGTGACCCTATATATCATCCATATATCTTTTGTCTTGTTTTTGACTCATATTTTGGGCTCTCAAGATTTTTTTCATTTCAACACTTATTTTTTCAACTTTCAAGACATTTTTTGTGGAGGCCCCCCCTTAAACATTATTTTGTGGAGGCCCTGGGCGACCACCCAGTCCGCCCTGTCCTAAATCCGGCACTGAGTTGATATTACCTTTCCTTGAGCCACTGTCAGGAGTTCCTCGTCTACTTTCACTAAGTTCTTCATCAATAGGAACAACTGTGTTCCTCTTTATTCTAGAGTGTTTATACCCATCTGACGTGCTTTCAGATTCACCATCAGCGTCGTTGGATAAACCGTTTCTTGTACTGTCACTCAGAATGGTTTCATGAGTGGAGTTTATATCAGATGCTGTTGTTGTTGTAGTATGTTCTGGTTCAGCTGTACCCCCAAATGCAGTATTATCAATACCATTCTCTGCCTCTTTCACAGAGATTAAACTACCTTTAAGCCTCTCACTACCAGAATGACTTTCTGAATCTGTCCAAGCTGAAACCACAAAATAGTAATGTACGGTAGTTATAGTGTAGTACTGTAGTTTACCTTACCAAATTAATTAATACTTCATGAAGAAAATTTAAAAGAAATGAATGTTTAATCAATATCTGTAAATCACATACAGATTCGTCCTGATTTACATAAACTTTTTCCTACTTAGCTAAAATTACTCCAACTTGAAAAATAGTTTGAAAACATGGCTATTTAGATGAGCGTCCATTTGATAAGTACGATAAAGCATTCGCAGCCAATCTGTATCAGCTCGCCTTGTAAATCACATACAGTCGACCAGCTGCTCATGCTTTATCTATTACATAAAAGTAGACGTTAATAGGTGAATTTCAGGATTATTGCGCGTACATCATTTTGCAAAGGAATTCGCGGGCTTTTGGCGGGCTCCCCACAAAGTAAGCAATGGCAAACAGACTTCAAGCAGCTAGCGAGCCAACAACAGCAGAATAACAGTGTTAAACATCCAGAAACTGTATCTATACTTTGTTTGTTTTAAACAGCATGTTTACTTTGAGTGCAGTTGCCAGTTTTTTTTTAAAAAATGATGCACACGCAACACCCTGAAACTTGCCTATTGATCATAATTTAAATCAAATAAAAAATCTGTTCTGTTTTGTAAATTTGGTGTACTAAATCTTTATAAAAACATGAAAGAAGCGACTTATTTAATAGCTTTGTAATATCCTAAGTTCTGATTGGTCAATGTACAGTCCGTATAAATGAGTATCCAGCTGACAGTCTATCTTTTTTGTATTCGGACCACTGTCCCAAACATTATATATATATATATATAATATCGATGTAATATAATAGCATTTCTGATTGGCTACCGTGTGTGCTCCATAGCTCAACGGAGCACGGTAATTTCAAATGTAATGAGAAACTCAATTTTAATCAGTGAATTAAATATTGTTTTCCATTGTTTTGTGTCTGATTCTCTGTTATAAAAGAAATGGTTCATGGTTTGGCGTGCTCCATTGAGTTATGCATGCACTTGGAAAGTTGGAGAGCACTAAACAATCTAGACAACCAACACTTGTGCTTTTTTTCATACTCTCCCAACTTTCTGCATGCATCCATTTAACAAATAGATTCCATTTTGCCATTGTCTGTTCAGTTATAGATGCACAGAAGACGTCACAATGTGGTAAGAACAAAAAAGTGGCCCACAAGGTGTAGTCGAGTGGGTCACTGATGTTCTTACCACATTGTGACATCTTCTGTGCATCTATAACTGAACAGACAACAAAAAAATGGAATCTATTTGTTTTATACAATACAAAAATTTAAAACGTTTTTGTCGAAACTTTTGCCGGATTTGGGGGTATGAAGAAGGAAAAAAGCAAGTCAACTGACGTGATCTGACGTGTCCATGTGTCTGTCCTCTAATAGATCATGGCCAACAACCAATGAAAACACGCATAGCAACCAGGGTATTGTATAAAGCTCAACAGAGCATGGCAACTTCAAATGTAATGAGAAACTCATTTTTAATCAGTGAATTAAATATTGTTTTCCATTGTTCTGTCTGATTCTCTGTTATAAAAGAAATGGTTCATGGTTTGGCGTGCTCCATTGAGTTTATATGGATGCACTTGGGAGAGCACTCAACAATCTGTTGAGTTGTTCTTCTCAGTTGTTCTTGGCTATCACCTCAACCAACTCTTACGCATTTTTCTTGCTCTCCTAACTTTCCACGTGCATCCATAACTTGATGAAGCATGCAAAAAAAAAAGTTTTTGCCAGACAACAGGAAATTATAAACAAATAAACTAGATATTGAACTTCTGTACAACAAAACATGTTCAAAACTTGATTTGAACATATTTGTATTTAGCTCTCTATTTTCCTAAACTTTATTATAATAAAAAGTTTTTAAAAAAAGCTTATCTTACAGATGTACACCCTACCTTGGTCCTTGAGTTCAATTTCTTCAGACGAAGATGTTCCTTGTTCCTTTTGCGAATGCTTTGAAGGGGCAACTTTCGGTTTCCTTGTGGCCATCATGTTGAAAGTCGAAGTGCAAAGCTACAGTACAAATATGTTTGAACAACTTGTAAAAATCCCGTTATAAACTCTTTTATTTAACCAACTTTATTAAGCTGAGAATACAGCATAACCAAGACGATATTATACTAAATTCCTTAAGCACTAACGTTGTAATCGTATAATCACATCAAACAGCAAACTTCATTGACAAAAGCTGTCTGCATTCTCAAACGTTTGGACAATTTCACTCCATTTCATAACCATTCTTGCCGTTTTAATTAAAAACAGCACACTTGAAAACAAACCATCTTCTTTTGGGGTTTGTTTTCAGACGGGACGTCCTTGAGAAGAAGAATAAATCTATGAATAAATGAATATTTATAAGTCATCGTTACTACAAACACAAAATTACAAAACCAAAATATTATTTATAACTGTCACTTTGTTTGGTTTGCGCATGCTCGATACAAACGCTGACCACTTTACTTCGGACTCAAATGTCTCTTCCTTCTTTTTCAGGTTTTCTCTTTTCATCTCTTTTCTTTTCAATTTTTTTTTATTTATTTAATCAAGTTTCAAATTTTACATTATAAGACAGAGGGGAGTATATAACAAAAATTTGTAGACAGTTTAAAACAGAATTCAAGATTTCATAGAAATAAACCAACATTAGCCATAAAACTGCTTGGGTGATATCAGAAGATCTACCAAGAACATTAAGTCCTTTCCAATACGACGAAAACTTTACCTTTCTCTATCTAGTCCGTTCACAGCTGGGTTATGCATCTCAAGCATGGGCTCCGCAGTCAGTCGAATTAATATCTAGAATTGAAGTTGAATGGTGTTGAATGATGTTGAACGAAATTTGAACATGTTCAAATTTTCGTTCAACATGCGTTCAACAATGTTGAACGATGTTGCATGAAATGTTGAAAGCATTTGGCCAGACCTGTTCTTTGGTGACCAAAGGCGTCGTAAACGACCTGGAACGTCTGATTGTTGACATGATTGGAGTCTACGTTAAATTTTGCACTAGAAAAAGCTTGTTTTATAAATGTAACCATTCATTTTTAGGGAACTTACTCGCAACGTAAGCTTCAGCAAATGATTCTGGATTGTTTGTCAAATTTATTTAGGCGCTAAAGGGTTAAATAGCTTCTTATTTTCTTTTGAGGAAAAACTGCTTGTCAGTCAATACTGAAACTACAGTCGAGCTCCTGGCTCCTGGCTCCTGGCTCCTGGCTCTTGGCTCCTAGCTCCTGGCTCCTGACTCCTAGCTCCTACCTACTCTAGACTACATCCGTTGATAACTGTTACTGTTAGTAATAGAGATATAAATCTATAATCAGTGTAGTTACTTCTTTCAGATCTTCTCTCCACCGCCAAATCTATTGGAAATCTATTTGCTGTAAATGTTCGTCCACCCATAATCTGGCTTCTTCACCTTATCGTCAATGCTGTTCAGCCTGTTCTTAACTTTTTGCTCAGTACACTATCAATGCTGTTCTTAACCTTTTTGCTTATCACTAAAGTGTTTTTTTTGTTTAAATATATTATTTTATAATCATTTATGTCTTATTATGCTGTATTGTGCTAGCTGTGTTTTATATTATTTTATTCTCATTGTATTTTTATAGTTTTTGGCAGTTTACCTTGTTGGGTATATACCTGTTGTAAACTTGCCTCGTTGTACATGTAATTTTCGTTTATTTTTTTTTTAGTTATTGTAAAATGAAAGCTTAATAAAATAAAAAATAAAAATTATTTCTGTACAGTATATCAATTTTTTATATTGAAATTACAAGATATTTTGATGTCTGGTTGCCTTATAAAAACAGTTATTATTTTTATCATTTTCACCTGATTTTCTAAATAAGAACATATGTTCTAATTTTTAAGCCTACAGGTTCTTAATCACTAGGTTTTTATATGCGGGTTTTTACTGTTAGGCAATACGCGTTCCATTGCCCTAGCGTTGTCCTGTCATGCACCCGCGAACGCAAAATACGCGCTTCCATATGCATAAATTAAAAAACAAACACAGCGCAAATTATTAAATTGATTAATCTGCGCAAGTTTGCGTCCTACATTTTTAAAAATGTTTGCCGTTATTTGTACAAATTAGGATGAAGCGTTTACTAGCGATCATATTAAGTTATTTTGGTCACGGCTTCAAACATGGTTTGTATTACGTACATGCGTGCGGAACTGACGGCTTTTAAAAATGTTAAAAAACAATCCCCCGCAAATTTCAATATTTCTTTTATATTGGTCTTTTGTTTTAAAATTTGACTGGGATAGATATTTAAAAGGTGTCTTCATGTTATCTTGCAAAGAGAAAGAAATTAGATCACGGTTTTATATCTGTAAACGATCGGTCTGGTTGTAATCTGATTTTGTTGTCCAAAAATGCCAAACAATTTCAAATGCGTGATGTACATTTCACGCGGCATACTTTCACCATATTTGGAATCATCTCTGATTGGTCGATCCGCGCTGTGGAAGACATTCGGGAGTTCACCGGAAGTGGAGTGATTATGTTGATGAGCTGATCTCGTTCTTTCAACCTCACTCACTCGCTTCTCCGGTGTTGTGTTGCTCGGTCCAAAGAAACTGCTGCTCTCGTCGCCTGATCTCTCCGTCAGGCCTTTAGAAACATTCTTTAGTCTTTTCTCGTGTCTTGACACCAATCATTCACCATGGAAGCCGTCAAGAAAAAGATGAACAACCTCAAGATGACGCTGGAGGAAGCCGAGGAAAAAGCTTCGAAGGCAGAAAGGGAGTTATCCGAGGCCAACGAGAAAGCAGACGCGGTGAGGGCTCGGCCTTCTGTCGTGTTATTTCCATACTTTGCTGGCTTTATTTCTCGAAATCTACACATAGACAACTTGCTTAGGTGCTTCCTATATACTCGAACAGACTTCAAGTGCTTTTTCGTGTATTTTGGTCAAGATTTAGAAATTTCGATCCTTATTTGAACTGTGATCTAGAAAAAGTGAGTTTTCTTCCTTCAACTGTGTTTTTCTTTTCGTTCTAGGCTGAAACTGAAGTGTCAGAATTGACGAAACAGTTAGAAGAATTAGAAGATGAACTGGATTCGGCTGAATCGAGTCTAGCTGAAGTTAATTCGAAACTTCACCTCGCAGAAACAACAGCCGATGAAAGCGAGCGGTATGTTGAATTCCTGTGGCTGTGTTTACCAACTTAACTCACTCCTACTTGTATATTTCGCCTTGAAATGTTTAAATATTTCGTTGGAAAGTTCGTAATGTTAGTGATTACATTAAATTCGATCTCGAAAATGCCCAACCCGAACTGTTAAATCTTCAATGCCATGAATGGCTCCCGTAAGTTGGTCAGCCTTCAACAAGAAATATGTGTGGCAATTTCTCACGCCTTTGGAAAATTTATTAGTTGTTTGTGCTTCTCCAGTTACGGTGTATTAGTTTTTGTAGTTTAAAAGATTATTTACTCTGTTTTTCTACGTCAATTCAGGAACAGACTTGGCAAGTAAAATGTAACATATCTTGACAGCTAGCGTAGAGTAGAGTATCAAATTTACATTTTTCTGAACTGTTTTAGAACAGCTTTTCGCGTAGAGATCTTTTCGTTTATGCGGAATTAACCAAAACATGGACGAAGTAAATGTTTTGAGTTTGCAAAGGATGTTTGCAGTCGTTAATAGTGAGACAGACTACAGTATTCCTTCCTTCCATTTTTGAGAGGCCATTGCCAAAACACTTATCTTTCGTCTATTCGCTAATTACAGAAGAATTTAGGCGTTTGTCAACGACGCTAGGTATTCCAAGAGATTAATCTGTGTGAAACGAAATAAACGTAGTGGTCCCAGCTAGCCGAATTGGCAAACAGACGAAAACGTTTTCAGACAAGGTTGTGTTGTGTTTTTAAGTCCAAGGACAGTTGGGGGTGGGGCGATAAAGTGTAACCCTATTGTGATTGCTATAGCAAAGTGTTTATCTGTCTTGCTAAAATAGCCAAATATTTTGATTTCTCGTGACCGGTTTGCTAAGATCTGTCAGGGTTTGTATAAACAGTCCGTAGTTGATGATGGTACAGTAGAACAGCTGATTTTCCATTCATGGTTTATGTAGTTAATCCCAACAGACTTTTATCTATTAAATCTGTGTGTTAGTATTGACAAAGCATGTGGAAAGACAATTTCCCTTTTGATGTACAATTTTAAAAGCTGAGATGTGGTGAACTAGAATTTATTTGTTTAATCATTAATTCTGGCAGTACATCAGTATTTTGCGTCTTGAAAAACATTGCCCAGCTTACTGCCATATACTCATCTTTGTAACTTCAATTACTGTTGGCCAAAACGTTAGTATGCTGGTAGCCTAGCTACAGTATTAACCCATCATAGCTTGTAACCGATAATTAGTTGATGAAATTGTAAAATACACCATTTCTGTTACACATGAAAATAACCAAAACTTTATATGAAATATATTAGCTAAGCATCGTGTAATTATGACCCTTGTCATTTCAAGTGACTAGCAGATTTGTTCAACAGGTATTGTTCAATATATGTCAATCACTATATCCATAACCTGCTCAGGTAGTTGGTAACTTGAGCTTTTGAAAATGTATAATAAGTATAATAACACTATATTTGTATCTTATTTTAGGGCTAGGAAAGTGTTGGAAACTCGAGGTCAAACAGACGATGAGAGGGTTGGTATACTAATCTTGATTATTTCACTGGCTTACTGTGTATGGATTTTCACATAGATTAGGCCACACCAATTTTATTTTGTGTTTTGCGGGCAGAAATCCTCTTTTTTCAGGATCGGAGGAGGGAAAAAAATAAAAATAAAATTATATTGATGATTCAGGAATGTTCAAATTTATCACAAGAAATCTATATATCACAAGAAAGGATTTATAAAGCAATGTAGTACAATGTATTGATATAATAGATTAGCCATTGCCTAACTGATTCAGATCAATAAGACACAAGAGTTAGCAAGACAAATTTTGCAGTGTTTACAGGATCTGTGAATGTACTAACAGAGAACCACGCACAATCTAGTAGGTCCACCATCACGGCACATCCAAGATATTTACATAAAGAGCGAGCTGCAGCTTGAAAGCACACGTGAGAGCAAATCGCATGTTTTGCGCATGCCTATAATTCCATATTAGAGGACTGGAGCCTAAAGTTTTACCTAAAGTCTGCCGGGTTCCGGTTCATGAATATTGCTCAAAACACGATCCAAACAATATTATTAAAACCAAAAGTGCAAAACCTCAGCAATTCAGCGTGTTTTGACAAGTCATTTCAGCCATAAAAAGTGAGCTTCGGCAAGAACAAAACCATTGATTTTTATTATTTTGGATTCTTGACTTATTTATTCTTTTATTTTAAAAATAAAAGGATAAATTTTCAATTTTATTTTTATTCTGTTTTCCAGATTTTTAGCGTCGGTGGGCCTGTAAAACACAAAATAAAATTGGTGTGGCCTTACAGTGAAAATGGAAACACCTTCCCACTTCCGCTTCTGTAGTTGGTTGTTTATTACTGTATTTCTGACAAGCCGCTACTGAAGCGTGAGGAAAGTCTAGCGATATAAGTCACCAATTCTTGATGTATATTCATCTTTTGGTATCAATTTGGGATAAACATCCATTGTACTATGAATAAATGCCATTTAAAGCTAAATTATACTATTTATATACAGTTTTCAAAAAAAAACATTTTCTCAGGCTTTGGTAGTGTCTACAGAAATACAGTAATATGCAATAAACTACAGAAGAAGAAGTGGGAAGGTATTTCCATTTTGACTGTGATATGATATCTCAAAATATGTGTCCAAAAAATGTCACTGCTGCTTTTGAATTCTTGCTTTATCAAATACAGGGAGTACAGCAAAAAATCAGTTCATGGCAATCGATCAACTGAATTGCAATTTGTAGCTGTAATGTTACAACCCATTCTAACTGAATCCCGTAATGTTGTCAACTTTTAGCTGACTCAGCTGCAAGACCAATTGAAGAGAGACCAGGAGCTGGCCGAGGAGTCGCAGAGAAAGTATGAAGAGGTACAGTATGTTAAAAGATCTCATGGTATTTTACTAAAAACCCTCGAAGTACAGGAAGTACTACAATTCTATTCACACAAGTCCCAAGCTTGAGAACAGGGTCATTCACAGGTGGTTGGCCATCCAAGTACTAACCGTGTCCAACTGGGCCTAACATTGAACTACAACAATGAGAGGCAACGTGCTAACAGTACAAACTACCTATGTTTCATGTTGGTTGTTTATTACATTGTAGATTGCTGAAAGAATCAATCAACTTGAACAGGAACTAGACGAGAAAGAAGAACAAGCCCAAGAAGCAGAAGTGTAAGTTTTATTTTATACTAATAGGAATTTTTTATTTGCTTTATACAGTGAGATGTTTTAGTGTTGTTCAGGAGGACTACTGTACAAGTACACTTGAAACAGGAAACAAACCTTTAGCTAGCATCTCTGGTCTGTTATTCACAGTGCTGTAAAAGTTACATAATTTTTGTAACTAGTTACAGTTACATTGTTAGAAAAGTAACTAGTTACCGATAAAAGTTACAATGAAAAGAAAATAACTAGTTACAGTTACAAAGTTACTTCAAAAATTTTGTAACTAGTTACAAAGTTACATTAATCCTAATTGTGCGTGTTACTAGAATCAACAAAGAAATTACTAGTTTTTAGATATCAGTACCATAATTATGTTTTTACAGCTAAATATAGTTGTCACTAAGCAGAAATAGTCAAATGTGTACAATAATGTACCTTTATTATTATATCAAAACCATTTTTATCAAGAAAGAATGACATTCTCAACTGAATATCAGTAACTATACTAATCACATTTTTAAACCAAATATTGTAACTAGTTACAGTTCTTTAAAAAAGTAATTAGTTATAGTTACAGTTCTTTAAAAAAGTAACTAGTTATAGTTAGTTACTTCTTCAGAAAAAGTAACTAGTTTCAGTTACTTAAAAATGTAACTAGTTACTGTAACTAGTTACTTGTAACGAAGTTACTCGCAGCACTGGTTATTCATAACTGACTTGGTGTTTTTAGACGCGCAAAAGCTTTGGAGGAAGAAGTGAACTTGGTTGGCAACAATCTAAGAAGCTTACAGATTAGTGAAGATCAGGTATTGGATTATATCATAAAGGATAAAGGAGTGGGGGGCTAATCATCCTTATTTGCAGCCAGCGACTGAATTGTGAAGGACACAGATCAATGTGGCCATGTCGAGGCGTATTAAAGGTGCTCCAGGCAGCTGCCATGGTCTCGGCTTAAACTCATGGTTGCTGCATGTACGCGACTGATCAACTAAGTCAAAAAACTTAATGTAACACAGTACTGATTTTTGTTGATGGTTTCCTCATGAATTATTAATGAGTTTGAGATGATTGCAAGGATACATGTATGTTAGTTATTTCAAATCACCCAAGACATGTTAATTTCCCTATAAGCACAATACATGTAATATTTATATTAATTTTCCCCCTGTTTCCAAACTATGGTATTTGTGTCAAGAGAGTCTGTCTCAGGAAGTCTTTCTGGGTGAAAAGACTGAATGCTTAATATTACAATGTTTTTTCTGTAGGCTGTTGAACGAGAGGGTAGTTATGAAGAAAAAATTAGACAATTAGAACAGGAGTATGGAATGGTAAGACATCAGCTATTAATTGTTTTCTCATAGCAGCTTCCACTGCTGGTCTAGTGCACTGCTTTCAATTTCATATTCATTTAATTTTTTTGAATTATAATTATTGGTTGATAGAAATGGAGAATAAGACAAGCTTGTTTTCTCTTGTTGTTGATAACGTTCTCTGGTTTTAATATTAATTCGGTTACGAGCTTTCGGCTTTTCAGCTCATAACCCAAATTAATATTAAAACCAGAGAATGTTATCAACAGCAAATATGAATAATCCTGGTTTCGCATCCAACATCTTTAAATTGTTTTCTCTTGTTATACATTAGGCAACAGAAAGAGCAGAAATTGCTGAAAAACGAGTGAAAGAGCTTGAAGAAGAAACAGATGACCTTGAAGGTAAGTCCTTTTGATTTCCCCCTCAACATCATGCAAGTGGCAGTACCATTCTTCATTACCCACAGGCTTCCATACACCCTCGCATGCGATCTCGTACACAGGTATATAATTCTACATCCACATAATATTTATTGTCGATGAAGTTTGATTTGATGTTTGATTCAAAGTTCATGTTTATGGAAAGCCTTCGGTCGACCAGACTTCATTTTGATATGATTTCTTTTGGAAAATATGGTGTTAATCATTCTGCAATTCCAAATTACCGACTGCATAGCCAAAGAATGGTGCAAAGTCACATCGAACTTAGTAATGAACTTCTGCATTTGGAAATGTAATTGGTTGGCAATGAACTTCCAGACCATGCGTTGAAAAGTAAACTGAAACTGACAATAAAACATGAAGCAGCAGTATTTTATCCGATTTATAGTCCGTTTCAGCTTGCTTTTGAAATCTGATACGTATAATTGAAATGAACATTCCGAACTTACGTTGCAACGTACGTTGCGAGGTAGATACAAATTTAAGTCAGCAATTTGTTTAACCAAGTACCGTATTTTCTGGGCGATAACCCGCACGGCGTATAACCCAACCCGCACAGCAACAAAAATGTCACTTTTGGAAAAATAAATCAGCGTATTACCCGCACCGTCGGATAACCCGCAGCTGCTAATAATAGGTTTGGGCAAGGGAGCACGCCAGACTGACTTGTATTTCTTCTTTGTTCGGCGTTCCTTCATCTATATTCGGCCATTTTGAATAATGCAGTATATATCAATATCGTATCGCAGGCGCGGGCTACGGGGCCCCGCGCCTGCGATACGCTAATGAATATACCGCATTATTCAAAATGGCTGAATATAAATGAAGCAGAAGGAACGCCGGCGCCGAACAAAGAAGAAGAAATACAGGTCAGTCTGGCGTGCTCCCTTGGTTTGGGACCACAAAATTTAAAAAAAGTACAGTACCAGTAGTTGAAAGATGAAAGTAGAATCCTTGGTCTCTGGTCTTCGTGATGGCGTCGTCTTAAGAATTCAACAGATTACCCGCACCACCCTATTACCCGCACTAATTATATTTCCTAGCAAAATTAACAGATAACCCGCGGGTTATCGCCCAGAAAATACGGTATCTATTATTATATTCTATACAACAAATAATCTTCTCCGTGATTTTATTGTACCAAAGGAATTCAATTCAAATCTTATTAAATTCGAACTTCACGATGAACTTCACAACGAACTTCGTGAACTTCCATACCAAGTTCCCAACCTTCGAACGAATGTTGACAAATGAATTTCAAAAGCAAGCTGAAACTGACTATAAAATATGAGGCAATAGCCAAGACTGTACAGTATATTAGATTTTGATAAAGCAATGTAAATGTTTTGAATAGCTTCAAAAACAACCCATTTGGTAAGTTCTTTGGTGTAGTAATTTTGAAAAACAAGATAAAATCAAAACTAAATCAGGAGGTTGATGTAAATCAGGATTTTTTAAAACCACTGACATGGTACTGATCCCCTTTGTGTTCTCCTAATGAATTATTAATGAGTTTTTACTTGGGCTACCCTCAATCTCGTACCCAGCGCCTGCGATCCTTTTGGCTACTACCAAGAATCAGAGGCTCTGGGAAACTCCGATGAAACTCGTCATCTGATTGGTTAGTTTAAAAACAGTAAAATTTCAAATAGTGTGCACGTTCCTAACTTGTTTAATCGATTTCTCGACGTTCTGTAACACATAATTATACACGACAGACCCGAAATATAATTGAACACATTAAATAATTCAAAACAGCAACAATACCGACAATTTACAAGTTAAAACTATTATTATTGTCGCTTCGTCGCCAAACAAACATCCATCGTCTGACTCGTCTCGTAATTCTTCGCAGTTTCGTCTCAGAACTTTAAAATTATATTAGAGAATACAAGGTCGATCTAGTTTAGCTAAAATTCCTGGCAAAAAGTACAATTTCTTACCTGAGCGGCTGAGCCGATTACTGCCGAGTGCTGATGGCGACGCGGACATTTAAAACACACTCGTCAAATCGTCTGGTTGACGATTTTGAGAAAAGCGAAGAAAGGCCATTTGTATCGATTGTATTGTCGAGAGCTTTGTAAAACATGTTGGGCCTTTTTTATCGGTAAACAAATATTTTTCCTGGTCTTCGAACAAGCGAACGATCGTCGATGATTGTTACAAATTATAGGGAACTGGGAACCAGAGGACTGGGAACAAAAACCCAATTTTGGGGTCTTTTTCATCGGAGTTTCCCAGAGCCTCCGTTCCTTGGTAATGACCAAAAGGATCGCAGGCTCTGGGTACGAGATTGGGGCTACCCTGTGATAGGCTGAGTCTAGGTTTTGGCTCGGGTTTTCCTCTTTTTTTGGGTGTCATGATTTTTACTTCCACTATTATCCATACTTCCGGTGAGTTTGGTTTGCTGTATGATGGAGTGAGGCCATGAGGCATGTTGTAAGTTCTTTGCTCCTTTTGCTTTTGGAGTTGGACAAAAAGTTGAACAACTTTGCCTTTTGATCAAGGTGTTCTTGCACATTGTTGGTAGATTTCAAAAGAGACTGACTGACTTTGTAGTTTGACAGTGATCATTTGTGGCTGACAACTGTCTTGACTCTTGATCGTAAAAATGTCACCAATGTGAAGTGTGCACCACATTCAGCCTTTGATCTGATCTTCCTCGGCCCACTCCCGCCTTTGCTCATGCGGTATAGAGCCTCTGCGGAGAAGGCCTCCAGTAACCCGAGTGAGTGCCTGGTGTCTTGTCTAAATATAAACATTACTGTATTTTCTGGGTGATAACCCGCATGACGTATAACCCGCACAGCAACAAAAATGTCACTTGGAAAAATAAATCAGCGTATTACCCGCACCATCAGATAACCCGCAGCTGCTAATAATAGGTTTGGGCAAGGGAGCACGCCAGACTGACTTGTATCTCTTCTTTGTTCGGTGTTCCTTCATTTATATTCAGCCATTTTGAATAATGCGGTATATATCATTAGCGTATCGCAGGTGCAGGCTACGGGACCGAATGAAACCCGAGCGCATTCCAAAAATGAAATAACTGGGACCGTAGCCTGCACCTGCGATACACTAATGAATATACCGCATTATTCAAAATGGCTGAATATAAATGAAGGAACGCCGAACAAAGAAGAAGAAATACAGGTCAGTCTGACTTGCTCCCTTGGTTTGGGACCACAAAATTATAAAAAAGTACATGATGGCGTTGTCTTAAGATCTCTTAAGAATTCAACAGATTACCCGCACCACCCTATTACCCACATTAATTATGTTTCCTAGCAAAATAAAGAGAACCGGCGGGTTATCGCCCAGAAAATACAGTACCATTGAATAAGGAAATTATTTTTTTAAGACTGTGTTTGTCTTTGTAGGGCAACTCGACGAAGCAAAGAAAGAATATGAAAATGCGAAGACTGAGCTCGAGCAGACACTACAGGAACTTGAAGAAATGTAGATTAAACATTGTTGTCTGCCATCTAAGGATGATGATACAATTATTCCAAATTGTTAAGTGGTTCATAATATTATTGTGAAACTCCCAGAGAACAGTGTAAAGTATCCATTGTAGGAAAAAAAAAAGAGAAAGTGTGCTTTTTATTGCCTTCAATTTTATCTTCGATATGTACTTTAGAATCAAGGCTTCGTTACCATTGTGCTGTTTAGAATTAAATTTTTTAAAAATCTTACAGTTGTAAAGTATTTTAATTATTTTAGAATTTAGACGTTATAAATTCATAAATGACTGTATTTAGTTTTTGTAGACATATAAATTACCCCCACCCAGTGGCATAGCCAAAGTCTTGGGTTGGGGGGAGGGTTGGGGGGCCCAAGAACCTCGATCTCCTAGGAGGGTTTGGGGGCATGCTCCCTGGAAAATTTTGGATTTCTAAGGGTCTCTGAAACACTATGTCCTGCATTTTGAGGCAAGTATTTAAGAGTACGGTAATCTGAAAGCCATAAACTACATAATTTTGTTGAAATCAAAGCAGAACATAGAATGATACACATCAGAATATCTTTACATTTATTTATAAACAAGTTGTAAATGTAAAAACAAGTTGGAGGCATTTTGTATAAACCCTTAGTGGTATTGTAAATTATATATAACACATCGTGGTCTATTCACTTGGCCATAAAACAACTGTAACCCCTCCCCCCCCCCCCTCTACAAGTTTAAACTTTTCATCGGGGGGGGGGGGGATTGACCCCCTTGGCTACACCATGCACCCTCTTTGTAGCTCACAAATGAGGAGCAATTATAACAGTCTAAATTACTAAGGTGCCATTTGGGGAGATCCCCTTTGATGAAAATCCGACAAGTATTTGAGATATAATTAAATTTGCCATAGTTTCTTATACACATAGGTACTGTAGTTAGGCAACCAAATGTCTTATTGCTCCCAAATTTTGCTTAATCTAGATATATCACCTGCTCTACCCCCAAACATAGAAAATATTACACTAACATGGGTTGGGGAAAAATATTGAATTGCTTGACAGTTTATTTGTAGTAATACCAATTTAAATATAGCTACTGAATAATTGAACACCCATAGCCTCAAATGTCTGCAATACCAAAGCTTGATGTGGACTATTTTACATTTCTTGACAGTAATTACCATGCTATGACACTGACAGTGTTGCGAAATATCTTCAATGAAGTGTCAATTTTGGAGCATCGAATTAATCAATCCCTTCCTTCTTTTCTTTAATAGCTGCCTAAATTAATAATAAACAATTCTATTTTTAAAAAGATACCGTAGTACCGTACGTAAAGCATGGGCAGTTTAGAAATCAAAATCAGAAATATCCACCAGTACTGTTTAAGGTGGTTCCATACAGTTTCTTGAAAAATGGAAAATGCAAGTTTGAGAGTCCAAAAACATGCGATTAAACAATCCGGAAAAAGAATAAAACTAAATGTTATGCATAGTTAAACAGTCTGACAATGAAAAACTGTTACCAAATAAATAGCAATAGTTGTTGCTATATATCATTGGCAACAATGACGTTTCAAAATGGCTGCCAATTACCCTTCAAACTAGTTTAATTTGGAAAAAACTTTGGTGACACCCAATTTATTTTTCACTAAAACTTTTCTTGAAGTATGAGTAATCAATAGGCCGATTTTTAAAAAATTCTGTAGAACGAAATTTAAAAAAAATTAACAAACATGATTTTTCCAGAAAAAAAATTATTCGTTCTACAGAATTTTTTTAAAATCGGCCTATTGATTACTCATACGTCAAGGAAAGTTTTAATGAAAAAAAAATTGGGGTCACCAAATTAAAATTAAATTTCGAATTAAATTAGTTTGAAGGGTAATTGGCAGCCATTTTGAAACATCATTGTTGCCAACAACCGTTGCTATTTATTTGGTGACAGTTTTTGATTGTCAGACTGTTTAATTATGCATAACATTTAGTTTTATTCTTTTTCCGAATTGTTTATGCACGTGTTTGGGACTCTCAAACTTGTATTTTCAGGTACCTGGGCTGGCCTGCTTTGCCAAGATCTCGCTTAATTATGCTGTTATTTCTTGTTAACTTTCATCTTGTGTTTATGAGAGCTGGGCCAGCCTGTCTAACCAAGATCTCGTGAGACCGAGATCTCAGTTACTCGGGCTGGTTTTTCCCCATGTAAACACGATTGACTGGTTTGGCTCACCTACCCAGGCTGGCATTAAAAGCTTTGTACAATGCGACAAAATTTATTTTTATAAGCTTTTTTTGACATATTAACAATTCACAAGTTCTGCTTGTTCATGTACAGTTCATATTTAAAACAATGAGACTTTGTGTCTTACCAGAACTGATACATTATGCAATTAGCAGTAGTACAACAAGCAAGCTAGGCCCTTCTCATGTAAACACAATAAAAAATCATCTCGGCAAAGCGAGCTAGCTTGGGTACCTTTCACTTTGCTTAATTCCAAATCATTCAGGGCTGCCACACATCGAACAAAGGCCTGGGGGAAAATGTCCCCAAATTTGATTCTATGTTTTTAGTTTTAAAACTGAACTCCATTTCAAAATCGTTTATTGTGCACAAAATACCTTAAATCTCTCCTCTAGCAAAGAGACTTCACTGATAAGATCTGTTATGGCATCTGTGAACGCTTCTTGTGGACTTGAATCAGGAGTAGTTTGAACACGAAGAATGAATTTAGACTCGAGTGGATGTGGAACTTTGTAGCCAGCAAATAAAACTTGAGGATCCTTTAAAAGTTGCCTGAAATCAGAAAATAGAAGATACAGTACAAGACTACTCAATTGCAGTCTTTTTGTGGTCAATTATTACTCGGACTATCTGTGGTAGGCTGAGTCTAGGTTTTGGCTAATTTTTTTCCCCTTCTTGGGTATCATGATTTTGCATTTTTGCAAATTACTTCGGGTTCATACTTCCAGTGAGTTGTTCACGTGTGAAGGTGTGACTCAGTGAGGCTGTGAGGCATGTTGTATTTAGCTCTTTGCTCCTTTTGCTTTTGGAGTTGGACAAAACGTTGAACGGCTTTGCCTTTTGATCAAGGTGTTCTTGCACGTTGTTGGAGATTTTGAAAGTGACTGACTGACTTTGTAGTTTAACAGTGATCAGATGTGGCTGACAACTATCTTGATCGTAAATATGTTCACCAGTGTGAAGTATGCACCACATTCAGCCTTCGATTCATGCTCCACGTACTTGCTAGTAGCCCGAGTGAAGGGGTGGGTTTGGGGTTACCTAAGGGTGGGTTTAGGAATAGGGGTGGGTTTAGGGATAGGGGGTGGGTTTAGGGATAGGGGGTGGATTTAGGGATAGGGGGTGGGTTTAGGGATAGGGGTGGATTTAGGGATAGGGGGTGGGTTTGGGGTTAAGGGTGGGTTTGGGGTTGAAGGTGGGTTTAGGGTTAAAGGTGGGTTTGGGGTTATAGGTGGGTGTGGGGTTATAGGTGGGTTTGGGGTTAAAGGTGGGTTTGGGGTTATAGGTGGGTTTGGGGTTATAGGTGGGTTTGGGGTTATAGGTGGGTGTGGGGTTAGGGGTGGGTTTGGGGTTAAAGGTGAGTTTGGGGTTATAGGTGGGTTTGGGGTTATAGGTGGGTTTGGGGTTATAGGTGGGTGTGGGGTTAGGGGTGGGTTGGGGGTTAGGAGTGGGTTTGGGGTTAGGGGTAGGTGTGGGGTTAAAGGTGGGTTTGGGGTTATAGGTGGGTGTGGGGTTAGAGGTGGGTTTAAGGTTGGGGGTGGGGAGTAGGGGGGTTTAGGGATAGGGGTGGGTTTGGGGGTGTGGTTGGGAATACATTTTAAATACAACTATACAAGTCAGTTGCATGGTGCCGGCACCGGCGTTCATCTTGACCTCCCTTGGCGCAGCACCTAAATGCCCATGGCTTATCTTCAGTGTGGGGTTGACATGGAATCAATGCACCCTGGCAGACATCCTAGGCAGCTAGCTATCTTGCCCCACTAAACTGCCTTCTAGCCAACTTTTCTACTACCATTTGTTCATTTGTAAGTTATCTGTAATTTTAACTCTTTTAAAAAATGTTTTTCTTCTAATAAAACTTTTATCAGTTTTATGAAAAAATAATTTAAGGTTGCAAACAACAAGCAAAATATACTTACGCACGAAGCAAGTTTCCAAGAGTGTGGTCTTCCTTGTTCACAGTGAAATGAGCTGCATTTGGAACTTTAGTGTCTTTGGCAATAGTAATCCTAAAAATCAAATTAATACTGTACTTGTCTTTGACTGATTGACTCTTTTCATATCTAACTTAAGATGGTTAAATATACTTTCTCATGAATATAATTTCATAATTGCTTACTTCTTTTCACCATCAAGGAGTAGAAACGTTTCAAACGTTGCTGGAGCATTCATTTTGTTCTGTTTTTGTCATAAAACTCTACTCAGTGTAGATCACTGAACTGTAGATGATAAGATGAATCCGCCATATTGGAATGCCAAACGCAGACGAAGACTGGGCCCTAAGTTGAAAACGAATATTTTCCGATATTTACCGATACTAAACGATGCTTGTCTCCGTGTTGCCGCCAACAAGGAAAACCGAACATTCTCCGATAGTTCCCGACACTAAACGATGCTTGTGTTCGTGAAGCCCCGCCATTTGGTTCAAATGACAAATGCTCTTTCTTCCCGCCAATATTTTCAAGGTAGCAAGATGGCAGACGCAAGGGTTTTTGGTTAAAGTTTTCGAGCGTTATTTCAACGGTATTCTAGCTGCCTTTACAGCTTTTATACAATAGTTGTTTTTTCTTTTTATTGGTGTTTTTAAAACCGAAATGCTTGGCGCTGAAATGTCTGTAAGAATCGTTTGCAAACGAGGTATATTGGCTAGTTAATATGTGTGGTGCATTTGACCATGTTGTGTATTAATAAATAAGGGATATTTTAATACCTGAGATCTCATTTTTTATGTATAGATGCGTGTAGCACGGACAAGAGAGATCCTTGCGCTAGTCCTCCGTGTAAGAGGCTCAAGCAGGGTAAGATTTCAAGGATTATCAAGTTGTTAAGCCAAATAGAAGTTGTAACAAAATTTGACTATTGACAACTTGATAGTGGCCATTATGGTATTAAATCTACTGTCTTATAACTAATGCCATACCATACTCATGTCATTGATTTCAATCTATAACTGATATTATACATCTATATATACTCATATAATCTTTATATTATATTCCTTAATTAAATATATATATTATAATAATAATAAAACTGGTGAGCCAGACTGGAAAGTTTGTATCGCGCAACGGATATTTCGGTTGCGCGATTTTTCACGACAGTTTCCCGCGGCCGCGCAATTTTCGTAAAAAATGTAGTGGCCGCGCAATTTTTCGAAAAATTGCCTGTCATCGCGGACTTTTAACGCAGATTCGGCGAAAACTGCATGGAAATTCGATTGTAGCCGCCATTTTATTCGCGACCGCCCTGCAAACGACTTATTTTCCCGCGCGAGCCCGCGCAATTTTCACGAGATGCCCGCGCAAAATGGCGGCCGAAATTTGATTCCCGTTGCGCATTTTACAAACTTTCCAGTCTGGCTGGTGAGCATTCTTGTTTTAAATAATATTGCATTTAAGAAATAGAAAATAGCTGCCTGTGTTTATATATCCTTTAATATGCAAACACTAAAGTGAGTTGAGAGAATTTGAAAGTTTATGTGAACCTGAGCCATTGAGATGTGTCTTCATATTAACTCTTTGAGGCCTGGACCTCTCCCTGTGCTGAATAAAATCGTCTGGCGTTAGCGAGATAAAATACTAAAGACTCGTCTTCAGGCTTCAAAGTGTTAAAGAGATAGGTTTTAATACTTTGAGTCTTGGACCTCTCCCTGTGCTGAATAAAATCGTCTGGTGTTAGCCAGAATAAAATACTAAAGCCTCGTCGTCAGGCTTCAAAGGGTTATTATCGAAACCACTAGAGTGGTAAATTGTTGGATCGAAAAATGTTGGAGGTCCATTTGAATGTACCACGTGATGCCAAATGAATGCACCTCATGATCAACATTTATAATGTTATCCAATGAATGCTCACAGATTTATCACGTGATGATTAATCGAAAACGTCGATGTTGGAGGTCCATTTGAATGTACCATGTGATGTGAAATTAATGCACCTCGTGATCAACATTTTTAATGTTATCTAATAAATGCTCACAGATTTGTCACGTGATGATTAATTTCGCATCATGTGGTACATTCATCCAAATCGATTTCTGAACCGCCAATTTACCACTCTAGTGATTTCAATAATAAAGAGATAGGTTTTAACATTTTGAGGCCTGGACCTCTCTGTGCGCTGAGTAAAATCGTCTGGCATTAGCCAGAGACGCGTCTTCAGGCTTCAAAGGAATTCTCCCAAGCTCACTCAAGTGTTTGCATCAGGTTATATAAACACAGGGCATCCATTTTCTCTAAGACTAAGAAATGTGCCATGACATCAGAACCATATTTGCATAGTCTGTAATCAAGATGGTAATTGACCATTCACAGCGTGTGTAAGACACAACCTATTTTATGAAATATAATATTATATTGTATATATTTGTTGCAGCCCCATTAGCTTTCCAAATTATTATTGATGACGACGATGATGAAAAAATGACAGGAAATCACAATGATCTCACACCAGACAAGAAAGCCAAACACACTTCACGATCAGAGCAGAGTAAAGAAGCTAGTGTTTCTGATAATTGTGATGAAACTACAGCAATGGAAACTGAAACAGCTATAGAAGCCAATACAACAGAGAAAACTAATCCGCCACTAACTTTTGTGAACTCCAAAGATGAAACCCCTATTATGAACACTTCTGAAGCTAATTCTGACTTCAGTTCACCTAAGAGTACCAATGAATCCAATGATGTACACAAATCACCCACCAGCTCATCGACAGTTGGTGTAAACTGTGGTAGTATATTAAAATTCATGCAACCAGTACCACCTGGACAGCAGCTGGCTAATAGAAATGTTTTAAAAACACCATCAAAAAGTTCTGAAGATACTACGGTCGTTAAACCATCTACTCCAGTGAACCATGTTGATAATCGTTCTCCAGGAACTCCAACCATTTCAAAGCAAAGTGAATCTCCTGCTCCTGCTTTAACTCCAGGAAATAAAGAGGTAAAGATTAAAATACTTCAGCTTTTAGATTTTCAAAGCAGATTGGGAATATTTCATGGCATAATGCCACTTGCTTCTTTTTAAATTTGAATGTTGATGCTCAGTGTGAGAAAGTAAGGGTAGGTAAATCATCCAAGTTACCAAGACTGTCGATACTCGGCAATTGCTGAGGCAAGTTATGATTTTTCTGGTTTACCTCGGCAAAAAAAGTGCTGAGGCAATTCCACCCGTCCCCAAAAACAGTGCAAAATTGAACTTCCATTGTAAACTTAAATTATTACACAAAACGCAGTAAAGTAAAACAGGTTTCGTGACTTCGCCACGCCATACGGATATTCCGCTAGGTCAAACTTAATTGGTGAACCATGCAGCACTTCTCTGTTCGAATCGTTTTCCTCGAGTGAACATTCATTCATACAGTTTGTTGATCATGGCTACTATCTTCTCTAAAAAACATTTCAAATCAAGCATTTGTTTCCGTAAAATAACAACAAATTGTCAAAACTGTTGTCAAACAGAATCTACTTTCGCGAATGCCATACAAGTGCCACTAGTGTGACAAGTCTTTTACAACTGCTGACGTGCTTGCCGCAGTGTGCCAAAGTAATTGCCGAAGCAATCTACAGTGATTTCATTATGTTCCTTGGCAGAAACAATTGCTGAGGCAAAGTAGCAAATTATTGAAAGACTTCGGCAATTATTTTACCAAGGCAAAAATAGTTAAATTACGAGGACTGTACAATACCTAGATAATTTATAAGGGGGTCTAGCTAGATCTATTATAAGGGGGCTGAATTACCTGTAACTGCTCAGTTTTCCATTTCAACTGCTTTTTCACATTTTTGAGAAATCATTGCCAGTTCTCTGAAAAGTGCTCAAATTATACATTCTAAGGCCTCGTTCACAGTATACCAGATGGGTCTGGCACAAAAAATATCCAGTATAGCAGGACTTGAAATTTGCGGTGTCCCGATATCCATGGGATACTAGATTTTCGTTTAGGTTACTAGAAGTCTTAGCTTCAGTATCCCAACGGGATACATAAAATTTTCGATAGCGCAACGTCTATAACGTAACGTCTTACAATGTAACGTAACGTCTTACAATGTAACGTAATGTCTTACAATGTAACGTAATGTCTTACAATGTAGTGTAACATCTTACAATGTAGTGTAACGTCTTACAATGTAGTGTAACGTCTTACAATGTAGTGTAACGTCTTACAATGTAGTGTAATGTCTTACAATGTAACGTAACGTCTTACAATGTACCGTAACGTCTTACAATGTAGTGTAACGTCTTACAATGTAGTGTAACGTCTTACAATAAGTCTAAGTCTTAGCTTCAGTATCCCAACGGGATACATAAAATTTTCGATAGCGCAACGTCTATAACGTAACGTCTTACAATGTAACGTAATGTCTTACAATGTAACGTAATGTCTTACAATGTAGTGTAACATCTTACAATGTAGTGTAACGTCTTACAATGTAGTGTAACGTCTTACAATGTAGTGTAACGTCTTACAATGTAGTGTAATGTCTTACAATGTAACGTAACGTCTTACAATGTACCGTAACGTCTTACAATGTAGTGTAACGTCTTACAATGTAGTGTAACGTCTTACAATGTAGTGTAACGTCTTACAATGTAGTGTAACATCTTACAATGTAGTGTAACGTCTTACAATGTAGTGTAACGTCTTACAATGTAGTGTAACGTCTTACAATGTAGTGTAACGTCTTACAATGTAGTGTAACGTCTTACAATGTAGTGTAACGTCTTACAATGTAGCGTAACGTCTTACAATGTAGTGTAACGTCTTACAATGTAGCGTAACGTCTTACAATGTAGTGTAACGTCTTACAATGTAACGTAACGTCTTACAATGTAACGTAACGTCTTACAATGTAGCGTAACATCTTACAATGTAACGTAACGTCTTATAATGTAACGTAACGTCTTACAATGTAACGTAACGTCTTACAATGTAGTGTAACGTCTTATAATGTAACGTAACGTCTTACAATGTAGCGTAACGTCTTAAAACGTAACGTAACTGCAGGCACTGTCACAAACTGTTATAGTTTGCAAATTGAGATGTTTAGTATTCAAAAGTGGGATACTAGATTTCAAGGAGGGATACCAAATTCAGAAACCTGGTATCCACTTGGATACTTCCGAAAATTTCAAGCCCTGGTATAGTGTGAACAGACTCAGTACGATATTGTGCCGAAGTAAATGAGATCTGTTGTTATTGTTATTTTATAAACTGGAACAGGTGTTTTGTGTGTGTACAGAAGGCCAAGGTAGCTTATTTCATTTAACATGTTTTTAGATGAATACACCTAAAGCGCGGACTCCAGCGAGGAAGCTTAGTGTTGAAGAAAAACTGAAGCGAGAAGAAGAGCGATCAAGAAAACAGAAAGAGCGAGAAGAAGCGAAACAAAAGAAAGAGCAAGAGAGATCAGAACAACAAGAACTGAAAAAGCAACGAGAAAAGGAAAAGCAGGATAAGAAAGAACAAGAAGAAAAAGAGAAAAAGGAAAAGTTGGATAAAAAAGATGAGGAAAAGAAGAAAAAGGATGACGAAAAGAAAAGGAAAGAAGATGAGAAAAAGTAAGGACAAGAATCTGCCTCTGGTCAAAGTTATCGAGGTTTAAATTGAAATAAGTCACCATTAAAAACTCACTATTATAGACTATGTTTACACTAGAGCAAAAGTTTCCGGATTCGTAAATGTTTCCGGATTCACTTCGTACCGAGTACACGCGTAAAAATCTCGCAAGTTGTTACAGCATTGTTGCCTGAACAATGCTGTAACAACTTGTTGACATATGTGAACAACATTGATAAATGAACAACATTGTTCATCATTGTTTCAACAAGTTGTTACAGCTTGATGAAACAACAACCGTTGTTCACGCATGTTGGAACAACCGAAGAACGTGTTGATACATCAACCATGTTCACCATTGTTGTAACATTGTTGTTCATCGTTGTTATTTCGTCATGCTGTTACAACATGTTGTATCATGTGCGAACAACGTTGTTGGCTATAAAAATGTGCTGTTGGAACAACTTGTTCATGACTGTTGATTTATCCGTGAACAAGTTGTTCGAACCATAAGTGAACAACTTGTTGACAACTTGTTCATGGCGAGCAGCACAACATTGTTCACGCCTGTTGACAACCGTGAACAAGTTGTGCGTTTTTATGCGAGTATTCGGATTCGTTAGGCGTTTACACTACAACAGTATTCGCAGATTTGGCCCTTTACACTAAACTCGGAATGCCTTTAATTCAGTTAATATGTTGACCATGTTTGTTCCACCGCAACCTCGCATGACTACGAGCGGAAGAGCATCCGAATGCATCGGAATACCCGTTCACACTACGTATTGTCTCGGATTCAAAAGTATTCGGATACGAAGTTTCTACATTTTTTTCCGGATTCGAAATCTCCGGATACGTGATCAAACCGGAAAGTTTTTATTCCGGATTCATTCTTTTGTGTGTAAACGGCAAAACAAATCCACGGGTACTAAAACGTTCCGGATTCGTCACGAATCCGAAAACTTTTGCTCTAGTGTAAACGGGGTCATAGAATAATGTTTATTTTCTTTCTATTTCTGCCTTAATAGTTTAAAAAATGAAGAGAAACGCAAGAAAGAGGAAGAGCAGGTATTTTAAGCGTTTTAAAAAAATATTTCCAAACACTTTAGGGTGGCACTACTCCTAGAATAGAGACTTTCACTCCCAAATACAGAATTTTCCATACTTAATTATTTTACTCTGTCTAAAGCCCCGCACAGACGACCAAGTTTTCCTTGACAAGTTTTTCCTTGACGAGTTTTATTTGTTTGTGTGCACGACACAAATTGACAAGTTTTTCCTTGACAAGGAGCCTTGTTCAAAAGCTGGTCATGCCAGCTTTTTGAACAAGGAAATTTGTTCGTGTGTATAGTCGTCAAAGAAAACTTGACAACTCATCTCCGAAGCTTATTGCGCGATCATTACTGTCAAGGAAAACTTGTCCAACCGTACACACGAGCAATTATAACTTGTCAAGGAAAATTGTTGGGAAAAAACGTGTTCATCGTACACACGAGCAAGGAAAGTTACCAAGGAACTTGTCAAGAAAAACTTGGTCGTCTGTGCGGGGCTGAACTCCAGACGATTTCACTCGTCAATGGGAGAGTTCCCGGAAAGTTGCAAGTGAAAGGATTAATTATACCACTTGCTTATTGTTGTTGTTGTTGTAGAATCTAAAGAAACAAAAAGTTAAGAACAGTTTTGCTAGCTTTTTTATCAGGAAAGAAGTGACTTCATCACCAAAGGTAAGTGTGCTATAGTTACAGGAGAAAACTGGAGAGCACCAAAAGAAAACCTGCATTGTTTGGTAGATTCAAAGGGTATTGGCAATAAAAATTAAGTTTGTCTCATTTGAAAGAACTCGTCAAATGGTATAAGAAGACCTTTTACAATTTTTCCGTATCTGTTTTGGTTTGGGAAATATTTGGACCAAAGACAGCGTGCTGTCCGCCATCTTGGAATTATTTTCGATATGCATGTGACATAAGCAGGGTAAAGTGAAATTTTTATCTTGCCAACCTTATGACGTTATGAGCTAGAAACTCGATTTTGTTGCGCTATTTCCATTTTAAATTGACCCACAACATTTAAAAAGCCTTCCGTGGAAATTTGGTCACCCACGGAGCAGTTTCATCAGGTTTACCCTGCTTTTGACGTCACCAATTTCCTAGTTAATTAGACCCAATATTACAACAAGATGGCGGACAGCACGCTGTCTTTGGTCGAAATATTTCAAAACACAAGAAAGATACAAAAATTACAAAAGGTCTTCTTATACCATTTGACGAGTTCTTTCAAATGGGACAAATTTAATTTTTATTGCCAATACCCTTTAAGGCCTCGCGTTCACACGAGACCTGCTTATCCGCTCAAATTTTTGACACGAATTTGGTCTAATTTTCGTCCACCTACGAAAGCGGACGAATTGCGATTTGTGTCGGATAAATATTCGTCCGGTACCGTGTATATAAACGGTAAAGATCCGCTTTTTCATTGTGCCCCGTCAAGGAAAGTAGATCCTTGGAAGAAGAAAGTTGTTTTTATATTGCTATCAATGCTTCTGTGGATAACTGTTCCGGCTGCCGATATCCTGAACGCGGCCTTCGTAATGCTTTCGAGCAATTCCCGACATAATTACCTTTCCAAACGAACAAACCAAATTTTATAAACACCAAAACGTTGTTACAAAATGGTGGCTCGTTTCCATCTGGACGAATTTTCATCTGGATAAAAATTCGTCCGGGTGAAATTTTTAATTGCAAAACTGTACAAGAAGAAGTTGAACCTTCCGGGTCAGCACTGTGCCACCATGGATGGTAAAAAAATATGGTCCTTTTACAATCCATGGTGCCACCAACGGTCTTGCTATGTTTTTTAGCATACGAAACAACTTCATATTTTTATAACTTCTATTTTAGCAAAAGGAACAAGTAAAGAATGAATCAAAATTTCAACCATTTGAACTTAAACCTTTTATGAAATTAGCAAGTACGAAACCAAGCTTGCCTTTGTCTGAAGAAGCAAGAGAAACTCTTGGTAAAGTTTTAGCTGAACAGGTAAGAAAGAGAGAGGTGAGACTGAAAAGATGGTGGGATGTACTAGCAGTAGGCTGATGCGATATATCGATATTTTCGATAAATATCGATATTTCAAAAATATCGATATTCGATTTTTCGCATATCGAAAATATCGAAAGTTTTAACTAGACAACTTAATCTCTTTTTTTCGGCAATTATTGTCCGGTAAAGTTTAGAAAACACGTGTATGACGGCAATTGCGAATTCAAGTAGCAAGCGCGTGGGCAATTTAAAAGTGTAAACAGAGTAAGTGTGATCACAGAAGATCACCACCCACACAAGTGGCAGTTGAGCGCTTGAAAACAATAACTGTGTGATGACTCATAAAGATGGAATCTGCACTACTTTGAATAATAATCTTAATGGCGCGTATCGGCGCAGGTTTAAAAACAAAGTATCAGTATGTCCGACGATATCTGGCGATTCCAGCAAGCAGTGTTCCAACTGAGAGACTTTTTAGCAAAGCGGGACGGATAGTAACGGCAAAGCGAGTACAGCTTAAGCCAAACAAGGCGAACATGTTAGTGTTTCTCGCAGAAAATTTATAAACAATCGTACGAACTGCGAATAAATCTTTAAACATTCATAAACTGTTGTAAATAAATCTTTTAATGTTTGACTAGTTTCATGCAACTTTGTTTTTTGCTGTTTGTGATGCGGTATACATGCAAGTTGACTAAACTACGTTTTCTAATTTGCATAATTCGATATAGTCGATATTATCCATATATTTTTTTTCGATATCGATATATCGATTTTTTTCAATATCGCATCAGCCTAACTAGCAGGCATGTAGCATGTGGTAACACCGACCCCACTAGTTGGTAAAACTGTAGGGGGAAACGTGATTTGCTGGTAAATTGATGAGATTGTTAATGTGAGAAAAATGAAGCCAGCGGAGATGACGAATTTGGAGTATACCACGATGGCCGTCACGGAAAATTGTACCGATTTTCGTAGCACGAAAAGAGACGAAAAAAGCCACATTACAAATATTTCTGCCATTGGTATTAAACAAAGAACACTGTAAAAGGTTTGGAAGTACTGTTTAATAAACGAGCAGGAGTGTTTTATCAGATATAAAGACACGAGGCGAAGCCGAGTGTTTTTATATCTGATAAAACACGAACTGTGAGTTTATTGAACGGCTTCAAAAACCAACCACTTGGTAAGTTTGTATTTTGAAGCGCCGCCATTAAAGTGGCCGAGCTTGAGAAGAATGAGTCGATGAAGCTTATGACGTCATAGACTCAATAACAACAATGAGCCTTTTGTTGACAACAACAATGATCTTTTGTTTTTATTGAGTCTATGACGTCATAAGTTCTCCTCAACTCATTCTTCTCAAACACGGCCAATTTAATGGCGGCGCTCCAAAATACAAACTTCGCACGTAAAATACCACCTTTTCTTCAACGAACTTTGAAATGAAACTTTACACGATTACTAACTACCATAACATCTTTAGGATTATGCAAAAACATTGCCAACAATATTTTCATCAGAGAACCACTTTAAAGCCCTAAT
>JAWNZC010000071.1:1572500-1632500 GCA_035771165.1 Paragorgia papillata
TTATTCACTCATGATTTATTCACTCATTCATTCTTTATTTATTCACTTATTAACTCATTTATTTATTCATTCATTTATTTATTCACTCCTTCATTTATTCACTCATTCATTTATTCACTCCTTTATGTACTCGTTCATTCACTCATTCGTTCATTCACTCATCTATTCACTCATTCACTCCTTTATTTATTCATTCACATAATCATTCACTCGTTCATTCATTCCTTTTTCCACTCATCCATTCATTTATTCACTCCTTTATTTACTCATTCATTCACACAATCATTCACTCGTTCATTCATTTATTCTTCTTTAGCAATTCCAGCACTGATCAAACTCGTACACGGCAACACAGCTGGTCTCAACAAGCTTGTGAATATATTTCGAAAAAAATGGACATTAGAAAGCAAGAAAGCTGACGCAATCTCAGAAGCTAACTGGGAAGAGCATTGCTTAATATCCAAACGTCAACTTGAGCGCAAAATCACATCAATTGCAAAGAAAGAAAAACGTCCAATGGCTCCCAAAGCACGCTGGTACGTTCACGACAGCGTATTGGATCGGTATAAAATAGAAAACAGTTCATTGAAAATAAATGGTTTGGTTGACCATCATATTGAAGAAATAACTTCCCCATTGAGAAAACTTGCTCCATCTACACCAACTATTAAACAATTCACCAAAAATGCAAAAAGTCTGTCTCCTGGACAAAATGGATCCATCCCTTTGGTATCTACACCATCTATTACCCCAAAAAGTGTGTCTCCTGGACAAAATCGATCCATCCCTCTGGTACTGACCACTGTGATGGAAGCGGAGTCAATGGATACGGGTCCAGTGTAAAATTAGATTTCAAGGAAATTAGGACATTTCTGTTTCTTGTACAAACTACTAATAAGAACTTTCAAAAAGAAAGTCTTGTTTTTGTTCCTTTGCAGCGATGGGACTGCGGTATTGATATTTTATCAAAATAATGTGAGCAAATTAATAAAAAATTCTAGTTAACTATATTTTCTTATATAGCATGTTCTCAGGATTTTGGGTGAAGGAAAATTCGAGTGTAGAATATATACATTTTAAGACCAGACCGGGACCAGTTGCGAAAAATGCAACTACACAGGCCTTGCGGCAGGAATTGAACCCACGACCTTGCGATTCTAGTGCAATGCTCTGACCACTGAGCCACGAATCGCAAGGTCGTGGGTTCAATTCCTGCTGGAAGGCCTGTGTGGTTGCATTGTTCGCAACTGGTCCCGGTCTGGTCTTACAATGTATATATTCTACACTCGAATTTTCCTTCACCCAAAATCCTGAGAACATGCTATGTAATCGAGTGAAATGCCCAATATTACTTATTATTATATTTCTTATATATTTCTTCTCAAACTCATTAATAATGCATGATTAATTAGCCAATCAATCAAAGCAAAATATTTGGTCATGTGTGTGTTTTGAAACCCAGTAAAGGTCACGCTAAATGAATTACTTGATTTATGGCTAAGCTTTTGACCTGTTGACTCAGTCATGATGATGGTCTCCGTCAACAAGTCGACTCAGACCCCGTTTACGCGATGCCGGTACAATTTGAAAACGGAACAAAATCATGCCGGTGTGTAAATACAGGCCAAAAAGTCTTGCGTTTACACGATGCCGGTACAATTTGAAAACGGAACAAAATCATGCCGGTGTGTAAATACAGGCCAAAAAGTCTTGCGTTTACACAGTGCCGGTATAATATAATGACGGATTAACATGTGACTATTCTCTTCCAATGAGAATTGAGAAGACTTTGTGAATACTGCTGACCCGAATACTGTGGTCGTATATATCGTGATTACCGTCATTAAAACTGTTACGGCACGGGCGTTTACACGATATCGGTTAGCGTTCCGTTTTCATTTCATGCCGTCAAGGAACCCGTCTTCATTTTGTGCCGTTTTCATGTCATTTTTGTGCCGGTCAGTCGTGTAAACGCAAGGCCTAAACGGCATGATTTTGTTCCGTTTTCAAATTGTACCGGCATCGTGTAAACGGGGTCTAAATCCCATATCACACGAGTGACATTAATTAACCATCTTAACCCATGACACCCAAAATTACATGAGAAGGGCTGATTGAAAGCAAGGTTGAAACACACTTCTGATAAACGATAAAATGCGTGGGGTTTTCAGTGAATGTTCATTGTGGATGAAAGCCATGCATATTTGCTGTTTAAATTAGCAGTGTTAATCCATAGTCAATCGAGATATGGTCTGGAAACCCAGCTAAAGTCTTTGGTCTATCTTTTTGTTCGCCTTTATGCATTTTTGTGCACGGTGCACGATCACTGAACACATTGTATTTTAGTATAATGAACGAATTATCCAATAGCACTGGACCAATGAGGGATGGCCCTTACTGGACCTCTAGGGATAACAGTTAGCTATTTAACTGATAGAGCTATCCAGTATAAATAAGATTAGTTTAGTTTAGTTTAGTTTAGTTTAGCAACGTTTCAGTTCAATCACTCAACCGTGCTATTTAAATATTAATAAACCTAAAACAAAGGATGTGCACGGTGTAAGGGTACGGTTCAACATAAAGTCACAGCTCATTATAGGCGCTTTGAAGTTTGCCGAGTTTCCAGACCATATCTCGATTGACTATGGCTAATCTCACTTGTATGCATAGCATGATAACTAGTTATCCGATAACTGTCATCGCATTCTTACGAGCATTTTTACCAACAATGAATTTTGGGTGTGTCACGGCATAACTTGACTTCTGATTAATCAAATAACGGTCCGTAAAAATGCATATCCGGATATTGCTTGCGTGAATTTCTAAGATTTTTACAGTAATTTTGATATATTTAATAAGTATCAAAAAATTTGGAGTAATTATATAATAAAGGTTTATTAAGCCCTAATCAAACGAGAACGCAAGTCATCGCAAGTTGGCAGTCAGAATTTCTGTGATGGTCGTTCGAACTCCCCAAATTAACAAAATAAAGGTTTCACGAGTGTTTTAAACAAGTTTTAACTTGTCACGGTACATGATATTTTCGGGAAACTATTCAGAGCGGCTGTCTGAGATAGCGTGACTGCCAACTTGCGATAACTTGCGTTCTCGTTTGATTAGGGCTTTAAGCTTCGTTTACTTGTTCTGTGCGGGAAAATATCAGATCTCGGTCTTTTTTGTACGAAGCTCGCCTGCCGCTCGGTCCGCACTGTCAAGACCTCGGTGTGATATTTTCCCGCTAATAATCTCTCGATATTCTACAGTAATTCCCACAAACAACTCTAGGTTAGGACCAACTGATCTCTATATAACTGGATTGCTCATCCTGAAGCAAGCGGAGATGACGAATTTGGACTGTACCAAGATGGCCGCCACGGAAAATTGTATGTTTTCGTAGCACGAAGAGACGAAAAAAGCCACATTAAAAATATTTCTGCCATTGGTATGAAACAAAGAACACTGTAAAAGATCTAGAAGCTTAGTTTTTGCAATTTGTTGGTATTATTTAGCAGCAAAACGTGTTGTTTTTTTATACTCTGCCCGTTAATCGATAAACTTGCCTATACCACAAAACTCGTAAAAACCAACGAAATCAATCAATATTATCATTATAAAACTATCTATATACCTTTGGTATTAAAGCATAAGTCTTTACAAAGCCTTGAAGTATGTAGTTGACAATTTCGGACTGTATTTGCTTGTATTTTCCTTCTGTTTTTCGGTAGTAAACAGTAAACCGCCATTTGAGAATTGTTTTACGGCTTTTCCGACTCCCCCCGCCCCCCGGTAAACTCTTACTACTCTTAAGCCCGCAAGGTACACTGGACCTGGAGTACCAATATGGCCGCCAGTACATGGCTTCAAAATGTTAACTGCTGACCATAAAGGACGCCAGCAATCCAGTTGTATAGAGATCGCGTGGTTAGGACTCTAGTTTAATGTACTTGTTATATTTGTTAAAGTGCCTTGAAACGAAAATTAAGTTTGTCTTATTTGAAAGAACACTTAAAATGATAGAGTGACATCTTTTGAAGTTTTTCTTTTCCTTGCTTCGTTCTCGAGATATTTCAGTTTGTACGATATGCAAATTAAACATTTTAACGTCACATGTGCATAATGAGTTATTGAAAAAAGTTATATATCTTTGCTATTATCAAACCAAAATAATTCGAGGGAATCATGTGCGTGTGTTTCGCCTAGAATAGATTTTCAAATTATTCTATTTGACAATAGCAAAGATATACAACGTTTTTCGATAACTCATTATGCACGTGCGACGTCGCAACATGCGACAGTTACATCAAAAAAACTGAAATATCTCCAGAACGAAGCAAGGAAAGGAAAAACTGCAAAAGATGTTACTCTATCATTTTAAGTGTTCTTTCAAATAAGACAAACTTCATTTCCGTTTCATGGGCACTTTAAACTAGGTCTCAAGCCATTTATTTTCAAGAAATGGTGCAAGTGTAATCTGGAAGTGATCTATTGTCTACCATTTTTAAACTAGAACTTTAATTAAGAACAAAATTTGGCAGCATTGTAGAACGTTAGTAGCCTTAGAGGGTGTTCATATGGAGGCAAGCCAGCCCAGGTACCCGAGATGATTTTTATTGTGTTTACATGAGAAGGGTTAGCTCGCCTATAGCCGGGCTGGCTTGCTTGTTGTGCTTAAAGTGCCTATGCAATGGTTGGGGATTTTACATATTTAGGATATTTGGAACCTTCTTAGAAGATTCGTAATATATCTTCCTTTTCTAAAATTTCATCTTCATGGACTTTTTGGCTGTTAAAGTTGACGGAAGTGACGTCAACGGAGGAATCTGCAAAGTGGTTTCATATAGACAAATTCCTCTTTTGACGTCACTTCCGTCAACTTTAACAGCAAAAAAGTCCACGAAGATGAAATTTTAGAAAAGGAAGATATATTACAAATCTTCTCAGAAGGTTCCAAATATCCTAAATATGTAAAATCCCCAACCATTGCATAGGCACTTTAATTGCGTAAGTTATCAGTTCTGGTAAGACACGAAGTCTCATTGTTTTAAATATGAACTTGTACATGAACAAGCAGAACGTGTGAATTGTTAATATCTCGAAAAAAAGCTGGTAAAAACAAATTTTGTCGCGTGTGCGAGGCTTTGAATGCTAGCCCGGTTTATCGTATTTACATGGGGAAAAAACAGCCTGGGTTACCGAGATCTCGGTCCCACAAAGCGAGAACTCGGCTAGGCGGGCTGGCTTGACTCGCATATAAACACAAGATGAAAATGAACAAGACATAACAGCACAAACACGATCTAGTTTGGGCTCGCGTCCATATGAACACCCTGATCATCATCAAAATAAACTCTTTTTTTTTCTCAACCAGAAAGAAATTATTTTTACTTTCTACACTATATTTACAGAAGAAAGAAACAATCAAAATACGAAATCTTGTCCATGGTAAACTCTTTTTTTATCAGTTGTCTACATCACTTTTGGTACCGTTTAAACTAAGACGACATATAGGACACGAGTCATGCTGTTGAAAAAATAGAAAATAGAATTGAAATTTTATTGCATTGTACTAGAATTGCATGTATTCAGCTATGGAATAAGTTGCACTATTAGAACTGTATTGTATTGCATTGTATTGTACCATATTGTATCGTATCGTTACTATCGTATCATATTGTGTTGTGTCGTATGATATCGTATCGTATTGTGTTGTATTGTATCGTATCGTATTGCGTGATATTGTATCATATTATATGGTATCGTTGTATTGCACTGCATTGCACCGCACCGCACCGCACCGCACCGCACCGCACCGCACCGCACCGCACCGCACCGCACCGCACCGCACCGCATTGCTTTGTATTGTATTGTATTGTATTGTTTTGTATTGTATTGTATTGCATTGCATTGCATTGCATTGCATTGCATTGCATTGCATTGCATTGTATTGTATTGTATTGTATTACATTGTATCGTATTGTATTGTATTACATTGTATTTGTATCGCATCGCATCGCATCGCATCGCATCGCATCGCATCGCATCGCGTAGTGTCGTGTCGTGTCGTGTCGTGTCGTGTCGTGTCGTGTCGTGTCGTATAGTATAGTATAGTATAGTATAGTATAGTATAGTACAGTACAGTACAGTACAGTACAGTACAGTACAGTACAGTACAGTACAGTACAGTACTGTATTGTATTGTATTGTATTGTATTGTATTGTATTGTATTGTATTGTGTTTTATACAGACAGACCTTTTCAAGCCATGGAGTTATGCACATTTCGTGAAAATAATGTTTACAGGGTAATTTCTTTACATCTTCATCCACAATAAACGATTCTTTACAAACTGGACACTCTAAATTCATATCTGTTAAAAAGATAAAAATTACAACTATACGATAACTATTTACAAAACGTTTTCTTGATTTTTTGATGTTGGAACTTTAACCCATTGCTGCCTGAGCTGGCCAAAAACGACCCATTTATTGTTTTAAATACTCTGTCTAACACTAAATGATTTTACTCATGAAAGAGAGAACCATCAGACGTCCTAGGCAGCAATGGGTTAATCTAATGACATGAACTTGATCCTCAAGGCTCTTCTCTCGGCAAGAGTTCAAAAATGTTGCTAAAAATTCGCATTTTAAATATCGAACTTCACATAATATGAAGTTCTATTGAAAGTCAGAACAACTAACTTTAAGTAAACTTCATGTTATGTGAAGTTCGATATTTAAAATGCGAATTTTTAGCAATTTGCCAAGGAGTCGCCGTGTATCGTTAGCTATAGTCAACATTGCAATGTTGCTGTCAATATTGCAAGGTCGCGCGGGAAAGAACATCCGGTTTAAAGTGCACATGAAACGAAAATTAGTTTGTCTTATTTGAAAGAACACTTAAAATGATAGAGTAACATCTTTTGCAGTTTTTCGTTTCCTTGCTTCGTTCTTGAGATATTTCAGTTTGTTTGATACGTGAATTAAACATTTTGACGTCGAACGTGCATACCGTAATTATTCGAATAAACGCCTCCCTCGAATAAACGCCGCCCTCGAATAAACGCCGCAGGGACAAGCAAAAATATTATTAAACGCCGCCCTCGAATAAACGCCGCACCTGAAGCGCCAAAAATTTAATAAACGCCGCGGCGTTTATTCGGTACTTATGTACTGAAGAATACACGTCTTCCGATGTTGAAGAGGCATGCCCTATTATTCAGCTGTTAGACTCGGACCACGAAGGAGACAGTGACATTGAAATAGAATGAAACTTAGTCATTATATAAGACAGTGAACAGTTCAATTTTCATATATATTTATATATATTTAAAAGACATGAATTTTATTCTTAGTTTTTTAATAAATTCACAGTTGTTGTTACAAAATTTGCAATAAACGCCGCCCTCGAATAAACGCCGCACCTGAAGCGCCAAAAATTTAATAAACGCCGCGGCGTTTATTCGAATAATTACGGTAATGAGTTATCGAAAAACGTTATATATCTTTGCTATTGTCAAATATAATCACTTAAGAATCTATATGTTCAGTGTTCTGGGCGAAACATACGCACGTGCTTCCTTCGAATTATTTTGGTTTGATAATAGCAAAGATATTAGCCTGTGTACCAGAGGCTCTGAGTTTGTGTTTGGGAGAGGGAGAGCCTCTGGTCTCGTGAGCTTCAAATCTCACTTTGGCAAGTTCAATATTTGAACTCGGTTTTTGATTGGCCTAAATTTCTGAAAGCGTTACTATTGGTTAATCAAAGCAAGTCACGCGTGACCGTGAGTAATTAAAAATATTAAAAACTTAAACCATACACCTCTGAGTCTCGGATTGCCGTTTCAGCTCACTGAAATACCAAAGCGAAAGTCTAGTTTTTGTGAACAGAGGAAGTCCGATAATTATTCTTTCCACAGTGAGTTGGAATTGCGATAAAATCCATAGTTTCCTTATCGAAAACGAAGTAACGAACGAGTGTGCCAGACAGCGTGCTTTACTTCCTGTCGAGGACTTTGAACAATCGTAACATAGCAACGTGCGCTTCAAATTTCACTCAACCGTGAGAATAATCAACAGGAAGTAACTCACCAAAGTGAGATTTGAAGCTCGCGAGACCAGAGGCTCTCCCTCTCCCAAACACAAACTCAGAGCCTCTGGTACCCAGGGTGAACACACGCACATGCTTCCTTCGAATTATTTTGGGTTGATAATAGCAAAGATATATAACTTTTCTCAATTACTCATTATGCAAATGTGACGTCAAAATGTTTAATTTGCATATCAAACAAACTGAAATATCTCAAGAACGAAGCAAGGAAACGAAAAACTTCAAAAGATGTTACTCTATAATTTTAAGTGTTCTTTCAAATAAGACAAACTTAATTTTCGTTTCATGGGCACTTTAACTTAAAAGTTTCTCTACACTCACCAACATTGCTCTGTGTTATTTTTACTGTTGGTAAAGCCACTATTTTCTCTCTCTCAGCAGGCGGAGGACCAGATCCTTCCATCTGCTCCAACAACTACAAATAATAATTTTAAACACAAAATTAATGTAATTATAAAATAAAAATATATATATACGGTGTATATAAAAATGTGGAAGAAAATAAGTCTATTGTTTTGCGAGCAGAATTTGAAATTCTTACGCGAGTTATAATTGAATCCAATCCCGTCCCACCCCAAGCATAGTCGCCAGGGTTACCATGAATGTGAAATAAATTTCTAGAAAAGAGATTACAAGTCAAAAATACATTAAAGTGCCCATGCAACGAAATTTTCAAGTTGGAGAAAATAACGTTAAAGGCAATAATAGCACTAAAAATTAAGTTGGTCTAATTTGAAAGAACTCATAAAATTGTAATAGAACATCCTTTACAACTTTTTCGTATCTCTCTTCGTTTTCAAGATATTTCAATTTGTCTGATATGTAAATGAGATGGTCTCTGACGTCAGGTGTGGGGTAAAATATTTTCACATGTAGCAAAACCAGTTATATCTCTAAGTTTGTTCAGCGAAATCATTTGAAACTGTGCACATAAAAACTCCTTGCGACGCTGAACATTTCATGTTAGATATGTAAGTGATCTTGCTCTGTATGAAAATATTTTACCCCACTCCTGACGTCAGAGACCATCTCATTTACATATCAAACAAATTGAAATATATCGTTTCTCCGTTTATTAGAGACAAATCGATATTTATATAATGTAGGCCTTTCAAATTACGTTTTCCTTGGTCATATTTCGACCATCTCTAGATCTTATTTGCCAGCTGAAAGAGTACGATGAAGATTTGAATGCTGACTGCGACACGAGCTTTGACGGTGAGTTTGAATAATAGGCCCTCTTCGGAATGACAGGATAAATGGTTTAAACCAAGGATTAGTATATGTTTGTGAAAATTGTTCGTCTAGGTTAGTGTAGTCTTGAGAAAGACTGGTGTTGATGTTTTAATAGTGAGTGATGTTTCGCCGGCCTCAGCGGCGGTCATCGTCAGAGTCAAGTGAAATGTTTCTGTTAGGTTCGCCTTACATGTTCTTGAGGACAAGAGAGTTTGTTAGCCAAAAATGCACAATAAAGTTCGATGAAATGGTCTTTCTTCAGCATCTAGAATTTTTGCATTGCCATTTTGAATGTGTAATCTGCCAGTCGTTATTTTTTCTCTCCCCTTCCCAGATCCCCTTGCGAGTTTAGCCTAGCAGCGTACGATATAACGACTGGGGCCGAGTCTGATGGAAACCGCTGACGCAACGATCGCTACGATAGAAAATGTTCTATCTCAGCGATCGTGGCGATCGTTGCATTTTATATGGAAACGGTGATTTTGCAATCTCAGCGATCTTGGCGATCAGTGTGCATCCCAGCGGACCATTAAAACAATGGCCGCGATCAACCATGGCCGCCTTAAGGCCTGGCCAAACGCTTTCAACATTTCATTCAACATCGTTCAACATTGTTGAATTCAACATGTTGAAAGCGTTTGGCCACCCCTGTTGAATGATGTTGAACGTTGTTGAATGGTGCATGTTGAATGATGTTGAACGAAATTTGAACATGTTCAAATTTTCGTTCAACACGCGTTCAACATTTCTATTGTTCTCAAAATGTTGAAAGGTGTTGAACGCATTTAGCTACATTTCATTCAACTTTGTTGAACAGAGACATGCGCCGTGCGGGATATTGTCGATTCCAGCTTTTGTGGTAGCCCGCGTTCAATTAATTGTCATTCATGAATGTTGAACGATGTTGAATTCATTTGGCCACTCGTGCTTTCAACATTATTCTCACACATCGTTCAACAATGTTGAATGCGATGTTGAAAGCGTTTGGCCAGGCCTTTAGCGATCATACGGAAACAGCGACATAATTGTTGATCGTTGCGATCGCCGAGCTAATTTTTGAGCGATCGTGGCGATTATATGGAAACCAGGCTTTAAGTTACCCTAGGTTCAGAAAAGTTACGCTATACATTTTATCAGTTACGTTGTATACACGTTCCGAGAAGTTACGCTGCATACGTTCTGAAAATTATGCTTCGTTCTAAGAAGTTATACAGTAACGTTCAGAAACGTTTTCGCCACGAATGCCATGGGAAAAGTTTAATCTTGAAATGACACAAGACTCCTAATGTTTTAACTCCTAATGTTTTAAAATACTTCAATATTAAAACTTACAATAATCCTGGATTTCCTGGGGAAGATTCTGATCCACCAGCTTGAACTGCAACTAGAATTTGAAATTTATTTCTCGTGTTGACCAAGATATCCCACTCGATCGCTTTGCTCACTCGTGAGATATCCTAGTCAACACTCGAAATACTGTCATATTTCCACACATCCATGTATTATTATTTATTATATATACATAAAGAAATATTTCTATAACACAATACTGTTATTTACTTACACTGACCTTCAAAGCCAAAAATTCGCATAATTCTGAAAAGAAAGAAGATAAATATAAAAAGCACTCAATACTTACAGATAAGATAGTGGGTTTAATGTCATTGACGTTGTTATAACTACAGTAATTAGCATCTTACTGATCTAAAGCTGTAAAGTGTCCGTAATGTTCTTGTGGAAAACCAGAAGATCGATTTGAAGCTCTGACACGAAGTCGTCGTGGTCTGTGTGCCCTTCCAGCAGGCATTTCTTGAAAAAATAGATTAATGAACGAGTGAGGAAGAAGTGAGAAAGGGAGGGAGTGAGGGAGCGAGGGAGTGAGGGAGTGAGGGAGTGTGTGAGTGAGACACAGAATAGAAATACAACCAGAAGTCTAACTCCCATCGGAACCTTTGAAGTTTATGTCCTCGCGCATGTCGCCTCGCGCATCTTGATTCCTCGCCATCCTACGCCATCCTACGCAATCTTGGCAAGTTCCCCCGGCAGTTTGGATCTTCAAAAGAGGGTTAAAACTGCCGGGGAAACTTGCCAGGATTACGTAGGATGGCGTAGGACATTGCGTAGGATGGTGTAAAATATTGTGCCTGCGCATTGACGAAATGCGGACAAGTTGTCGCTTGAGTTGGACTTCTGGTTGTATTTCTATTCTGTGGAGTGAGAGTGAGTGGAGTGAGTGAGTGGGCAAGTGAGTGACTGAGTGAATAAAGCAATTTTTGAACATAATTCTAATTCTAATTACCATTTGCTCTTCCTGCTTCAAAATTTCTTCGAAAAATATTTGAATACCTATGCTAAAAAATTAAATGAAGCCAATTGTTATTACATTTTTACTGGTATTATAGTCAAACTGGATGTTGTCTTGCATACGACTAACTACTTAATAACCTCGACCATTCGGTCTTTACGGTAAAATATTAAACCGAGGTCTTGCTGTATTGACCGAGCGATAGCGAGGTTAATACGTTCAAGGCCGAGCTTTAATATTTTACTGTAAAGACCGAACAGTCGAGGTTATTAAGTAGTTTATTATATGGCACTTTTTATTTCAAAATCAATCTTGTATTTCTTGGTCTTCGCTTGCTTTAACTTCGTCAAAACACCGAACTAGCGTTATTTTCTGCAGTTTGTTTCTCGTCTGGATACTAGAATTTACTTTTATAATGTTCATCGTCGTCTATTTCATCTATTTTCACCGTTTTTCGGCAATAAAAGTTTCTTATTAGGATTTTTTGTTTGTTTCCAATCGTAGGGCATTAACAACTTTCATAATGCTCGTGGGCATTACGGAGAAATCTCACCCCGTCAGCAACCAATCACAGCGCGTGATTTTACTGGAAGTAATCCGTGCCATATAATAATTTGCAATATTGATACGCTGACATTGTAATTTTGATTCAATCAGCAACTTATCACAATTCACAATTCCTCGACGGATTGCTTTTATTAAAATATTGGTTTTAAACATCGAACAACACATAAATGTGATGTTATACTTGAAGGTAATGGCTCTAACTTTATGTAGAATTTCACATTATCCAAAGTTTGGCATTTAAAACGATTTTTTAGGGCAACCCATGAAAATACTCCGTCGAGTAACCTAATTTTATTACGGTAACCAAGAGCCACAAGGCATCTTATATTTTTTTTCAAATAACAAATTTTATTTAAAATGTTATTTACCTCATCAGGCATAACATCAAATAAATCATTTCCATCTTCAACATCATCTACATCCATGCTTCTATAAAAATATATATTTTAATAATTATTCATTACACTTTAACCCATTCCTTCCTAAGGCCACACCAATTTTACTTTGTGTTTTACGGGCACGCCGATGCTAAAAATCAGGAAAACAGAATAAAAATAAAATTGAAAATTTATCCTTTTATTTTTAAAATAAAAAGTCAAGAATCCGAAATAATAAAAATCAATGGTTTTGTTCTTGCTGAAGCTCACTTTTTATGGCTGAAATGACTTGTCAAAACACGCTGAATTGCTGAGGTTTTGCACTTTTGGTTTTAATAATATTGTTTGGATCGTATTTTGAGCAATATTCATGAACCAGAACCCGGCAGACTTTAGGCAAAACTTTAGGCTCCAGTCCTCTAATATGGAATTATGGGCATGCGCAAAACATGGCCGATCCACAAGACGCTCTCACGTGTGCTTTCATCAAGCTGCAGCTCGCTCTTTATGTAAATATCTTGGATGTGCCGTGATGGCGGGCCTACCAGATTGTGCGTGGTTCTCTGTTAGTACATCCACAGATCCCGTAAACACTGCAAAATTTGTCTTGCTAACTCTTGTGTCTTATTGATCTGAATCAGTTAGGCAATGGCTAATCTATTATATCAATACATTGTACTATGTTGCTTTATAAATCCTTTCTTGTGATATATAGATTTCTTGTGATAAATTTGAACATTCCTGAATCATCACTATAATTTATTTTATTTTTTTTCCCCTCCTCCGATCCTGAAAAAAGAGGATTTCTGCCCGCAAAACACAAAATAAAATTGGTGTGGCCTAAGGCACCATTATTTTTATAATGACATATTTCTTATAATCTATTTTAGCACTTACTCATCACCATTCACTTCTTCGATAAAACCCAAGTGGCACTCAGGACATGTAAACTCCTAAAATTATGCAAAACTATGAATTAACATAATTAATAATAATATAAGTGTTATTTTCTGCTGGCTGAGGAACGAAAGAAGCAGAAAATATTTTCTCACACGCTGCTGGGGGCCCGATTATTAATCGGGTGGTGCGGGTTAAGTATAAGCACATTTTGTTGTTACGTTCGCCATTGCTTGACACAAACACCCACCCACCCTACCCTGTTAAGACTGAGTAGACTATTGTAATAGCTTACTATATGGATTGACCGCTAAAGACCTTGATAAATTTCAGAGACTTCAAAACTCTGCAGCTAGACTTGTTACTAGGATTAAGATCAGAGATCATATAACACCGGTACTGAAATCCCTTCACTGGCTTCCTGTTAAGCATAGAATAACATTTAAGATCTTACTAGCCGTCTATAAGATTGTTAGTAATCGCGCGCCTGCATATCTCCCTGACTTGCTGGAACCTTATGTTCCAAAGCGTTCTCTGCACTCAGCGTCTCAGCTGGGCCTATTAACTGTTCCCCAGTCTGCCACCATTACCTATGGAGACAGGGCCTTTTCCGTCTTAGCTCCTAATTAGTTATGGAACTACCTACCAGCTACCATTAGAAATGCTAGCTCTGTAATATCATTCAAATCTCAAGTCAAAAGATATTTATTTAAGGAAGCTTTCTGCTGTTGACCTCTTCTTTTATCATATCTGTACTATTAGTAGTAGTAGGATTTTCTTTTAATCATTCTTCACATTTGTAATTTAGATTATTGACATACATGTATTTAGCTCTTTTTAAACTTTGTAAACGCATCGAGATGTATGTAAGATGCGTACTAAAAACAGTTATTATATTTTATATTATATATATATATATTTTTTTTTTTTTTTTATTTTATATTTTTAAGACTGAGTGTAATTTAATATTGTACAAAGTACTGGACTTTAGCTTTTTGATAGTTTTTTCTTGTGGTGTTCTAGTTAGGGTGAAATATGTTCCAGTAATTTAATGTGTAGCTGTAATAGCTGGAAGTGATTGGTAATAAAATGTCAAGCTTGCGGCGGATGGTTGCAGCAGCTCCCAGCTGTGTGTGAGAATACTGACTTATACGTGTTACTGTCAGTGGCATAACACTCATTGGGTAGGGTTAGGGCGAGAACTAAGGGCCCCCGACAGTTGGGGGCCCCCCAGCCCACCGCAGCCACACCCCATGTCAGTCAAATCATGACAACAAGGGCCCCCACACCAAATATGCCTAAGGGCCCCGTCTTCCTCCGTTACGCCACTGGTTACTGTATTGGGTTTCAGTCAAACTGGATGTTCTTTCCCGCGCGACCTTGCAATATTGATAGCAACATTCCACTTAGCAAGTTGCTAAAAATTCGCATTTTAAGTATCAAACTTCACATAATATGAAGTTCTATTGAAAGTCAGAACAATTAACTCTAAGTAAACTTCATGTTATGTGAACTTTGATATTTAAAATGCAAATTTTTAGCAACTTCAGGGTTCTGCCTGAAGCAGAGCCTGCCTGTTGCGGCAGCGCCTGGCACTCACGCCAAAACAGACCCTTCCACCTGGCACTCGAAATATGCAATAAGAAAACCCCATGTGTAACTTGTATTTTTTATATATCTTTTAATTAATATACATCATTTTGTATTTTTTTGTCCTTGGTGAGTTTTTTTTTTATTGAAACAATATTATTTGGTGAAATTCAGCACCACAACGTACACAATATTAGCTACTAGACTTGTGATTCGGTGAAATACGATATTCCTTCAAAGCCAGTTTGGATTGTCTGATACTTGGGTAGAGCCATCACTTCGCACTTTGTTTATTAATGCCTGTAAGATGATACACCGGCGTTGGTAGTCGTAGAACATACGCAGGAAACCTTGCCCTAGCTTTACGTAGAGAATTCATCATGCTGTATATTCTAGCATGCCCTAGCATGTATATAAATATATAATAAATAAGTACTTAATACTTATAGTAATATTTAGTCTGACAAAATTGTGAGACACATGATGTAAAGGATTGTGAATTTCACTTGCTCACATTTGGAAAATATCATTTTCAGATTACCGTACTAATTTTCACATATTCTCAGGGGGGGGGGGGGGGTTTGGGACCCCGGGCCTGTATGTACCCGGCACTCACATGCTCCTGGGTAGAACCCTGCAACTTGCCAAGGAGTCACAGTGTATCGTTAGCTAGTCAACATTGCAATGTTGCTGTCAATATTGCAAAGTTATGCGGTAAAGAACATCCAATTTGACTGTAATTGTTTGTATGTAGCTTAAAGGGGATTGGCATTAAAAATTAAGTTTGTCTAATTTGAAAGAACTCATAAAATTGTAATAGAAGATCCTTTACAACTTTTTCGTATCTTTCTGCGTTTTTCAAGATATTTCAATTTGTTTGATATGTAAATGAGATGGTCTCTGACGTCAGGAGTGGGGTAAAATATTTTCATACAGAGCAAAATCACTTACATATCTAACAAGAAATGTTCAGCGTCGTAAGGAGTTTTTATGTGCACAGTTTCAAATGATTTCACTGAACAAACTTAGAGATATAACTGGTTTTGCTACATGTGAAAATACTTTACCCCACACCTGACGTCAGAGACCATCTCATTTACAAATCAAACAAATTGAAATATCTTGAAAACGAAGAGATACGAAAAAGTTGTAAAGGATGTTCTATTACAATTTTATGAGTTCTTTCAAATTACACAAACTTAATTTTTAGTGCTATTGCCCTTTAACTCCGAAATACGGAATTTTCTGTACTTTATTACTATTAACCGTGGTCTAACGCCAGACAATTTTACTTGTTGATGGGAGAGCACCTGGAAAGTTGGCAGTGATAGGGTTAACCCATCTCTTTAACACTTTCACTAGTCCCAAATATGGTATTTTCTGTACTTTATTATGATAAAATAAAAATGCCTAAACATTCAAATATACTGAAAATTAGGGTTACAATATGGAAAATAATAGGGATGTTAGAATTTCAGTTACCCGGGGTGATTTTTTCCGATGTAAACACAATTGACTAGGCTACCCAGGCTGGCATTAAAAGCCTCGTAGACGCGACAAAATTTGTTTTTATCAGCTTTTTTCAACATATTAACAATTCACAAGTTCTGCTTGTTTATGTACATTTAAAACAATGAGACTTTGTGTCTTATCAGAACTGATAAATTACACAATTAGCACAACAAGCAAGACAGCCAAGCTAGCCCTTCTCGTGTAAACACAATAAAAATCATCTGGCTTACCTCCATTTAAACAGCCTCTTAGAAATAGCATATCAAATATCAGTTTAACAATACATGTACAGTAATCAAGAAAGACCATTTTTGTAAACAGTTTGCAATGATAAGAAACAGTTCACTTTTTCATAGAGTATACCACATTTAAGAATGTTCTAAATTTTATAGAGAAGAACCCTATTTTCTAAACGACATTTAGGAAAAGCTTTGACGATATCTACAGAGGCATTGAGATTACGTTTCTAGCGTTTATATGGCGAGATGTATAAAATATGCATCATTATCATCAAACACATTATATTTACTGAGTAAGTAATCACTGTTATGTAAGCTTGGCGTTTCAGATTTAAAAACGCAAAAGAAAACACCCATTATAAACATCTAAACATTTGAAGTTCATAATAAAGCCCCCTAAAATCAAATCACTCGTCATCTCGTCCTGTAGCGACGGATTTAATACAATTTAGGAAGACAGTAGCACACCAAAGGGTTGAGAAAAGGAAGTGTAAAACTGAAAGTAAGAAGAGTTTACACGCGAATCAAACTCCTAATTCTTGGCTAAATAGATAAAGATAATAAATAACAACGTACTGGTATACTCGGCGATATATTTGACTCGCAGCTATGACAATAATATCGATGATTTGTTGCGTTTTCCACAGCAGCAGCCATTTTCTTCAAACCAAATCAGTTGGAAAGAGGATCGGATGATAAAAAAGAAGACGTCACAAACCCACAAAGCTATTACTATTTTCCATCCACCAAAAGGTCATACTTAATTTGACGACACACGTACGTACGTTTCACAGCTAAGCGGAAACTGCGATCGAAGTTTACTAAGGCCAAACGGCATTGTTTCTTCGTGTAAACGTCGCGTTATGGGGTTTGTAACGAAAAAGCCTGCCTCAGAAACAGTAAACAAATATCTTGGCCACGAAGGTCCCTTTTAGGAAAATGCCCCATCCACGGGAAAATCCTTATGTGGTGACGAAAATCTTTTTATAGTTCCTATCAAAATTTTCCATATTATATTTAAACAAAGCGAAAACAGAAATGTGTTGTATTTTAACTAGTTTTTATGACATTTTATGACCTTCAGTCTTAAAAATCACCCCTCAGAATGCAGGAAATGGCATTTCCGAGAATCTAAATTTTAAAAATTTCCGGGAGGGCATGCCCCCGGACCCCCCTAGAAGAATCCCTTTTTCGGAACTGCCCCCCCACCCCCACCCCCGACGGGAAAATCCTTAAAAAAGGGCCTGATCGATAAAGCACTGTATGTGGAGTTCTTAGTTTCACTTGACGAAGATTTAATTGTGTATAAGGATGAGTTATAAATATGCCCACATTTGCTTTGAAAATTTGGTGCTCGTTTCAATCGTTTGGCCTTAGTAACGTTAGTTTCCGCTTAGCAACATGTTAGTTTCCCGCGTGAAACGTGTGTCGTCAAATTACGTGTGTCCAAGCTCAAACCGGAATCGTATTAATTATCTGTGGCACTTGCTGTAATGACGTCACTTGTGGGTTGGGCATTCCGCGAGCGGAACCATACTTAGAACTTGTCTTCCGTGTAAATAGGCGGAACCGTACTAATTCCAGACCAGTTCCGAATTCGTCCGGTACCGTGTAAACGGTCTGAGACGTGCGTCACGCGAGTTTAATACTTCATGCTTTTGGCATATTTTATATAAATATATTCTTATATAAATATTTATCCGATCATAACATCAGTCGTTGCTAAAGACCTTGGCAGTTTACCATCTTTTCCACTTTGCTTTTCCCATCTGTTTGTCTGTCTGTTGTCTATTTGTGTATGTCTGTCTGTCTGTTTGTGCTTGCTTGTTTGTCTGTCTGTCTGTCTGTCTGTCTGTCTGTCTGTCTGTCTGTCTGTCTGTCTGTCTGTCTGTCTGTCTGTCTGTCTGTCTGTCTGTCTGTCTGTCTGTCTGTCTGTCTGTCTGTCTGTCTGTCTGTCTGTGCTTGCTTTTCTGTGCTTGCTTGTCTGTCTGTCTGTCGGTCTGTGCTTGCTTAATTGTCTGTGCTTGCTTGTCTGTCGGTCGGTTGGTGTTGGCCTGTCTGTCTGTGCTTGCTTACTTGTCTGTCTGTGTTGGCTTGCTTGTCTGTCTGTTTGTGCATGCTTGTCTGTCTGTCTGTCTGTCTGTCTGTCTGTCTGTCTGTCTGTCTATCTGTCTGTGCTCGTCTGTCTGTGTTGGCTTGCTTGTCTGTCTGTTTGTGCTTGCTTGTCTGTGCTTGCTTGCTTGTCTGTCTGTTTGTGCTTGCTTGCTTGCTTGCCTGTCTGTCTGTCTGTCTGTCTGTCTGTGTTGGCTTGCTTGTCTGTCTGTCTGTCTGTCTGTCTGTCTGTCTGTCTGTCTGTCTGTCTGTCTGTCTGTCTGTCTGTCTGTCTGTCTGTCTGTCTGTCTGTCTGTCTGTCTGTCTGTCTGTCTGTCTGTCTGTCTGTCTGCCTGTGTGTCTGGGCTTGCTTGTCTGTGCTTGCTTGTCTGCGCTTGCTTGTCTGTCGGTTGGTCGGTGTTGGCTTGTCTGTCTGTCTGTCTGTCTGTCTGTCTGTCTGTCTGTCGGTCTGTGTTGGCTTGTCTGTCTGTTTGTCTGTCTGGAAGAATATAGATAACTGCACAAGAATACGTTTATGTGTGTTAAAAACGTGCTTAGATTCATCTAAGCATGTAAAAACAATCACATAGAAATTGGCCCACAAAAACAAAGTGCAGAATAGCCTTCAGCGGTAACATGTGACAAAAACAAAATTTCTCTACATTTGTTTAATAAAATCTTCCATTAAAACGCTAAAATATATACAAAAAGTTCTTTTTTACACAACAACGCAACTGGAATAGCCGCAAGATTTACAAATAACAGTCCTTAGTCTGTAGCTCAAACAACTAACTCAGATTATGTTTACACAATGGCAGTACGTTCGCAAAAATTCTCATAAATTCTTGAAATAATTCTTGTAAACTCGTCACATAATTCCATGAGCCAGTTTTCGAACCATGCTTCAACGATATACTACAGTAGTCCATATTTCTATAGTCACCAGCGGTACACCTAACAAAATGTTTCTTAATGGACCTTTATCAACTCAACAACAAACACTAAAGTACTGTTTGCTGGAATACTTGACCCCACCGGCTTTGAACTATATCTAGATAATGTTAAACAGGCATTAGTATTACAGTCAGAATGGAAATACCTTCCCGCTTCCGCTTCTGTAGTTCGTTGCGTAATAACTACTTATTGACCGAGCGTGAGGTCTGTACTAGTGAAATATCGGACCGATGTTTTTTTAATACGGACCGAGACGAGCGCAGCGAGTTGAGGTCTGTGCAAAAAACAGAGGTCCGATATTCCACTAGTACAGACCGAACAAGCGAGGTCCATAAGTAGTTTATTATATGGCCATAAATGTTGTGAACGTTCTGTGAAAACTCGACCCATCTTTCTTGCGAACTAAACGAAAATGGCAGACATTTTCCCATTTTTAAAGTACTTTCCGTTGAGCTAGAATCCTGAAATTTCTACCCCAAATAGTATTTTTCAATTGCTTTTGTTTGACATATTGCTCAAGATCGTACGTTAAGTAGTTGAATAAGAAGTCATCTGAAATTCTAATACTTGTGAGAAGTAAATGTTATATTATTACGAACAATGTTATGAACGTTTTGAACATTTAAAAAACTTTCACAAAACGTGGAAACTCGAACTATACATCAAACGAAAGCTTATAAAATTTCTAACAACATACCTGCCCGATATACAGTGTGTATCAAAAAAATTCGAACCCTTAGAAAATGAATTAGCATTCTTTTCAAACAACCTATTGTAGTAGTTTGAAAGCCCTAAAAGCGCTGCGTTATAAATTAATCAGCACATAAGTTAAACGAAGCGAAAAAGCTTTTAAATACTTTCACCATGCATACACTTCAAGTTATCTTAATTTCCCAGGTGTATAAGACCGTGTGTTTTACGCATCTGTGGGTTCAGCGAAGTGCTTAGGGCTTTCAAACTACTACAATAGGTTGTTTGAAAAGAATGCTAATTCATTTTCTAAGGGTTCGAATTTTTTTGATACACACTGTATTTCAACAATGAGTAGTTCTGAAATTATAATCCATCTTGTTGCATATGCTGACATGACTGCCATTTTGTTTATAAAACTTACGGGCCCGAATGGCAGATTCCGCTCTGAGCGGGCGGATACGGGAAATATCCGACCGCTTATGAACCAATCAAATTACAGGATTTCCGTATTCGGACCTCTCAGCGCTGCTGCCATATAATAATGCGTATTATTATATAGCAGCAGCGCTGAGAGGTCCGAATACGGAAATCCTGTAATTTGATTGGTTCATAAGCGGTCGGATATTTCCCATATCCGCCCGCTCAGAGCGGAATCTGCTATTCGGGATGTCAGTATATGAAACAAGATGGATTATAATTGTTGAAATATACCGTGCAGGTATGTTGTTAGAAATTTTATAAGCTTTCATTTGATGTATAATAGTTCGAGTTTCCACGTTCAGTTTGTGAACTGTCCAAAACGTTCGTAACATTGTTCGTAATAATATAACATTTACTTCTCACAAGTATTAGAATTTCAGATGATTTTTTATTCAACTACTTAACGTACGATCTTGAGCAATATGTCAAACAAAAGCAACTGAAAAATACTATTTGGGGTAGAAAGTTCAGGATTCTAGCTCAACGGAAAGTACTTTTAAAATGGGGAAATGTCTGCCATTTTCGTTTAGTTCGCAAGAAAGATGGGTCGAGTTTTCACAGGACGTTCACAACATTTCTGACCATATAATAAACTACTTATTGACCTCGCTTGTTCGGTCTGTACTATTGGAATATCGGACCTCTGTTTTTTTCACAGACCTCAACTCGCTACGCTCGTCTCGGTCCATACTAAAAAAACATTGGTCCGATATTTCACTAGTACAGACCTCACGCCCGGTCAATAAGTAGTTAATACTGTAGCCGCTACTGAAAGGGCAATAGCACTAAAAATTAAGTTTGTCTAATTTGAAAGAACTCATAAAATTGTAAAAGAACATCCTTTACGTAATATATCAAACACGAGGAGGCGTGTTTCATCAGGATATCCAAACACTGAGACGTTTGTTGTAAACCGAGGCGAAGCCGAGGTTTTTTAACAAACTTCGAGGTGTTTGGATATCCTGATGAAACACTCCTCCGAGTGTTTGATATAGCATCTCAAACAAATCAGTATTTTAAGAGAAAATCAAGATGAAAGTTTGCTTAATTTATGTAATTTCTTCCTCCGATATTCAAACCACTGACACGGTACCAATTTCCTTTGTGTTTTCTTCATGAATTATTAATGAGTTTTGGATAACTTTTTCGTATCTCTCTTCGTTTTCAAGATATTTCAATTTGTTTGATATGCATGTAAATGAGATGGTCTCGACGTCAGGTGTGGGGTAAAATATTTTCACATGTGGCAAAACCAGTTATATCTCTAAGTTCGTTTATATCTCCTTGCGAAGCTGAACATTTCATGTTAGATATGTACGTGATTTTGCTCTCATTTACATATCAAACAAATTGAAATATCTTGAAAACGCAGAAAGATACGAAAAAGTTGTAAAGGATCTTCTATTACAATTTTATGAGTTCTTTCAAATTAGACAAACTTAATTTTTAATGCCAATGTCCTTGAAGCGTGAGGAAATTTTTTGTTGAAAACTGTACATAAATAGTATAATTTAGCTTTAAATGGCATTTAATCATAATACAATGGATGTTTATCCCAAATCGATACCAACAGACGAATAACATCAAGAATTGGCGACTTTTATCACTAGACTTTCCTCACGCTTCAGTAGCGGCTACAGAAATACAGTAATACACAACAAACTACAGAAGCGGCAGTGGGAAGGTATTTCCATTTTGACTGTAAACAATGTTATACACATCTCTTCACATTTTAGAGCTTCGCAAAAAAACGTCAGTATTTCGTTTCTAAAAATTTTGCCAGTTTCAGTTTACCGGCACTTTACTTTTCACTTTGCTCTATCTAAAACACCGCCTACAACACAACACTCTAGTTTTAATATCTTTTTAGTTTTACTCCTAGTTATTTTGATTTTTACTCATTTATCTTGGATTAAAAAACGTTTCTTTTGTGCTGATTTATTTACAGAATTCTAAGTTTCTAATTTTTAAACGAGAACGCAAGTCATCTCAAGTTGGCAGTCACGCTATCTCAGCCAGCCGCTCTGAATAGTTTCCCGAAAATATTATGTACCGTGACAAAGTTAAAACTTGTTTAAAACACTCATGAAACCTTTATTTTGTTAATTTGGGGAGTTCGAACGACCGCCACAGAAATTCTGACTGCCAACTTGCGATCGATGACTTGCGTTCTCGTTTGATTAGGGCTTTAGAGGAAAAAGCGACTTACCCTTCTGATGGTGGGACAGTTATTCTCCGTTTGCCACCTACTTGCATTCCTATATTATCATATAAGAAACATTGATTTTAGAAGTATGAAAAACTCATAAAATTTTAGATAATATACTATAGGTAATAGATACAGCATTCGCAGCCGAGCTGTATCTGATTTACAAGGCGAGCTGCAAGCGAGCCGTAGTAAATCAGATACAGCTCGGATGCGAATGCTGTAACTTTCTTAAAATACAAATGCATCTAAGTAATCAAGTTCACCAACTATTTTAGCGATATACTCTATTTTAGCCGAGAAAATCGAAGCTAAAGTTTATGTAAATCAGGACAATGCTGTATCCGATTTACAACCACTGCTACGGTATTGATTTCTTTTGAATTTTCGTCATGAATTATTAATGATATTTTAATATTTAATATGGAGTACCTGTAAACCTATCTATATACAGTATATACATGCATGTATATTTCTCAAACTCATCAATAATTCATGAGCTAATTAGCCAACCAAAGAAAAATATTTGGTCATGTATATGAGTTTTGAAACCCGGTAAATGTCACGCAAACTGAATTTATAATTAAGAAATCAGATAATAAACGGCGCAAACAAAGAACCGTTTATTACCACCACATTTCTTAATTATAAATTCAACGTGAAACCATTGTCTTATCCAACATGCACCAATGTCAAGTCCCTCTACTATAATTGACGATTGAGAAGCTATTTCATAAACTCGTGTATCGTGTTTTCAACCTCGTACCCAGGGCATTTTGCCTCCACGTCGGGAGGTCGGCGAAAATGGCCCTGGCATCGGCTGGTCACGTGACACCCAGAATTTTGGGGTGTTATGGCAAGAAAATTTATGCGGCTTTTGTGTTTTGCTCTTTGTATAATACGTATGCATGAATAATAAATAGAAATATTCAACGCTTTGTCGAGTCACTCATGTGAAGCCTTCACCAGAAAAGCAACTGGGCTAGCTTTATTCATCATGATACTCCCACGATTATCCAGAAAACATGTAAAAGTCATGAACAAACATACATCTAATGTTGTTCTTGACTATAACCAAAGCTATCGTTTCCATTCTTTGAGTAAACTTTGCAGAGTGGATCCCATTGCAATTCAAATTTCCTGAATAAATTATACTCTATCTGAATTAATCGGGTTCTTAAACCGGCCAATCAGATTATAGAATCGACCAGCCGATACCAGGGCCATTTTCGCCGACCTCCCGACGTGGAGGGAAAATGCCCTGGGTACGAGGTTGTCGTGTTTTACCAGGGGTTACAAACATTCGAGAACAACAACAAATCACTCGGCCTATTACCTCGTCATTTTCAATGTTCTCTCGTATTTGTAAAACATTCGAAAACAATAAAAATCACTCGACTTGCAGCCTCGTGATGTTCATTATTCTCTCATGTTTTACAAACACTCGAGAAGAATGAAAATTACTCGGCTAACGGCCCCGTAATTTTCATTGTCCTCTCGTGTTTGTAACCCCTGGTAAAACACTCCCACTCGTTTATGAAATATTACATACAACATGCATATCATATACGGTTTAACTTACTTACCTTCAATCCCAATTTCCCAACCTTTAATCACCTCTCCATCACCAATTCTGAAAGTGAAAGGTTTACCCTGTAAACATGAATCAAACGGCTTCTTTGACTTCTTCAATGAACCTTTGAAATATAATGATACCTACAAACAATTAAACAACCAAGCCGGAAGAAAAATATTAAAACTAGCTAATACAGTTGAAAAAACCTGGAAAATTGAGATTATTTTCATGCTTGACTGTCTCCCTTGCCAAATGTGCATTAATCAGAGTTGTTTGTACTAGTAATATTATTTAAAGGGTATTGGCAATAAAAATTAAGTTTGTCTCATTTGAAAGAACTCGCCAAATGGTATAAGAAGACCTTTTGTAATTTTTCTGTATCTTTCTTGTGTTTTGAAATATTTCGACCAAAGACAGCGTGCTGTCCGCCATCTTGTTGTAATATTGGGTCTAATTAACTAGGAAATTGGTGACGTTACAAGCAGGGTAAACCTGACGAAACTACTCCGTGGGTGCCCAAATTTCCACGGAAGGCTTTTTAAATGTTGTGGGTCAATTTAAAATGGAAATAGCGCAACAAAAAATCGAGTTTCTAGCTCATAATGTCATAAGGTTGGCAAGATAAAAATTTCACTTTACCCTGCTTATGATGTCACATCTCGTGTCATATGCATATCGAAAATAATTCCAAGATGGCGGACAGCACGCTGAGTTTGGTCGAAATATTTCCAAAACCAAAACAGATACGGGAAAATTGTAAAAGGTCAAATGAGATAAACTTAATTTAATACCCTTTAAATATACCTGTCTTCCTTTTTTAGCTTTTTTCCCTTGTCCTTTGGTTATATCTTCAATGATTATTCCTCCTGGAAGCTCCCTCCTTTCATAATGTGGTTTTTCCTCATTATTTTGGACATCCTAATTGGAATATACATGTACATATAGAAACAAAACTTAAACTTTTTACTATTTTTTTAAAAAAATAGAATTATATAGGCCTACTGTATAAATCTATGACCAGAATAATGAAACATTTTTTGTGGCTGATTTATGGCTTCGTTATGCTTCTTCGAGAACACTCAACAACCACTAATTGTATTGCGTACTACAACAGACGATTAATTATCCGTTTTATCTAATGTCTAACCTAGTACACGCGTAAAAACGCACAACTTGTTCACGGTTGTCAACAAGCGTGAACAATGTTGTGCTGCTCGCCGTGAACAATGTTGTGCTGCTCGCCGTGAACAAGTTGTCAACAAGTTGTTCACTTGTGGTTCGAACAACTTGTTCACGGATAAATCAACAGTCATGAACAAGTTGTTCCAACAGCACATTTTTCTAGCCAACAACGTTGTTCGCACATGCATGATACAACATGTTGTAACAGCATGACGAAATAACAACGATGAACAACAATGTTACAACAATGGTGAACATGGTTGATGTATCAACACGTTCTTCGGTTGTTACAACATGCGTGAACAACGGTTGTTGTTTCATCAAGCTGTAACAACTTGTTGAAACAATGATGAACAATGTTGTTCATTTATCAATGTTGTTCACATATGTCAACAAGTATGTTACAGCATTGTTCAGGCAACAATGCTGTAACAACTTGCGAGATTTTTACGCGTGTATTAGAGATCTTACAAAAAGGGCAGGGGTTGAAAAGGGCAGGGGTTGAAAAGGGCAGGGGTTCAGGCCTCGAAATATGTGCTGGTCACTGGTCATTGACCGGTAAATTTTTCAGTTTGACCGGCAAATATCGTCTCTTACCGGACATCTACGACCGGTACATTTTTTTAATACAAAATGCGTACAAGAGCGGGTAATTGTTTCTCAACAATTGCTTGTGTTTCGTTTGGGGAAAAGCGGAAGTCTCGCTTCTCAAAACACCGCACTATTTTAACGCTTGCAACTCAAATTACACTCGTGTGCGATACCTCGTGGCACAGAGGCTGAGCAGCAGTCTTCTGACGCTATGGCAAACAACAAGTGTTCTGTTTGTCAGCGTCCAAATACCAAATACGTACTACGTAATACACAGATTTTTCTCTTTTGACTGTTTTTCATCTTTTTCCCACCAAAGAAGTAAGCATTTTCTTGAGAATGATTAACTGTAAATTTACCTGCACAAGTACACTTAAAATAGGCGCAAATGAAAGAAACAAAAGATGACCGGTAAAAAATCTTCTGTGACCGGCAAATGTAATTTTTTACCCGTCATGATGACCGGTATACTTTGAAGAATTATTTCGAGGCCTGCAGGGGTTGCAACCCAACTAACCCCCTACACGCGTAAAAACGCACAACTTGTTCACGGTTGTCAACAGGCGTGAACAATGTTGTGCTGCTCGCCGTGAACAAGTTGTCAACAAGTTGTTCACTTATGGTTCGAACAACTTGTTCACGGATAAATCAACAGTCATGAACAAGTTGTTCCAACAGCACATTTTTATAGCCAACGTTGTTCGTACATGATACAACATGTTGTAACAGCATGACGAAATAACAACGATGAACAACAATGTTACAACAATGGTGAACATGGTTGATGTATCAACACGTTCTTGGGTTGTTACAACATGCGTGAACAACGGTTGTTGTTTCATCAAGCTGTAACAACTTGTTGAAACAATGATGAACAATGTTGTTCATTTATCAATGTTGTTACAGCATTGTTCAGGCAACAATGCTATAACAACTTGCGAGATTTTTACGCGTGTAGTTGTGCCCCTGCACTAACTTCTGGCGGTTGCTTTCGGAACTTTAAGGTACTACACTACTGCTACTGACCATTTGATTCTTGCATTCCTCATTATGTGACTTTTCATCTTGGTTACAATTTTTATCAACAGACACATCTTCAGAACTAGTGACTGTGCCTTCCGGAAGTCCATTTGAATTGTTCACATCTTTATTTTTTAAGCTTTTTTTCTTGATTTTTGATGTAAGCACTTGTTTGCTTGGACTATCGTTTGATTCAGTCTTAATGTTTTTACTGTCCTCGTAGCTTGAACTATTGTTTATTTTTTTATCACTTCTTGCAACTTTTTCCTCAGCTTGAGCTTCACTTTTTTTCTTTGAGAATTTTCTTTTACTACCCGGCAGCCAATCATCATCGTCCTCGGACTCGCTGTCATCATCCAGTAATTTTTCAGTAAGATGGGATGTCATTTCTTCCACTATATCTCCACTTTTTTGTTTCTTTCTCGCTGATCGTGGCAACAATACATCAATGTTCCCTTCGTTGCCTTCATTGAGACCATCCAGTTCAGAGATTAATGATTCTAAATTCTCTTCTTCACTTGATCCTTTATTTGCTTCATCGCAGCTTGATGCGTCTGAATTCACTGCACTTTCTTCTTCTTCTTCTGAACTATATTCCATCGGGTTGGGGTCATCAATAAGATAACCTACAGGAAGTTACAGGAGATATTAAATACTGTATCATAATTTAAGTTACCCTTTCATGTGCACTGTTGTTGTTGAACAACTTTATCTTTTTACTCTGTCTAACGCCAGACGATTTTACTCGTCAAGGGGAGAAGTCTCGGAAAGCCAATTTTTTTTTGTGATTTTTTTTCCCATTTCTATTTGCATTTGTTTTAATCTTTTTCTGATTATGTATACAGGGCTCTGTCCACGGTGGGCGGCGCCGGGCGACAGCGACCAGCACTCAGCAGTACCGCCCGGCACTCACGCCAAAACTGACCCTTCCACCTGGCACTCAAAATATGGAATAAGAAAACCCCATGTGTTGTATTTTTTATATATCTTTTAATTAATATACATCATTTTGTATTTTTTGTCCTGGGTGAATTTTTTTTTTGAAACAATATTATTTGGTGAAATTCAGCACCACAATGCACACAATATTAGGTACCAGACTTGTGATTCAGCGAACTACAATATTCCTTCAAAGCCAGATAATGGATTGTCTGATACTTGCTGGCATTGGTAGTCGTAGAACATACGCAGGAAACCTTGCCCTAGCTTTACATACTAGAGAATTCGTCATGCTGTATATTCTAGCATGCCCTAGCATGTATATAAATATATAATAAATAAGTACTTAATACTTATAGTAATATTTAGTCTGACAAAATTGTGAGACACACGATGTAAAGGATTGTGAATTTCACTTGCTCACATTTGGAAAATATCATTTTCAGATTACTAATTTTCACATATTCTCAGTAGGGGGGGGGGGGGGTGAGCCCCCAGGCCTGTAGGTACCCGGCACTCACATGCTCCTGAGCAGAACCCTGCATATATTTTTCTGAACTCTGAAGATGTACTGTACATGATTTAATTTTAAATCAGTGCTTTGCCCCTTGTACAGTACATTAAAAATTAATACAGTACCTGTCAAATGCACTTCGAGATCTCCTTCAGTATAAAATAGAACTTCTTCGCCTTCAGTAAAAACATAATCTAGAGCTTGCTGTGGTATCTTTTCTGGATGTAAAGTGCACAAAGGGTAACACGCTTTCTCAACTTCGACCATAATGGTGACAGGACCCTTGGCAGTGTTACCGGTACTTGCATTTAATGCAGCCATTGAAATATGAAAAGATTTCTCAACTGTTTGGCTGTAACGTTTGCCAACTTCCAAGGATATACCTAAAAACAATAAAAAATAATGAAAAGTCTAGCCATAATGTGTTTAATGCCAGGCATACACTAACCTGACTCACTAGTGTGTTTACTGCCTAGCTTATACACTAACCTGACCCACTAGTGTGTTTACTGCCTAGCTTATACACTAACCTGACCCACTAGTGTGTTTACTGCCTAGCTTATACACTAACCTGACCCACTAGTGTGTTTACTGCCTAGCTTATACACTAACCTGACCCACTAGTGTGTTTACTGCCTAGCTTATACACTAACCTGACCCACTAGTGTGTTTACTGCCTAGCTTATACACTAACCTGACCCACTAGCAGTGGTGTAGCCAGGGGGGGAGCTGTGGGAGCTGCGGCTCCCCCCTTTGCACGAAAAAAAATTGAGCGACGAACAAATTAACACTGAACGTATTATAGAACGATTCGCCAGTGCAAAAACCCGAAGACTACTGCTGTTACAGGTGTTCTAATCTATTAAAAGTGTTTTGTTTTGAGAATTTTATATGTTATAGTGTTTTGAGTTTTACATCCAGAATTTTATGAAACCTCCCCCTCCCCCAAATGCAGGAGATGACATTCTAGAGACTCTAGATTCCAAAATTTAATGGGGCATTATGGGGATGGGTGTCTGGCAGTCTGGGTGATGCCCCGGATCTCCCTAGAAATTTCTCACACTTTCGGCATTCGCTAATTGGCTCCCCCCCTTTCACAGTCCTGGCTACGCCACTGCCCACTAGTGTGTTTACTGCCTACAGTACCGTCGAGAGGGGGGGTAGGCGGGGTAATTACCCCGGGGCCCGCTAAAAATTCAGTCTGTGAAGATATATCATATATTATAATAATTATCAAAAACTTAGCACTGGGGCCCACTAATAAAACCTTGGTAAAAATATTGGAGGGGGCCCTCGCGCAAATTATGACCCGGGGCCCGTTCTGGCTCTCGACTGCCCTGACTGCCTAGCTTACACACTAACCTGACTCACTAGTGTGTTTACTGCCTAGCTTATACACTAACCTGACCCACTAGTGTGTTTACTGCCTAGCCTATACACTAACCTGACCCACTAGTGTGTTTACTGCCTAGCTTATACACTAACCTGACCCACTAGTGTGTTTACTGCCTAGCTTCTACACTAACCTGACCCACTAGTGTGTTTACTGCCTAGCTTTTACACTAACCTGATCAACATTTTGCAATGCAGTGTAGCCAATACATTAAACATTGCGTGATGACCAACATTTAAGATTTATGTTAGGGTTGGGCAAAGTATTTTATGAGGCTTGACCGTGATGATCCAAAATCATCCAGGTTATAGCAACCCCCCTGAATATTTACTAAGAATCTAAGGATTACAAATGGAGTTAACAAGAGAAGGGGGGTGCCAACCCTTGCTGTAGTTCTTCACAAATGGATACATGCTTATCTTAATATATATATATATATATATATATATATATATATATAGATAGATAGATAGATATATATATATAGACATATATTGAAGTATATTGAAGTAAACAAGGCTTCATCACACTTCATTCAGTTTTAATAGGTCCATCAGATGGTCACGTAAATAGAGACGTTAAACTATTAAACTGCAAAAACTAGAAGTATTATATTACTCTAATTTACTCACCCCAAAACATTTTTAAAAGATCTTTAAAAAATAAAAAAACTGGAATAAAAAAGTGTCGTCTTCAACACTCTCACTCACTTTGATCAGCCCACGTGGTACCCAGGCCCTTTTATAATGAGCGCTACCAAAAAGATTCATATTATATTGACGCACATCAGTGACGTCACTACTTGAATAGAATAGAATGGTAACGGAACGGAACGGCAAATAGAATAGAATGGAATAGAATGAATAGAATAAAATAGAATAGAATAGAATAGAATAGAATAGAATAGAATAGAATAGAATAGAATAGAATAGAATAGAATAGAATAGAATAGAATAGAATAGAATAGAATAGAATAGAATAGAATAGAATAGAATAGAATAGAATAGAATAGAATAGAATGGTATACTTGGAACGGCGTGCGTGAATTAAAAGCGAAGGACAGTATAGTTTCAAGATAAATGTCCGCGTGTCTTCTTTGACGACTTTCACTGTTTGATGCAAAAACTAACAAACACATTGAATAATGGCGACAAGTTGTGCCGACAAGATAAAAGATTGAGTTCTCAGAACTCCTCACGAACGGCCAGTGGCGTATAGGGGCGCAGGGGGGCGGTTGCCCCCCACACAGCATCTAGATGGTCATCTGTCGGAAAATTCTGATTCCCTGTTGGAAATTTCCATGCGAGCTTTTTTTGGATGCTATCATAACAGACCTCAATACCCGTTTCAGTGTCACAACAGTCGGTGTATTGGAATCTCTAAGTTGCCTTTCTCCAGATCAACCAGATCAGAATAGTACCAATATTGACTTTCTAACCGTTTACAGTTTTTTGGACTGCTTAATTAATTTAAGATTAAGACCAATGAATAAGACATGAGTAGAAATGATTTAAGCATTTTGCTACTTGGTCAATCCCACATGACCACGCCCACTTGTCGGAAAATCTTCATGCTTGCAACACGCCACTGCGAACGGCGCAGACGGACTCCAGATGAGAGAGAATCGGGATATTGATTATTGCTGTTAATCTGAATCGTGACTTAATACAAGTGTTTAATTACCAGCTGATATCCCTTTTTTATATATAGCAGAAAATCAGCAGATCGAAAGTTGTGCAAATTTTGCATTGACCGAATCACCGTCTCGCCACGAGTTTTGCGTGCTGACATTTCGCTCATATATAATTATAAGGGCATTCGGGCAAACTGGGTTGGAGTGGGCAATCTTGGGTGGAGTACGGCAACCTCGGGTGTAGCCTGCAGTGCAGGCGTGCGGGCTACCTCGGGTGGAACTGTTGCTTGTGGAGTAGGCTAAAGGTTTTTGCCCCATTTGAGGCAGCACTTACCCTGGGAACCAGAGGGATCTCTCTATTATCCTCTGATCTCTCTATTATCCCCTTTTTATTATCCTCTGATCTCTCCGCTTTTTTTCGCCTCGCGCCAAATATGGCGGATAGCTCGTTTCAGGTAGGAAATTTCCTGTTTCAAGGAAATTTGACTGTAAAAAGGAAGTTTTTAGGATGAAGGAAAATTCAAGGAAATCTAAGAAAATTCAGGAAATGTAAGGAAATTTGGCTAAAAGTAAAACAATATTTTCAAATGTCAAATTTTTGTATGTTTTCAGTATTTAATTTTTCGAGTCCCAACCCCAAGTTTACAAAATACAAATTGAGAATATTAGCGCAACTGGCACATCACGTGACGTCAGTGACGCTGCAATTGCAAAATGCAAATGGCGCTGAAATGAAGCGTGGAATTTGTGTAAATGTTAATGAAGATCAGTCTGACGATTCTCATCAGTCTGACTCTGATCACTCTGGGTATGCATGAAACTAGCAAATGTACCGAACTAGCGACGACAAGTAAAGCTGCCACGAAAGAGAAGAAGCACGAGCAGAAGTTCATCTATTCCTTGGTTGAGTGATGTAGAATTTAAGGACTGGCTAGAGAAGCGAGGCGAAGCTGCCTACTGTAAACTCTGTGATTGTAAACTATCCTGCGTGAGGACTGCACCTAAACGGCACAACTAACACCTTCCCAGAATGCATTGCTAGCTGTGTTTAATAACTTTAAGCTTGCGATTGTTACATCTGATGTAAAATCTGATGGAGTTTTGAGACTAGAACACGACAATACTATAAAAAATTACCTTCTGTTAATCAAGGAATTTGAAGGAAATTTCAAGGAAATGACATTCTCATTTCAAGGAAATTAAAGGAATTTTTAAGACCGGAAAAGGAAATTTCGACATTTCATTTTATAAATAGCAGAAAATCAGCAGATTGAAAGTTGTGCAAATTTTGCATTGACCGAATCACCGTCTCGCCACGAGTTTTGCGTGCTGACATTTCGCTCATATATAATTATAAGGGCATTTGGGCAAACTGGGGTGGAGTGGGCAATCTTGGGTGGAGTACGGCAACCTCGGGTGTAGCCTGCAGTGCAGGCGTGCGGGCTACCTCGGGTGGAACTGTTGCTTGTGGAGTAGGCTAAAGGTTTTTGCCCCATTTGAGGCAGCACTTACCCTGGGAACCAGAGGGATCTCTCTATTATCCCCTTTTTATTATCCTCTGATCTCTCCGCTTTTTTTCGCCTCGCGCCAAATATGGCGGATAGCTCGTTTCAGGTATATTTCGCTACCGAAAAACCGTATACTCAACCTCTAAACGTCGCCGTAAAAAGGCTAGAGACGTATTCAGAGACCTTTTATTTATTTTTATATAGTTTTTGAGATATTTGTTGCTCATTTATAAAGGGAAAACAATAACTAAAGTCTAAATTCATTTGATTTGTTTATTTGGCAGCCATTTTGGTGTCACATGGCTGTAGTTATTTCTTTGTATTGTGTAGGTTTATACAACTTGAAGGAATCAACTGCTAAATAATGTATAAATATGGCTTGAAATACAAAACCTTGCCAACTTTAGAACCGGCAAAAAAATGCGGCGCGTTCAGTTTCGTTCGGCGTTCAGGTTCGATTCATCGAGTTGCGTTGTAAACTGTATCGAGAGTTATCTCAAAAATACTAAGACCGTTCGATTATACCGGAATACAGTATATTGTCATTGAACCAAGCAATTAACCAAATAACGTATTATGACAAAAAAATGTGAGTGTAGCTATTGTATATTGCATTACTGAACTGTATCGAGAGTTACCGTCAACAAACTAAGGCCGGTCGAATATACCCAAAAATGGAAATATTCAACCGGGCTATATCAAATTACGTATCATGCATGACAAAAAATCAGCTATTATATATTGTAACTGTATCGAGCGGAGTTACCGTCATCAAACTAAGCCCGGTCGAATATACCGGAAAACGGAAATATTCAACCGGGCTGTGTCTAGTAATGTATTGTGACAAGAAATGAGGGTGTAACTATTGTATATTGTAACTATATCGAGAGTTACCGTCAAAAAACTAAACCCGGTCGAATATACCGAACTAGATCCCAAGGATAGTGCAAAGTTTCTAGTCAAAGATAATAACAATTTTTGCCACGTGTACGGACAGAGCTGCCAGCCTCGCAACCTGCCAGCCCATTTTCTTGAGCAAAGCCCAAGTTAATTGAATACAAGCCAAAACTTAGACAAACAACCCAAAATAGAATCTCGAGGGATTCTTAAAGAGTCATTTCCTCTTGTTAAGAACGCAAAAAAAATTATAAACTCCGACAAACATCAATACTGACGTCTTTTGTGCCCTTCACTATTGTTTTCCGGTCTGTTTAATAACATCAAGTTCTTTTTGAACTCCTCGCAATTTTTGCATACTAATACGTATCGTGTGACGTCCAGTCAATCCAGATCAAAATTGACTAAAATTTGCCAAGTGGATGTAAAGATTTGTACGTTTTTGTTGCCTTTGCAAATTACGATCGTCTGATGATTATGTTGCTAGCTAGTCGCAAACAAAACCACGCGTGCGCAGTGCTATTCTAATATATTCCGGGGGGAAACTTCTTTCATTCTTGTTATATTAAGCCATACACGTACTTCAAGAAATATGCATAGATAAGGTACAAACCTGTCTGTTATCGATATCGCTCTTTAGGGCTTACGAGCTTTAAGCGACATAAATATTTGTCGTCTATGAAAGACTGATACTATATGGTGTTTCATATTTTCACTGGTTTTAGCCTTTCAACTGCGACAAGTAGGTATGAAGCTGCTGACGTCATCTGCGTCATTACGTGTAATGTGCGTCACTGCTGACGCCACCAAAATCTAGAAATTTCTAAAAGAAACCCAGTGTATTTCCGTATTTTATCCTGTGACTTATATGCTTAAATTTTGTACGATGTTTTCGATCGCTAAAATCTTCCTTTAGACCAAAAATAAAAAAATTCTATAATGCCAAACTGAAATGTTATTAAAGAAAACGTTATTTTTTGCTTTTGAAAATTATTTTATATTATTATATGGCACGGATTACTTCCGGTAAAATCACGCGCTGTGATTGGTTGCTGACGGGGCGAGATTTCTCCGTAATGCCCACGGGCATTATGAAAATTGTTAATGCCCTACGATTGGAAACAAACAAAAAATCCTAATAAGAAACTTTTATTGCCGAAAAACGACGAAAATAAATTAAATAAACGACGATGAACATTATAAAAGTAAATTTTAGTATCCAGACGAGAAAGAAACAGAAGAAAATAACGCTAGTTTGGTGTTTTGACGAAGTTAAAGGAAGCGAAGACCAAGAAATACAAGATTGATTTTGAAATAAAAAGTGCCATATAATAAACTACTTAATAACCTCGACCGTTCGGTCTTTACGGTAAAATATTAAACCTCGGTCTTGAACGAATACCTTTACGAATACCAACACCTTTACGAATACCAACACCTTTACAAATACCAATACCTTTACGAATACCAACACCTTTACGAATACCAATACCTTTACGAATACCAACACCTTTACGAATACCAACACCTTTACGAATTAATACCAACACCTTTACGAATACCAAATAATACCTTTATGAATACCAACACCTTTACGAATACCATATCGGAAAACGACATGCATATAACCACCAACCGGTTATTTGCATGGTTACAGTGAGGACTAAGGACAAGGACAGAAAAGGGAATAACACAAATTCCAACTCTACTATAGAAAGCAATTCAACTTAATATCCAAGATCTTTTCTCTACTACTGTTTCTTCCCAGGCAACCTATGTTGAACTTGTGAAAGATTAGTAACAATTAAATTGATTATTACTGGAGAAAACCAGTGGGTCCACGAAATGGCCTGATCAGAAAATGTTTCTAACGTGTATACAGAACAAGAGTGACCACTTTTCAAGATTCTAGGTGCCAATCACTATTTGCGGTATCACCGATGGTGCATCACGCTCTGTCACAAAAAATTCTAGACAGGTTATTGCATCCAAGGCAGATGGTGCAAGTTTCATGGTGCAGTCATTACTACTCACGGTATCACCGATGGTGCATCACGCTCTGACATAAAAATATTCTAGACAGGTTATTGCATCAGGTGACTGGAAACCTATTATGCATCACGCTCTGTCATAAAAACATTCTATGCAGGTTATTGCATCCACGGCAGATGGTGGAAGTTTCATGGTGCAGTCATTACTACTCACGGTATCACCTATGGTGCGTCACGCATTGACATAAAAATATTCTAGACAGGTTATTGCATCAGGTGACTGGAAACCTATTATGCATCACGCTCTGTCATAAAAACATTCTATGTAGGTTATTGCATCCACGGCAGATGGTGCAAGTTTCATGGTGCAGTCATTACTACATGCGGTATCACCGATGGTGCATCACGCTCTGTGATAAAAACATTCTATGCAGGTTATTGCATCCAAGGCAGATGGTGCAAGTTTCATGGTGCAGTCATTACTACTCACGGTATCACCTATGGTGCATCACGCTCTGACATAAAAATATTCTAGACAGGTTATTGCATCAGGTGACTGGAAACCTATTATGCATCACGCTCTGTCATAAAAACATTCTATGCAGGTTATTGCATCCAAGGCAGATGGTGCAAGTTTCATGGTGCAGTCATTACTACTCACGATATCAAATATGGTGCATCACGCTCTGACATAAAAATATTCTATACAGGTTATTGCATCCACGGCAGATGGTGCACGTGTCTTCATGGTGCAGCCACTAATACTCACGATATCACTTATGGTGCATCACCCTCTGTCACAAAAAATTCTATGCAGGTTATTGCATCCACGGCAGAAGGTGCAAGTTTCATGGCCCCTAATAAACCTCTCAAAGTTTATGCTCAAGCTCCACAAAACACGTTTGAAGACTATTCATCACTTCAGACCAAATGAACTGGGTCAGGAAGCTATCACTACTCCCATCGCTGCAAAAAGATCATACCAGTATTTGTGGCTGTGATTTTCTCAGTGCAGAGGTGGAAATAGAGATAGCAGGGAAAAGATGTTGGCTAGGAAGTTGTATTGCTTTCTACAGTAGAGATGAGATAAGTGGCAGTGGTTGACCACTCCACCCAAGATTGACCAGTCCACCTGAGATTACCCACTCCTCTCGAGATTACCCATGGCACCTGAGATTGCCCTCTCCACCCGAGATTACCCACTCCACCCAAGATTGCTCACTCCACCAGAGATTGCTCACTCCACTCGAGATTGCTCACTCCACTCGAGATTGCCCACTCCACTCGAGATTGCTCACTCCACCCGAGATTGCTCAATCCACCCGAGATTGCCCACTCCACCCAAGATTGCTCACTCCACCCAAGATTGACCACTCCACCCAAGATTGACCACTCCACCCAAGGTTTTCTCACCTCTTCACCATAACAGCCCACAGAGGGAAGGACACTGGAAAGTCCAAAATTCTAAATTGCAAATGGCAATGCCACAACACACTTGTGAACAGTCTTACAATTTCGGTGTGGAGAGTTTATCTTGTCGTACCCTGCGAGCAGAGCCGTCTTTTCCTTATTTCTTCGCTGAGAGAGAGGAAGAAACCAAGCAACTGACAGGTATATACTTTTAGTATAGCAATACAAACTCAAAGATAAGCACCGGCCCACCCAACCCAATGCGATTAGACTGACTTACCGTCTGGACTTCATGGTCTCTTGTCCAACGATAATTAAGCCACTTAGACCGGTTAATTGCGCATGCAAAACGTGTTGGGTGAGCGATTATCATCTTGCCTTTTACGAAGCTACTCAAAGACACGTTTTATGTAAACAGAGTTATAAAAAATTATTATATGGCACGGATTACTTCCGGTAAAATCACGCGCTGTGATTGGTTGCTGACGGGGCGAGATTTCTCCGTAATGCCCACGGGCATTATGAAAATTGTTAATGCCCTACGATTGGAAACAAACAAAAAATCCTAATAAGAAACTTTTATTGCCGAAAAACGACGAAAATAGATGAAATAGACGACGATGAACATTATAAAAGTAAATTCTAGTATCCAGACGAGAAACAAACTGCAGAAAATAACGCTAGTTCGGTGTTTTGACGAAGTTAAAGGAAGCGAAGACCAAGAAATACAAGATTGATTTTGAAATAAAAAGTGCCATATAATAAACTACTTAATAACCTCGAGCGTTCGGTCTTTACGGTAAAATATTAAACCTCGGTCTTGAACGTATTAACCTCGCCATCGCTCGGTCAATACAGCAAGACCTTGGTTTAATACTTTACCGTAAAGACCTCACTCTCGGTTATTAAATAGTTATTTGCTTTGGTATAAGGATAGACAACAATTTAAGGTCATAAAAACTTTAGAAGTGGTTAACAATGAAAAATCATTTATAACTTTTATGTAAAAATTAAGCAGTATAAAGTTACAAGTTCGACATGTACGTCGTTATTTACGAGACTTTTCAGAAATATCACTGTCCATGATGTGTTTTTGGGAGCCTGAATTTCTTTCTTGGTCACATGAACTGCATGGTTTCTTCCCACAAACTGTAATTTGCTGATAGACACATTCTTTTGAACTGTAATCTTCACTCTTTGGCGGGAATGTTTGTAAAATGCGCAATGCAAATTTTGGTGTTAAAATTTTGTGTGTTCAACTCCAACTCTTACTCTACTGCACTCCACCCCACCCCACTCCACTCTTAACTCTACTCCACTCTTAACTCCACTCTACTCTACTCCACACCACTCCGGCCACTCTAGCACTCTACTCCACTCTTAACTCTACTCTATTCCACTCTACTCTTAACTCCACTCTACTCTTAACTCCACTCTACTCTTAACTCTACTCTACTCTTAACTCTACTCTACTCTCTCAACTCTACTCTACTCTTAACTCTACTCTACTCTCTTAACTCTACTCTACTCTTAACTCTACTCTACTCTCTTAATTCTACTCTACTCTACTCTTAATTCTACTCAACTCTCTTAACTCTACTCCACTCTACTCTTAACTCTGCCCTACTCTACTCTTAATTCTACTCTACTCTCTTAACTCTACTCCACTCTACTCTTAACTCTACTCTACTCTACTCTTAACTCTACTCTACTCCACTCTACTCTTAACTCTGCTCTACTCTACTCTTAATTCTACTCTACTCTCTTAATTAACTCTACTCCACTCTACTCTTAACTCTACTCTACTCTTAACTCTACTCTACTCCACTCTACTCTTAACTCTGCTCTACTCTACTCTTAATTCTACTCTACTCTCTTAACTCTACTCCACTCTACTCTTAACTCTACTCTACTCTTAATTCTACTCTACTCTCTTAACTCTACTCCACTCTACTCTTAACTCTACTCTACTCTACCCATCCCCGAATAATCCACCCCCGAATATGCCACCTCAGAATACCCCACCCCATAATTTTCTTTGGCTCAATTTTGACAATTTAAATCAATTCAAACTTTCTGGAAATTACTTTCAGAAATCAGGAAATCCTATTTCAGAGAAGCAACATGTACATTCCAAAAAAAATTCCTGTTAGGCATGCCCCCGGACCCCCTATATAGTACGTACGGTCAGTGCCCCCTCCCCCCAATTACCTCACCCCGCTAGTGCTATGGCTCACCACCGTGACTTTATTTTCAAATAAACACAACTAACAAGCTTTAGAAGGTGCTAAAATAAACAACAAACTATGCCTTCTGTTCTCTCTTCCTGTGGTTCGACTAATAATTTTGCCGTACGGACATACTTCGAAACGTTTCACTCTTTCTAAATTTGTCGCACTTCACCTTTCCTCCTTCGCTTTTACAGCACATTTATATACCTCTTCCAACGTAATATATCTCCATTCATATCAAGAACTGAACAATTCGGTGGTAGACAGTAAAAGCTTTTTCCCACTTTCTTGTCGCCTTTCTTCTTCAAGAAACCACAAGTCTTCGTCCTTCTTTCAACCAAGATGGCGAAGCCAAAAACATTCGATATTCCATTAGAAATGCAATTAGTGGTTCACAAAAATGTTCTTCAATACCTAAGGACACTTATCTTCAACAACTTGCGGCCGAGAATAGTTTAAAACTACAAAAACTTTCCTTAAAATCTAATTTTGAGTCCAACAAAAGAGAAAGACAAAAAATTCTTATATTATTTACTCCGCTTGAACCAGAAAAATACCGGTTTCAAACCGGTTTTTCCCGCGCTTTTTCCCGGCGCGCCTGCTGTCAAAGATATGAATGGCACGCGGGAGGAATACTTCATTTAGTCGCATATAGTGGTTCCGGTGTTTGTAAGCCATTTTAAATATCCTTCGACGTTCTTGTTTTTTTAGGCGTATACTTTAGTCCCAGAAACTGTGGGAAAAATCGCTGGAATGTTCGAAGATATTGAGAACTCTGCCAAAGGCAGCCAATGATATGAGATTTTAGGAACAATCGATGGCAGCCAATGAGCGTTTAAGAACAATTAATGGCCGCCAATGAGATTTTAGTGACTAAAAACATGTTGAGGGATGGATTAAGAAATGAAATTGATTGAGAATGAACATTATCTCGTATCTCAGAGTTACACAGCAAAAAATAGCACAAGAAGGTCGCAGGCTAAAAGTTCCGAGGTTGAAGGTTCGGAGGTTGAAGGGTCGGAGGTTGAAGGGTCGGCGGTTGAAGGGTCGGAGGCTCAAGGGTCGGAGGTTGAAGGGTCGGTGGTCGAAGGGTCGATCGTAGGTTGAAGGGTCGGAGGGTCAAGGGTCGGAGGTTGAAGGGTCGGAGGTTGAAGGGTCGGAGGTCGAAGGGTCAAGGGTCGGAGGGTCAAGGGTCGGAGGTCGAAGGGTCGGAGGTTGAAGGGTCGGAGGCTCAAGGGTCGGAGGTTGAAGGGTCGGAGGTTCCTGGATCGGGGGTTCAAAGTTCGGTGGTTCCAGATTCAGAGGCTCGAGGTTCGGAGGTTCAAAGTTCGGAGGTTCAAGCTTGCAAGATTCTGTTTGAAAAACCCAGATTGAAGCACCAGGGTTAAAGTGCCAAAGTGCCAAGGGTATTTTAAGACTAAAATAAAAATTGCTCTTTCTATTTTAAGCATCAATACTATTACGCAACAAGCTATTTTTAAAGCGTGACATTTGATCGAAATTAGAAGTAAAAAAAAGGTGACCACTTTGGGCAAAATAATCCTAATTTTCTATTGAAATAACCGTTATTCTCTAATTATCACATCGCCTTTCTGAGAAAGCAAATACACAGAGAACATTTCTGGGAAAAGCTTTTAATTTCGTGACAATGTATTAACCAATGTATTATTAAAGTTAACCTACTGCATCTAGCGTTTAAAGGGTATTGGCAATAAAAATTAAATTTGTCCCATTTGAAAGAACTCGTCAAATGGTGCAAGAAGACCTTTTGTAATTTTTCTGTATCTTTCTTGTGTTTTGAAAGACAGCGTGCTGTCCGCCATCTTGTTGTAATATTGCAATAGTTACACCCTCATTTCTTGTCACAATACATTACTAGACATAGCCCGGTTGAATATTACCGTTTTTCGGTATATTCGACCGGGCTTAGTTTTTTTACGTTAACTCTCGATATAGTTACAATACACAATAGTTACACCCTCATTTCTTGTCACAATACATTACTAGACATAGCCCAGTTGAATATGACCGTTTTTCGGTATATTTTTCGGCTTAGTTTTTTGACAATTACACCCTCATTTCTTGTCACAATACATTACTAGACATAGCCCGGTTGAATATTACCGTTTTCTCGCAATTACATATTCCACTCAAAACTTCCGGTATAGAGCGTTTTCATCTGACGTCACGGCGGCCATATTGGTGTACCAAAACAATGAAATGGCGGCCATATTGGTGTACGGTATGGGAATTAGCTCTTTCTTATTCAAATATTTCGTATTGTTTCACCACCCCCATGGGGCCACCGATCACGTGAGTGAAAACGCTCTACAGTGTATAGCAATATTGAATTAACGTACAGTGACGTCACAACTTATCGCGCTCGCTAAATGGCGCGTGGAAGACTGGGTCCTTTCTCTTACTTCTCCATTTCAATAAGGTACGAAATATTGTTAAATGGCTCTCAGAATCCTTCGAAATTTCATCTCAAACACTTACATCGTCGGAATTTAATAATATTTTTATGAAGTTTGTGTATTTAAGTATCAGATTCCACCGTATTATGAGTTTTGTTCAAGTTTTACCCTTTAAAATGAGCACTTGTAAAATGGTTGTGTGTGTTTTTGAGTAAGGTACAAACATTAGAATATTTTTTGGAGTATTTTCCTTTTTTATTTGCGCGTTTAAACCCTTAAAGTTAGAGGTTAAGTTTAGATCTAAACATACAAATACCTGGAACTAATTTTTATTTTAAATCTTGCATTTTATTTCTACTTTACTTTACTTTGACACTCAACTGAACTCCATGTCCGAGTTGGTCTTTAATATTTTACTCTGCTTAATTAATGCCAGAAGATTTTAATCACCTGTGAGGAAGCCCTTTTACAGGAATGAGAGTTATGCTTGTATTGTTATCATAGAGAGAAAATTTTATAAGAAAATGATTTCTCTAGGAGTCATATAACAATATATTGAATATTAGTATCAACTATCAACCAACTCGTGGTCTATTACAAATTATAACATAGGTTGCGTCTTACGCACGCTGTGATTGGTCAATTACCGTGTTTATATCAGGCTATGTAAACACGGTTGTGATGTCACGGCACATTTTTTAGCCTTATTTCATAAAAGAAATAGAAAATGGATGCCCTGTGTTTATATAACCTGATGCAAACACTCGAGTGAGTTGGGAGAATTTGAAAGTACTTATGTAAACCCTCGCCTACGGCTCGGGTTCACATAAACTTTTGAATTCTCCCAACTCACTCTCGTGTGGCCATTTTCTATTTCTTAATTATACAATACCCTAGTTGCTATGCGTGTTTTCATTGGTTGTTGGCCATGACCTATTACACACGTAAAAATGCACAGTCTGATCAGCTCTGATATCAGATCTGTTCAGAGAAATGTAGCGACCCTTGATACAGCCTGACAGCTACAGAATGTACCAGCGCTGATGTATAAACATTTAGTTAGAATTTCTAACAGACTGCGACAGCTCCGTAGACAACATACCTTTTCAGTCTGTTATATACAGCACTGACTGTGTCAGGCTGATACAGTTTGACAGAATCTGTTCTGAACAGTCTGTTGTAGCTGCAGGTATGATATCATAGGTGTATCATAGCTGATACTGCAACAGGCTGTATCAGGTGTCGCTACATTTTTCTGAACAGATCTGACATCATTCTGCAACAGGTCTGACACAGTGTGCATTTTTGCATGTGTAGAGGACAGACATATGGTCACGTCAGATCACGTCAGCTGACTTGCTTTTTTCCTTCTTCATGCCCCAAAATCCGGCAAGAGTTTCGACAAAGACCTTTTACATTTTTATTGTATAAAACAAATAGATTCCATTTTTTTTGTTGTCTGTTCAGTTATAGATGCACAGAAGACGTCACAACGTGGTAAGAACATCAGTGAGCCACTCGACTGCGTCTCGTGGGCCACTTTTTTGTTCTTACCACGTTGTGACGTCGTCTGTGCATCTATAACTGAAGAGACAACGGCAAATTGGAATCTATTTGTTAATCCGGCTTCTGATTGGCGATATATCTGATCTATTGCTGATAGACCATGGTAGCGTTATCCAATGATAAACCTTATAGCTGGAATACTCCTATTCTAACAAATCAGAATCCACGGTATATTCACGCTGGAAGCAAAACCTGGAAACTAGGCTAAAAAATCAAACATGGCATCTGCTAAAATTTTTGTACGTGTGAAGAAAACATTGGGTCGAAAGTAATGGAAATATATTCAGTTTGACATTTGTCGAATAAGAAAATGAATTCGCTTATGCCTATGGAGTATATCTGCACCAAATTTGAAGCAAAGTAGTTACAATCTTGTGTTTTGTGAGCGATTGTTTACCATACGCCATCGAACTGCTCTGCATTATGTATGGGGAGACTTCTGCAAACAAAAAGGTAAAACTATCTGAACATTTAGAACAATGTTTGATAAGACTTCTTTACGTTAAAGAAAAGTTGTTTATGGTTGATACTAAAACAATTAGACAACTCGTCCTCGTTTTCTATGAGCAGATAGTCAACTCGGCTAGGCAACTCGGCCTCGTTGTCTAATTGTTAAATATAATATTATAATACAGTGATGGATTTACAGGGGTGTGTGGGGGTGCACCCCCCTGGCCCTTGGCCAAGGGGGGTGCAGGGGGGGTGCCAATTACTCAATTAGTGCCTTGCTGCAGTGGGATGCGACGTGGCTTTTCATTGAAAATGTCAATCACATTTCTAATGTCTAGCTTCCTTGTGATATCCCTAATAAAATCCATAATAAAATGTCCACTTTATCCCTAAATTTATTTGACACCTTCCAGGTTTGATAAAATGCGCTATTGAAATTTGAAAACACGATTTAAAACTTTTAAATCTTTCTTCAAAGTACTGTCAGAATGCAGTAAATGCCATTTCAGAGGTCCAAATTTCAAATATTTTCCAGGGGGCATACCCCCGGACCCCCCTAGGATTGGAATGGTTTGACTAAGGTGAAAAAAATTCTAGATCCACCCCTACAGCTCCCCCCCTACCAGATCAAGCTGGATCCATCACTGTTATAATATTCTATATAAATAATGATTATTATTAAGTCTATGACTCCACAGTGTGGAGCCTTGCTATACCGTGCATCTTTATAACGTGTGACTCGGTATAATGTGGTTGATCCTTGGACCCGAAAATTTTACGTTTCTTGGTTTGTCATTTGACAACTTTATAATTATACTGATGTTTACCAACAGTACTAAAGTTCACCACAGACCACTAAATTCCGCAAAATAGCAACAGAATTGATGTGTAATATGATGCTGAAACTGAAGTTTCTATATGCCCATTGGAGACCATTTGATCTTGTAGGCTGATGATCGCTGATCATCCTGAATAATCGTGATCATTACGAGATGAAATGACAACACGGCATTGTGAGAAATGAAAACCATGCTCAAAAATCTTATTTCAATTCCATTTTATTGAAGTCTTGAGTGGACTTCAAGCTTCTTCAGTTGCGATTTGGATTGTTAGAATCGAACAGAAAGTGCTTCTGGCAGTACTCAATCTCACTCCCAGAACTCAGCCCACAATATTGTGCCAGAACCAAGCTTTTAGCCAGGATTTCAAAACTGGCCATCCAAAAAAAATTCTACAGGGGGGGGTGATAATTTTTGAATTTTGGGTCTCTGAAACAGTGTTTCCCGCATTTTGATGGCACTATTGAGAAAAATATAAAGAAAAAAAATATTTTTTTTTATATATTTTATATAAAAATATAAAAAAATATAAAAATATAAACACAAATTAAATTAAAACATCTTTATATTGTATTGCGTGGTTGAACCGAGGAGGCAAGGAGTCTGGAACAAGTGAGTGACAAACTTAAACGTGGTTGCTACTTTATGTTAGAGCCACATAATGGTTTACTTGGTTAAATCGATCTCGCAAGGTGCAATAATCAATTGTCATATCTGCATCACAGAATAAAGTCTTTATTCTGTGTCTGCATGGTCTTGGCAAAAATAAGTAACAAAACCTACACAATAGCTGAAGTAAACAGCAGCTAACAGAAATCTAGAAACATCAGAAAGGGGGAAACCTGTAAGTTGTTGTTTGAGGAGAATATTTTTGCTTAGGCCGTCCATGGCCGTCCATACACAAAGTGGCCATCCAAAAACCTGATTTTTCAAAAGTGGCCATCCATAGGATGGCTGCACGGCTGCCTGGCTAAAAGCCTGGCCAGAACTGAGTGGGAAGAGTACTGGAAACGAGATATTTGGCCGTACCTCACAGTAACGCACTTCATTTATAATGCAGTCACCACTAAGGACCCCAACTAATGTGTTGCAGTGAGGCTCCACTGTATATTCCTCTGAGGATGATTTTGAAATTATATCATGTGTTTCTTTATAATTTTTAGATGGGTCGGTACTCTACAGATCCCGAAAATCCCACCAAATCTTGCAAAGCACGAGGGAATAATCTTCGTGTGCATTTCAAAAATACTCGGGAAGCTGCTCAAGCAATCAAACACATGCACATTCGCAAAGCTAACAGATATCTTAAGGACGTCATTGCCAAAAAGCAAATTGTTCCTTTCAGGCGATTTAAAGGTGGCATTGGCAGAAAGGCTCAAGTATGTAAATACATCAATTTGCAATACTAATAAACAGAACATTACATGGTCACCTGAGTAGAGAAGTAATTTTTTTTAATTTGTAATTTTTTAGGCCAAAAACTTCCATGTACCAGGTTCTCAAGGTCGATGGCCCAAAAAAAGTGCTGAAATCTTGCTTCAGTTACTAAAAAATGCTGAAAGCAATGCTGAGTTGAAGGTATGACATGATTGTTGCCGATATTTGAGCAGACAAGTTGGCATATAACAATATATTATTTTTGATTTAGGGCTTGGATGTTGACTCGTTAGTTATCGAGCATATACAGGTCAACCAAGCAGCAAAAATGAGAAGGAGAACGTATCGTGCCCATGGACGAATTAATCGTATGTACCCCAATGTATTTGGCATTTGTGTGTTACTTGTGAGATGTGATTTAATAGACTTGTTTTAAACCTCACCCTTCAGCCATGTTGAATTCAATTCAGCAAGTAAATGTGAGAGAAATGTTTTGTTTGAAGCAATTTATTGCTGGCTAGAATGGCTAAGGGTTCTCTCTTTCATGAGTGAAATTGTCTGGTGTTAGACAGAGTAAAACAAGAAAAGGTCTGTTTTTGGCTGGCTCAGTAGGAGTCTAACGTTTCAAGGCCCTTTGTCACAGAGAAACATTTCTCTCTGATGAAGGGCCTTTGCTCGAAACTTTGACTCCTATGTTCTCTATTTCAGCAGTATATCAAACCTTACTACATTTCGATTGTTGTTTCAACACTGCCTACGCAGCACGCTACTTTTATTTCACTGTAGGAATAGATTAAATTTGGGGTGTTGTGTTAAATACTTAAATTGGGCAGGTGAATTAAATTTAATATTGTATCATAATTTTAATAACATCATAATTTCAATATTTTTACAGCTTACATGAGCTCACCTTGTCACATTGAAATGATTCTTGCTGAGAAAGGACAAGTTGTTCCTAAAGCTGAAGATGAAGTTGAGGTCAAGAAAGTTTCCAAGAAGAAAGAAAAAAGGGAAAAACTAAAATCACGTGATTGATATGTAAAATATCTGAGTGGAGAATAAAAATGTGTATGGATCATGGATAGTGTGTTTTTTTTTATCATAATAAAGCCAATACAAAAATATGAAGTGGTGCTTTTGAAAAAAGATCATTAATATTTCATGATCAAAAAGTCTTCTCTATTTAGTCATGAATTATTAATTATTTTGAGTTTATTTTTATGAAAGGGTATTGGCAACAAAAATTAAGTTTGTCTAATTTGAAAGAACTCATAAAATTGTAATAGAACATCCTTTACAACTTTTTTGTATCTCTCTCGTTTTCAAGATATTTCAATTTGTTTGATATGTAAATGAATGGTCTCTGATGTCAGGTGTGGGGTACAATATTTTCACATGTAGCAAAACCAGTTATATCTCTAAGTTTGTTCATCAAAATCATTTGAAACTGTGCACATAAAAACTCCTTGCGACGCTGAACATTTCATGTTAGATATGTAAGTGATTTTGCTTTGTATGAAAATATTTTACCCCACTCCTGACGTCAGAGACCATCTCATTTACATATCAAACAAATTGAAATATCTTGAAAACGAAGAAAGATACGAAAAAGTTGTAAAGGATCTTCTATTACAATTTTATGAGTTCTTTCAAATTAGACAAACTTAATTTTTGTTGCCAATACCCTTGAAACAGCAACAAATCTGGTTAAAGTACCTTTAAACTCAAATAAGATATTACTGATATGGATTCATTCTATATAAAGTTTATAGTTGAATGCCAAAATATTTTCTGACTTGAACTTCTATTTGTTGTTATATTGAGGTTTGTATTTCCAAAATGTTAATGAAGATGACGTCAATGTAGGCATTTTTTTCTTATGATAAACCACTTTAAGATTTTAATGAAACAAAATGATAAAATACAGAATATACTATTCAAGTATTCCATTAACATGTGAATTGGGTAATATTTCTGCTGTAACAGCACTGCATATGCAAATTATGCCTACATAGACGTCATCCTCATTGCCATTTTGGAAATACAAACCTCAATATAACAACAAATAAAAGTTCAAATCAAAAAATATTTTCGCATTCAACTATAAACATTAAATAGAATCCATATGCAGTAATATAATATTTGGGTTTATATTAAAGCACTTTAAAAATTGTTATTATTTTACGAAACATTCTAAATTCATTGTCAAGTGTCAACTACATTTTTGAAATTCATTTGAGGAAAAAGGATATTAAACTGTTATTACAAAAACTAAAGAGAATTCGAAAAAGAATGAGGTTGCTGCCCCACTCCAGCTGACATGGGTGCGTAGCCTGACAAACCCGACATGCCAGGCTGCCGACATGTCAGTGGAGGAAGCTGGCCAGCCAATGAGCCTGACGGCTATAAACTTTTGACTTTAATTCGGGTGGAAACTTTCCTTTCATCGTTTAGTTCAACGTACTGTGATTTGAAATATCGACATCTCAACTTATATTTGTTCTTTCCCCTGGATACTGAAAGTAATGGATCTCCACCATTGGTTCTGCACACTGTGCGCAGTGTATATATTAGAGGGTGTCACCTCTCAAACGGTCCTACCCCGGATAACCGTAATTATCAGGAGGCAGGAAGTACCTGCAGTCGGCTGCAGTGTTAGAAATTTCTCGCACGCAATGGCCTAAATAATACACGTCTCTCCTCCGTGTTACCCTACGCAATTTTTGCGACAAAAACTACATACGTGTATTGTTATCGCAAAAACAACATTGATTTGCGCTTATGAATTTTCATGTTTGTTGATCTGCGGCGATTTGTCTGAGGTCCACGCGCGACTCGCGCGAGACTACCTTCGTTACGACTTAGAAACGGTGGCGTCTTGCAAAATAATATTTTTTGGAAGTGATTCATTTTGCTTTATTTTTACTCTTATTTTGCGTGCTACATGCTACAGATAGTAACCACGAGTATTATGTAGTGTAATATGGTAAATAACGGCCAAAAGTTCTTCGATGAAGTGTCAACTTGATCGTGTGTGAGGGCTGTAAAGTTGAACGGTTATAATCCAGGTCAAGATGTCGTTGAAGAGCGAATATTGGCTTTGCTCCCTTCGTTTAAATACACCTCTTGATTTCGCAAGTGGCACCACACGTTGATATCATGTATGTGCAGTCTTTGGTAGAATACCAGCCTGTTTTAAGAAACGATTTGCCTCTAACTGAACAAGATTTGGTAGTGGGACTTGAAGAATATTCCTGGCGGAACAGCACAGCATGTATCTTTGATGCAAAGAACAACTGTCAGTTTATTACAGTTAACGGAAATGAAGAAACACAAACACACCAAGGTATCGTATTCAAGGTTCTCAAATTCACTGACCTATCACAATCGGAGGTATTTGGTGTCCAGCTGGAAGATCACTGCCCCCTTCTTCTTAATGATTTGGAGTGGGAGGGAAGTTTATCTATCCGAGTTGCGGACATCAAAGAACATTCAGTTATTGACCAAGACGGCAGGTTAAAATCAGGAGATTATATCTTAGAGATCAACAACAAAACTCTAAAAGAACTTTCCATCACTGAAGCCAGGTAAAGATGAACTACGATCCTTCGTAAATAGATATCTTTTACGTTGTATTGTTTACATAATTATACCGTCATGCTGATATTTTGACTTGGGCCATGTCTAGTAAAGGAGAATTTTAAAACAGTTTTTTGGGGGAGGATAAAACGCGAGAGATATGACCCTCGTATGAATTTTAAACCTTTTTAATGTCAATTACGTTAAATTCTAAGCTTAAAAAGTTCAGTTAATAGCGTCCTTTATAGCTATCTCTCGCTTTTAAAGGATTATTAAAATAATCGGAAATACAGGTCATCGCTGATATAAAACATTGTTTGTTATAATTGAATATCGCTTTGTGGATATCTCATAAAAATTTCTGCGTTTCCAATTGTTTTTTCTTTATATAAATGAAACATTTTCTCCGATGACGTTTAATACTGTATTAATTCTGAAAGGCATATTGAAGTTGTTGTCAGAAAGCCAAGTCAATAAATGGTTCAAATTGCGAACAAGTCAAACTTTGAAACTTGAAATATTAATTCGGCCTTTGTTGAAGTGATAGACGTATATAAACAGTAAGTATAACTATTATTAGTATTTTAGCGGCTTGTATTGGTTTGAAAGATAATGCGCAATTCTAAACATTTACTGCGCAAATTTTAGACAGATTCTCGAGGAAGCAATCTTGACGGGTGAAGTTACATTGACTGTACTACAAGGCAAGGCTGAAACGCAAAGCAATCCGACCACGGAAGAGGAAAACAGCGATACAGACTTAAAAGCGAACGTAGAGCAAGTAAGAAATGTTACTGAAACAAGTTTTAATATAGAATCAGTTTATAATTTTGGGTTCAAATAGTAAAATAGCGCATAGACGCAAAACCCTAGAATGCGATCACAGCACTATTAAAAGCATGATAAATAGACACTAAGCGCGCGGTTTACAGTAACTCTATAAAATCAAACGTATTTTAAAAGTTATATGAAGCAAAAAAGACATCAGTTTCGCATGGGAGAAGTTGGGAGAGGCCTGACTCATAATCCTAAGTCTCGACAGTCTCTAATCCTTCTTGTAAAGTTATTTTCCAAAAGAAATAATGCAATTGTGATTGTTTTTGCTATTATTTAATATATTTGTTCAGGACCACCAACATAAGGAATTCTGGTGCGTTAGATCACATTTGCAAGCTTGATTCTTCTGCAAGAAATTCAGACTGTATAATAATAAACAATCATTATAAGCAGCTAGGGGAATCCTCAATTCCACTTTACATTTTTTTGCCAAACTTTTGGAGCAACATTTCACCATCAACTGTCATCAACTAAACATGGTGTATTGTATGGTGTTGGTAAACAAATGTTTGACCAAAAGTTTTGTGAAAAAGACTATGAAATGACTTTGTATAAGTCCAAATTGTCAGGTACTTTCCTGATAATTACTGCCTGACCTACATACACCCAACTTGACCTTATATTAATATGAACCCCCAGGACCTTAATCAGGAGTGGTACCACATGACAACTTACATGATTCATGCTAGTAATATTTAGTTTGGGATATGGTTTTTTTTCTTCTAGTCTTGTACAGTGCAGGGCTCGCAAAATCGCCTGCCCGACGTCCCGGGGCAACCAAAATTTTGTGTCGGGCAACTAAAATCTCTTGACTAATGTCCCGATGGGCAACCACACTTTTGAGTTTTGATCACTTTTAAAATTCTTGTAATCTCTTGTTGTTTCGTCATTGGGTGTTAACTAAAGCTGTGTGAAAAGATGATTTGTCAAAATGTATTGAAAGTGAATGAAATATTGATGATAATAATAAAATATTTACAGTAACTCAGCAAAGATAGCGATCGAATACCTTTTTGTGTGATTTCAGAACATTTCGCTAAAATTGTCCAGTTTATTTACTTGATTGTGAGTTTTTCGCAAAGGGGTAAAAAAGTGCCACGCCGGTGGTCGCCATGTGTATCACTTAAGAGATTAAATAAACGTCAGTTTTTGTTGTGGTTCATAAGTTCATTTTTCATCTAATTTAGGGTGGGCAAGTAAGAAATGGCCTCGGGCAACCAAATTTTTAGTGTTGCCTGCCCCAAGGGCAACCACTTTTTTCAGAATTTTGCGACCCCTGGTACAGTCCCTTTTCTGCCATGTCTGAAATATGGTCACAAAAATATTCAATTCCTTAGTCTGAAACAGTGTCAAGGCTATGAATGTTCAGTGGTACTGGGATAGGGTATACAAATTGTCTATTTTGGTCTGGAATAGGGTGCCAGCTGTTTTTGTCAGAGGGTCTGGGATACGGTATTGATTTTTGAGCTTAGGTCTGGAACATCTATAACATAAATATTATAATATTTTTACATAACTTCTTTAATTATAACCAACTATCATTCATATAAGTAATATTGGGCATTTCACTCGATTACATAGCATGTTCTCAGGATTGCATTTTTCGCAACTGGTCCCGGTCTGGTCTTAAAATGTATATATTCTACACTCGAATTTTCCTTCACCCAAAATCCTGAGAACATGCTATGTAATCGAGTGAAATGCCCAATATTACTTATAATATACCCAATTCTCTCCTGGCATTACCACCTTAATACTATATATATACAGAACTCGCGATCAAGCTCTCGGCAATGCCCTCCGTGGCTCAGTGGTCAGAGCATTGCACTAGAGTCGCAAGGTCGTGGGTTCAATTCCTGCCAGAAGGCCTGTGTAGTTGCATTTTTCGCAACTGGTCTCGGTCTGGTCTTAAAAATGTATATATTCTACACTTGAATTTTCCTTCACCCAAAATCCTGATATCATTCGTATAACTATCTTTCAATGCCCCTCAACCCTCAAAGTGCAGGAAATGGCATTTCAGGGACTGTAGATTTCAACATTTTTCAGGGGGCATGGGACCCCCCTATCTCGCCCCTTAGGCACTCATGTGCACTGCTGCCAATTTCCCAATTAAAATAAAATGCAGAATTTTTTTTCGTTCTGGGTGACACCCTGATTACCTGTTTATGTCTGGGATAGGGTCAGGATTTTGAGGTCATGGTGGCACACCCCTACCCAAAAATTGCCAGAGTACCCCCCCCCCCAGATCTCTACCCTGAATTTCAGGCAGTATCCCCTGCCGTGGACCTACTGTCTCTGTCTGACACCATGCATATAATATGCTGACATGGCTGTAACTTCTTGTAGAACTCCACAAAGAAGATTCATGTTTTGAAAGATTCCAGAGGTATAGGAATACAAGTTTTATCAAAAGAGCAAAAAATAATTGTGATTGGAATTTCAGAACACGGCGCTGCAGAGAGGTACAGTATTTATCTTTTTTAGACTCATTAATAATTCATGAGCTAATTAGCCAATCAAAGAAAATATTTGATCATGTGTATGAGTTTTGAAACCCGGTATTAAGGTTGCGCTAACTGAATTAATAATTAAGAAATCAGATAATAAACAGCACAAACAAAGAACCGTTTATTACCACATTTCTTAATTATAAATTCAACATGAGACTATTGGGTACTAATATACACCATTGTCTAATCTAATATGCACCAACATCACCAACTCCTCTTGCGAATTCTACTACAATAGACGATTGGGAAGTTATTTCATATAAAACTCATGTATCGTATTTTACCAGGGGTTACAAACACTCGAGAACAACAAAAATCACTTGGCCTATTACCTCGTAAATTTTCAATGTTCTCTCGTGTATGTAAAACGTTCGAAAAGGCTGCAGGCCAAGTGATTTTCATTATTCTCATGTTTTACAAACACTAGAGAACAATGAAAATTACTTGGTTAACAGCCTCATGATTTTAATTGTCCTCTCGTGTTTGTAACCCCTGGTAAAACACTGCCACTCATTTATGAAATATACATAAAAAAACAGACCCTTTATTGTTTCACTCTGTCTAACACCAGATAATTCTGGTCCTTTATTGCTTCTGGTCTTTGATTATGACGTGGTATCTTTGTTGTCCAGGGATGGTCGTATTAAAGTTGGTGATGAACTAGTGGCAATAAATGGTAAAAGTCTTGTTGGTTTGTTTAAACAAGATGCAGTCAACTTACTAAGGTCTTCTCCAAGGTTAATACAACTGGTTATTAAGTCACAGGTTAGCTTTTAATTTTATATAACTCCACCTTTAGTGTGCTGTATGTTTTGTGTATGATTGTATGCTATGTGTGGTACATGGTGTGGTATAATATAGTCAGTGGTGAAGCCAAGCATTGCACCTGTCATGCTATGTAAATGTAAACTAATCAGCATATTTTGAAATCTAGTGAAATATATATCTGTCAATCTGGCCTCGAAATAAGTGCCGGTCATTGGCCGGTAAATTTTTCAGTTTAACCAGCAAATATCGTCGCTTACCGGACACCGGTAAATTTTTTAATAGAAAATGCATACAAGAGCGGGTAATTGTTTCTCAACAATTGCTTGTGTTTTGTTTGTGGAAAAGCGGAAGTCTCGTTTCTCAAAACACCACAGGCATTGCACACATAGCCTACTATTTTAACGCTTGCAACTCAAATTACACTCGTGCGCGATACCTCGTGGCACATAGGCTGAGCAGCAGTCTGCCGACGCTATGGCAAACAATTGTTCTGTTTGTCAGCGTCCAAATACCAAATATGTACTATACGTAATACACAGATTTTTCTCTTTTGACTGTTTTTCATCTTTTTCCTGCCAAAGAAGTAAGCATTTTCTTGAGAATGATTAACTGTAAATTTACCTGCACAAGTACACTTAAAATAGGTGCAAATGAAAGAAACAAAAGATGACCGGTAAAAAATCTTCTGTGACTGGCAAATGTAATTTTTTACCTGTCACGATGACCGGTAAACTTTCAAGAATTATTTCGAGGCCTGCTGTCAATGCAATTATTGTGAAATAAAAATGCAACAAATTAAACATAGCAATCTTACTAAGAACTAAAAATTTCCAACAAAATAAGAGTTGGTAGATATACTTTGCTAAATGCCTGAATGTGTAGATTATTTTAAATTTGCATAGCATGACCAGTTGCCATTGTTAGCTTCACTACTGAATATAGTTTGGTGTAGTGTATGGTATATGCTGTTGTGTAAAATGGTATCTATAGTATGGTATGGTGTGGTATAATCTGGTATGGTGTGGTATGATGTGTTGTGGTATGGTATGGTTTGGTATGGAATGGTACAGTATAGTGTAGTATGATGTGGTATAATCTGGTATGGTATGTTGTGGTATGGTTTGGTTTGGTATGGAATGGTAGTCAGTATGGTGTGGTATGGAATGATATGGTACTGTATAGTGTGGTATATGGTATGGTACTGTGTATAGTATGGTATGGTACTGTGTGGTGTGGTGTGGTATGGTACTGTGTGGTGTGGTATGGTACTGTGTGGTGTGGTATTGTATGGTATGCTATGGTACTGTATGGTATGCTACTGTGTGGTGTTGTATGGTATGGTATGGTACTGTATGGTACTGTGGTATGGTATGGTACTGTATGGTGTGGTATGGTATGGTACTGTATGGTATGGTGTGGTATGGTACTGTATGGTATTGTACTGTATGGTATTGTACTGTATGGTATTGTACTGTATAGTGTGGTGTGGTGTGGTACTGTATGGTATGGTATACTGTAGCATGTGGTATTCCATTAAACTGCTGTCTCTCCCCACACAGAATCAATCTTCAGAATCTTCTGAAGAAGAAATAATGCAGTCATCTAAGAATAATTCTCATGAAGTTGGCCTAAAAAAGTTTATTAGAAGAAAAACAGTTGAGAAAAAGTCTCAAGTACCGGACAGGCATCATTTATATGAAGTTTCGAATAATACTTCTGATTTGGACACCACTGATTCTCCAGAAAGAGGAGGTCTTGCTTGGTCCAAAGATCTTCCACGAAGTGCTTCCACACACGTCTCACCAACAAAGTCAGTTAGTGTAGGCAGTAATGAACGAGAATCTCTTCAAGCCGGTGATGATTCAGCGAAAATCTCAGTATCCACCTCAGAGAAGCGCCATTACAGAAGAAGTGCCAGTTATGACAATATTTTGTTGAGTAGCGAGGAAGGTCATCGTGCTTTGGCAAAGCTGCAACCTCCAGTACAACGAACGTTTTCTGTAATTCTCGTGAAAGGGCCCAATAAGAGTCTCGGGTTTACAATTGTTGGTGGAAAGGATTCACCAAAAGGACGGATGGGTATTTATGTAAAGAGCATTCTACCAGGAGGAGCAGCAGCGAGCGATGGACGACTGAAGGAAGGTTGGTGATGTTACGAGAGTAGTATATTGCGTCTTTATAAGTCATGATCGCCGTTTGGTGTATAGTAGTCCCATTGAACTCTAAAAAGACTGGAACGATAACTCAGGGGGGGGGGGTTGAAGCCAGTGCCAGTCCCTTTGCAGGTAGCTCCCGTGCTTCAAGTTACTTAATTTTCATCCTGCCACATATTTTGTTTGGGACGAGAACAAATTACTCCAAAACAACGAATTGAAATACATTGTTTTATACGTATGATTTTAGAAATAGCATTGGCTTCAATTTGATGTATAGTATAAGTTTCCTCGTTGTTTTAAACTTTTTAAAATGTAGTAAATGTTCGACCATATTTCGCTGGGAAATAACACTAAGAAACTTGTTGTAGTTTTTCTGAGTTTTGAGCTGAAATACTTAACGCTGAACGTTGGGCTATATATGAAACTGAAGCTATTGAAAAATGCTATTCGGTATAGAAACTTCAAGACTTTAGCTAAAAGGGAAATAATTAAAAAATATAAAAACAACTGCCATTTGCCGACAAACAAAATGGCAGTTGTTTTTATATTTTTTAATTATTTCCCTTTTAGCTAAAGCCTTGAAGTTTCTATACCAAATAGCATTTTTCAATAGCTTCAGTTTCATATACAGCCCAACGTTCAGCGTTAAGTATTTCAGCTCAAAACTCAGAAAAACTAACATTTAAAGATTTTTAGCTTCTTCATCCATTCATAGGGCCTGACTTATGGAGTTAGCGTTCCAGTTTACTTAGAGTTCAATGGTTGCAAATGACTGTAGTTGTGGCAAGTTCACGTCTTGTGAAAAAGGCACATGTGCATGTGTTCTCAGTGTAAAAGAAGTTCTAGTATTGATGCTGTGATTAAAGTCTTTTTACTCCTTTGATTTAGGTGATGAAATAGTTTCAGTGAACCGAGTCAGTTTACACAACTTCTCCCACAGTGAAGTCGTGAAAAAATTTAAGGTAGATCGAGTTTAGTTACCTGTGTACTTCCAGTTCGACTAGTACTGGCAAACTGAAAAATTATTTCTATTGCTTCCACGTCTTAATTAGCTCAAATATTAAAGTATTCTCACTTTTTCTGTCCATTTTCACAGCGTCTGGGCCAAGGTATTGTTAATCTTCTTGTCCGTCGTCCATTTTCAAGTTCTTCACTGGAGCCGGCGCCTAAGACTCCATTACGTCGAGCAGCTTCACTTCAACACATAAATAAGGTTTACTCCCCTCCGTTAACAGAAATCAGAAAAATAAAACTGGTCAAAGGTTAGTAAAATGACATCTGCAATAAAAGTACGTACATAATCACCGTTGAGGCTCTTTGAATTATCAACTGTTAAACGCAAGGTTCCGTCATAAAAGGAATAGCTTCTCCCACTTCACGTGTGACAAAATTCAAATCTGCTCCAAAACAAAACTCTTGGCGCTGATTGGCCCCGCTCAAAACGTCAGTATTTCGTTATCAAAACTAATCTCAACAGTTTACATGTGGTTAAATGTAATTTAAGCAAAGTTAACTGCCGATGTAGTTAGTCAGCGGACTACCCCTTACGATCTTGGGGAGTCCCAAGGTCTTGAGGAGGCCCAGGGGCGCACACGCACGGTTCCCATTTGGCGGGGCTTGTGTCTGTAGCGTTGCTGATATATTTGCTGGCTTTCATTCCTAGCCTGTTGCTCAGCTGTCGTGCCTTTTGCTTTTTGGATTGTTGCTTGCCCCCCCCCACCCCCCCCCCTCTCTCTCCCACCCCTTTTCAGGTAAGTAAAGTTATATAGACTCGTGTTATACATAATACATATGCCACTGATTACTCAGTTTGACAGGTGCCGGGAGGTCTGCCTTGGCAGAGTTGTCATGGTGACCTCTTACTGCTTACAATCTTGTCCCGAAGTCGGCATTGCTCAATTGCTTGCCCCAAAGTCGGGATTGCTCAATTGCTTGCCCGGAACGTCGGGATTGCTCAATTGCTTGCTATGTTGCTTTGCCCCTTGCTTACGGCTAGATTGCTTAGCCAATTCTTTATGTTAGCCAGAGTATGATATTGAAAGGGTTAACACTTTGAGGCCTGGACCTCTCCCTGCATGTGCTGAATAAAATCGTCTGGCGTTAGCCAGAATAAAATACTAAAGACTCGTCTTCAGGCTTCAAAGTGTTAAAGAGATAGGTTTTAACACTTTGAGGCCTGGACCTCTCCCTGTGCTGAATAAAATCGTCTGGCGTTAGCCAGAATAAAATACTAAAGACTCGTCGTCAGGTTTTAAAGTGTTAATTTTCATTAACTAAAACTTAACAATAAATCATTTTCTTTACAGAAAAACACGGGAACCTTGGTTTTTCAGTTGCTTGCAGTGGCAGCAAGGAGAATAATGACTACGTCATTTATGTTCAGTATCTTAGCGACAGCTCCCCTGCCGTTGGCAAACTACAGTAAGTAGAATCTATATCATATAGTTAAGAAATAGAAAACGGCTGCCCGTGATTATACTGACATATGGGAATGAGTGTAAAAAGTAGCAGCTTTTTTCAAGTAGCATGGGATAACGGCCTCTTTTCAAGACTGTTAATTATACGGAAGGAAACGAGGCCGTTAAGTCATGGAATAACGGCCTCTTTTTAAGACTGTTATTATACCGAAGGAAACGAGGCCGTTAAGTCATGGGATAACGGCCACTTTTGTACAGTAAAAATTGACGTCATCCTCATTACCATTTTGGAAACACAAACCTCATTATAAGTAATAGATACAGCATGAGCAGCCGATCTGTATCTGATTTACAAGGCGAGCCGTAGTAAATCAGATACAGATCGCCTGCGAATGCTGTATCTTTCTTAAAATACAAATGCATCTAAGTAATCAAGTTCACCAACTATTTTAGCGATATACTCTATTTTAGCCGAGAAAATCGAAGCTAAAGTTTATGTAAATCAGGACGATTCTGTATCCGATTTACAACCTCTGCTACGGTATTGATTTCTTTTGTGTTTTCCTCATGAATTATTAATGAGTTTTTTAACAACAAATAAAAGTCCAAATCGAAAAATGTTTTGGCATTCAACTATACATTAAAGTGTTTATGAAACGAAAATTAAGTTTGTCTTATTTGAAAGAACTTTTGAAATGACAAAGTAAGATCTTTTGCTGTTTTTTGTTTCCTTGCTTCGTTTATGAGATATTTCAGTTTGTTTTATATGTGAAACTAACCAGTGACATCACAAGGTGCATAATGACTTACTGGGAAAGGTTATATATCTTTTCTGTTATCAAACGGAATCACTTCAAAGCAATTATGTGTGCGTTTTTCCCTTACAACAACAGAAATATACATTTTCAACTGATTCCGTTTAGTAATAGCAAAGATATATAAC